>OY804544.1:9332991-9755976 GCA_963680865.1 Spergularia marina | reverse complement strand
AACTACAGATCGGTGTCAAGGTATCATCTTTTACTGATTTTTTTGGTTTTATTGTGCTGGTTTGATGAAAATGATATGTTTGACGTATTGGATAAGTTTCAAGTAATTCTTTGTTGACAATTGTTAGATGAATAAATTTTTATGGGCTGGTAAATGCGTACATGTGAAGGATCTCTTCACTTTCACTAATTTCCATTGCTGATATAATAATGTTGGGATTTAGATCTAATCGTCGTTATAATTGTTGTCGTCTTGGTCTGCAAAAGCTGAAAATAAACAATTTGATGGGTTAGGATGCTACTGTAAGTCTGTAAGTTGTGCTAGGCTGTTCTGCCGCGTAATTTAGTTGAGTTGAATCGAGATATTCTTCGTAGTTAATTTACATTTTGGCATTATCATTGTGCTTAACCAATCTGGAGAAGTTGGCGGATCTCACAGTAGAATTTGTGTTATATTCAATAATCCTAGGGTGAGATATATAGTAAGGATTAATGAGGTGTGCGTGATTGATTGATTGATTGGCCTGTATATGTTAGAACTGACTGTATTTCTTCGAATTTCACAGTTTAAGCCAAAGTCTTGCGAGATCAAGGCTCACAAGGGTGATCAAATCAAGGTTCATTATCGGGTATGTTCTTTAAATGCTTACTGGACAAGAAAGATTAGCGTACTGTCGTGAAGGGAAAGAAACGAATTTTAATCACACTATTGTAACCATATGGAACACTACTAGCACTTACCATGACCAGCTAACAGAGCTAAGAACAGATATATGAATATTTCCTTCTCCAGGAAAGGTGTATGGATACGGACTATAAGTCCTGCCTACTGCTGCGAATGGAGTGTGGATTTAAGGATCTCTGACACGTAAATGGACTATAATGATCTGAATAGTACATTCTCTAATTTTTAGACTTTTGGCTGATTGGATATGATCTAAACAAACTCAGATTCTTAAAGCTAGAGAAAAGGCATTTATCTGCTAGTCCTATAACTGGAATGATACTGACTAAAGGGTATTAATGGCAAATTTCGAGCATAAAATGGATCGTGTTCCCAAAAAAGTTATATTTTTGGTCTTGAATAGCATGTTAATAGTAGTGCTTGCTGGCTACCTCGTGTTGCAGGGCTCCCTTACTGATGGAACTGTTTTCGACTCCAGCATTGAAAGGGGTGACCCCATTGGGTTTGAACTTGGTAGCGGCCAAGTGATCAAAGGTACCAGTTTATTGTTTGTAATATGTTTTTTAGATGGCATTGTTCAAATGCTCCCTAGGGTGACAATCGGTTATAGAAGCACATTTAGGAATGTCATGCTTTATCAATCTTCTTGTTTTCCTGGCATCTTGTATTATGTTTGTTAGATACTGAGGTGGCATTGTTCAGACATCGCTGGGGTGACGCTTGATTTTAGAAGCATGTTCAGGAACATGATGCTATTTATCTGTAAGGCCTGTTTCCATCTTGACACAGTTTACCCATGTGTTAAGTACTTTTTCCTGAAGTTACATCTGAGCTTCCTGTTCTTTCTTCTGAGAACGCGGAGACCTGTTTAATTGTTTATGGGTTTCAAATTCTAGTAGTAACTTAGACTTGTGTGATGTGGTGTCCAATTTACCCAATATGTTGCACTTACCACGATGCCATTACCTCAAAAACATTATTACAGCAGTTACTGTCCTAAATTGAAGCATACAAACCCCATGTCAGAGGGCTTTTTTTTTGGTTTGTGTGCGTGCGTGTGCCCTAGATATAGAAGCTGATACAACAAGTCATTTGCATTGTCTTTGTTTCCTCTGATTTGCCATGTGAAATTGAAGCTTAGAAATTTCATTGAGTATGATGATAATTGATACCGCCTTTACTTATTGACAAATTACATGCAACAAGTAGTCAAGTTTCTAGTGCTTAAGAATTTTTGAAATGGCAGGTTGGGACCAAGGACTTCTGGGTATGTGCGTAGGTGAGAAGAGAAAATTGAAGATACCATCAAAACTCGGCTATGGTGACCAGGGCTCTCCCCCAACCATTCCTGGTAATTTTCCTTTAGCTGTATTCTAGTCTTCTTCATCTCATATTGTCTAATTAACAAGCCTTAGTGAATCTGTTGCTTCTACGTGGAACTGTTAAACACAAATATGTATGCCTGTAAATTCTTGTCAAAACACCTGATCATAACCAAGTCATGCCTGCCGATATCTGAAGTGTGTGAATGCTTTCAGGTGGAGCAACTCTGATCTTCGACACTGAGCTTGTTTCAGTTAATGGCCAACCATCATCCAATGGGGCAGAGGAGGTAGACGAAGACATTGATGATAGTGAACTATAGAATGAGAGCTCACCATCTTAAGTTTTGAATCGCACACTGCAATGCCTTGTGGCAACAAAAAGCAATAGAAAGGACCATTTAGTTGCTCAAAAGAGTAGTTTTCGAGTATTTTTTATGGACGTTTGTTTTCATCATTTCCGCTGGCTGACTCTTGTAGATGAGGCTGCTTTAGCCGCTCTCATGTCAATGATAGCTTGTTATAGCGAAATGAGAAAATAACCCCTGTTCTATGAGACTTGTTTTAGCAATGAATTTACATGCAGTATTCAGCATACATTGAGACCGTTTCTTCTTGGTATTCCTAATGCTTGGCGTCTTGGTCGTGTGTTCAACCTGAAGAAATGCAATTACGCTTATATCTATAGAATCCAAGACACGATCGAGGACTTTCATTTGGTGCATATCAATAGGCAGGAGCAGGAGGTGTGGAAATCTCTCAGGCTTCTGTTCTTTCTCTCCATTGGGTGTCTAGAAAAATAACTCTTGGTACCTCAAAAGGTCTTGTACTCTATCATGAAAGCTACCTTGAAAAACTGATAGTTTGATACTATGAGTGAATTTCTTCGTTTGTACTATAGGGAAATATCGGTATCATTGCTGTCGCTTTAGACGGGTTTCATAAGGAGACAACAGTAACTTTGTCTCTAATTTGATAGTAGCTTTGCATTTTCTGCTCAATTTTCAAAATAGCGATTTTCATCGAAAGCAGTGGGGTAAAATTCACATGTTTTGCTTTTCTCAAATAAGCAACAGCGTGCTAAGATAAAATATTTGGTGGATGGAGATTTATGCACCAAAGCCTTCTTCAATAAGGCACGCAGCAATCGTCACAGAACCTCAATCTCGGCACTCAAAGACGACACAAATACCTGGATTTATGATGCTCAACAAGTGGAATCTCTCATTCTTAATCACTAAACTGCATTGTATTCTAGTAATTTGGCGGCTACTTCATCTTCTTCCTCAGCTGCTCCCTTGGATGATCTAATTCCGCGGAAACTCTCCTTTGAAGATTTATAGGTTCTTTCTTCTCCTTTTACAGCTGCCGACATTTGTAAGGCTCTGTTTAGTATTGCAAAAGGGAAAACACCAGGCCCTGATGGTATCACGACTGATTTTTTGCAATATTACTGGGATGTTGTTGGTGATAATTTTTGTCAAGCTGTACTTCACTTTTTTGAGCATGGTTATATGTTGAGAGAGTGGAACCAGACGTTTATTGCTCTCATTCCAGAGGTGGATCATCCTGAATTCGTTAATCAATTGCGGCCAATTGGTTTGTGCAACGTCCTGTATAAGTGTGTTTCTAAGTGTTTGTCTAAGCGTCTTCAGACCCTGATGCCTCATTTAGAAGGGGAGTTTCGAAATGCCTTTATACGTGGACGCTTATTGAGTGATAATTGTCTCCTGGCCAGTGAACATCTATCCACAATTAATCGGAAGAAAAGAGGTAAAATAGCTTTGGGAGTGCTCAAATCAGACATGAACAAGGCCTATAACAGGGTTAATTGGTCATTTCTACTTCGTGTCCTCCGTGCATATGGTTTCCCTCCTCAGTGGCTCAATTGGATTCAGCAATGCGTCACTACAGTTTCCTACAAGGTGTTAATTAATAATGTTCCTTCAGTCCCTTTCAAGCCTTCCTGCGGACTACGGCAAGGAGATCCCTTATCTCCTTACCTCTTCATTCTTTGTATGGAAGTGTTCTTGAATATGCTCCAGGTGGCAGAGACACAGGGTTTGATAAGTGGTATCAAAGTTTCTCGAAGAGCGCCCTCAATCTCACACTTATTTTTTGCAGACGATGCTCTTCTTTTTTTCAAAGCCAGTGCTCGTGACTGTTCGAATTTGGCCTTGGTGATCTCGCAGTTCTGCCAAGCTTCAGGTGAGATGCTGAATTTGCAGAAATCTTTCATCAAGTTATCCCCTAATGCGAACCAGGAACTTCGGCAATCACTTCTTCGAAATATCAATGTACCATTGGTATCTCAGCTAGATCATTATCTAGGGATGCCAGTGGACTTTGGTGCCTCTAAATCAGCAGTCTTTCGGTTTATTTTGGATAAGATTCTTCAAAAGCTAGCTTTGTGGAGTATTATACCCTTTTCTCAAGATGGGAAGTTGCTTCTTATCAACTCGGTTTTGTTTGGCATCTTCTCTCATGCTAGCTCTGTCTTCAAGAATCCGTCTTCTATCTGTGCCAAGGTCGATAGCATAGCAACTGCGTTCTGGACTTCTGATGGAAGTGCTCTCGGTCTTCGTCTGGTATTCACTGGCTTCCTCGACAGAAGCTTCAATTGTCCAAAGGCCTTGGTGGGCTTGGTCTTCGCAATGCCCAGACTGTCAATACCGTCTCTCTCATGAAAAGCGTCTATCGTATACTCAATAATCCTCAGCTTTTAGTCTCACGGGTACTCACGGCGCGGTATGGTAATTTCCCGATCACCTCCCCGACACCTTGCTTCCGTAAGAGTGCATCCTGGGCTTGGAGGGGGCTTTACCATGGCTATTTGAATCTGTTTCCCAATCTAGCTTGGAAGGTTGGAAATGGCCAATCTATCTCGGTGCTGTCATCTCACTAGTTACCGAATCACTCTCTTCAAATCAAAGATACGGCTCCCCTTGGAGATTTCCTCCATTTGCGTGTGAGCAATTCCAATCACCCATGAATGGGATGGCCGGAAGATCAGGTGAGTCTGAAACTTGCCGTCGAATTTTTTCGATGGAGCTACCGAACATGGACAAGGAAGATTTTTGTTTCTGGATGCATTCTAAGGCTGGAGAGTTCAGCACTAAGTCTGCCTATGCTTTTCTTGTACGCAATTCCTCTTTAGCCCTTGTTGCTCCAGAGATTGCACAACGTTTTTGGAAACGTTTTTGGGCTTTTGACTTACTACCAAAGTGGAAGACTTTTATTTGGAAGTTGGCTCATAACTCTATGTCTGTAATAGATAATCTTCAGCATCGAGGGTTGAATATTCAAGGTATGTGTTGTTACTACCATTGTGAAGCTGAAACTGTGGATCATTTGTTTCGTACATGTGGGTGTGTTAAACACATATGGAGTGCTTGTCCATTGGGGCTTCAAATTACAGCGAATCAAGGTACACA
This sequence comes from Spergularia marina, assembly GCA_963680865.1. NCBI lineage: Eukaryota > Viridiplantae > Streptophyta > Magnoliopsida > Caryophyllales > Caryophyllaceae > Spergularia > Spergularia marina. The sequence goes on along the minus strand of OY804544.1, from coordinate 9,750,536 downwards.
GTTTTCGAATTGGCTTATGGAATTATTACTGTTTCTATCTAAACTATCATCGGCTTTCCCCCTGGCTATTTTTTGTGCCATTCTATGGAGTATTTGGGTGCATCGAAATGATATTATCTTCAAAGGTGCTACTTGTTCCCCAACGTCAGTACTATGTATGGCAACCAATCTGGCAAGTCAAGCTTTGGCAGCTAATTCCAATAATCAAGCCCCCTTGTCTCAACCGTTGGTTCCTCCTCCAGGATTTATTGCTGCGCATCTTGGGGTGTCTAAAACGATAGCTTCTTGTGGGGTTGTTTTTCAAACGGATGGAGTTTGGCGGGTTAGACAGAGTTGGGGTGCGTCAGCTTGGGTTGCTTTTCATCCAATGTCTGGAGAATCGATGGGAAAGGGGTGTGATTGTTGATATATGGGATCAGCTCTACATGCCGAGATGTGGGCTGTCAAATGTGCTTTGCAGTGGGCGTCTAATATTGGGATTGATTCAGTCAGCATCTTCACAGACTGCTCAGTTTTGGTTAACTTGTTTAGGGGGGAGAATAAACCAGATATCAGTGTGCTTTGGCTTCTCCAACACCTTCAGAGGCTCGGGAGTGCAATGCGATGCTGCAATCTTTTCAAGGTTGATCGGGAATATGTAAGCAGTGCTCATAAGCTTGCGACAGACTGTTGTAAATGAGCGATATGTCCTTTTTCAATCTTTGAGCTTTCTCCCCCTCCCCCTGTAAGTTAATACTGTTCGTTTATGTTAAAATACTACTATTTGTCAAAAAAAAAAAAAAAAAAGTTAGGAGCTCTTCTATCAAAACAGATTTCAACAATTCAACATCCGTATTTGGTACTATAAGTTAGGCTTGAAGTTGAAAGTTAAAATGTGGTTGCATATTTGTTACTCAATTCAAACGTAATAAGTTTGGGCCATTGTTACTCGATTCAAACGTAATAAGTTTTTGAATAGATACATCCCGTCTCAGTTAGTAAAACAAGTTAAAATCAAAATCATTTCAAATGTCTCAAGCTAAGTCTGGTGGTACTTGAGACTCCTTTTCGTGAGTCGGAAGTTGAAACTTCAAAACTAAACTAAAAACTAAACTTTTAAAATGTCTCGAGATCAAGTTAGTCTTTGTATACTCCCTCAATCTTATTCATTTCTTTACATTGGGCCGAGTTTATGACTGGAATCCAAGTCCAACGTAAGAAAATGAATGAAATGGAGTCTGGATGGAGTATTTGAAATGAGGTCAACTTATTTCCTTTTTGGAAAATGCACGCGGTACCCCTGTACTTTACAGCTTTGCATGCGGTACCCCTAAATTTCAACTTCCTGCACACGGTAACCCTGTACTTATGAATACTGCATAACATGCCCTATTTTATCTTTATGTTATAACTTCCGTTATCCCCCCATTCATAAAACATTATTATAAAACAATATTACCCCTTAAACATACTTTCCAATAATTAATTACTCATTATTCTATAATTATAAAACAATACCAAAAGCACCATTCTTTTTCACGCTCCTCCCTCCCCCCACATTCCACGATTACCAATTCAACCACCACCATCACCGGCGGCAACTGCACCACGCCTCTCATGTCGCTGGTCACCGGCAATTAAGGCCACCATGGTCCGCGACATCGCCACCGCCTTGTCCTCCCCAATTATCTCCTACTCTACTTTTCTCTCTCTTCTCGATTTTTCTATATCCCCAATTTTTCTCACTTCTCCCACCAAGGAAGGGGACAGCGACCAAGAATGTGTGGTGGCAAATTGAGGGGGATGAGGAAATCTCGTTTTACTGTTTGAGGGGGTAGGATTTTCCGAATTGGTGGGTGTGAGGAGATCAAACGGTGCTTGGGAGATGTCGATGGTGGTCCATCACTCCACCGTTGAATTTGCGGTTGATGATAAGTATTGCGGTGGTGGTAGGTTGGAAAAGACTGATCGTGTATGCAGGTGGCCGGGTATGGGAGGGTGGTACATGGTGGTAGAAGGGTGGGGAGGAGAGGGGAGTAGGAAAGGGAGAGAACAGATAAAAGGAAACGATGAGGGTTAGTTTTTTATTTTTCTTTTTTATTATTAACTTAAGTTAATTAAGCTCATATTATCATTGTAAGTAGTAAAAAGTTAACGGAAGTTAGTCAACTGTTAGGAAAAAGGGCATGTTGTGCGGTCTTTTAAAGTATAGGGGTACTGTGTGCAGTAAGTTGAGGTGCAGGGGTACCGTGTGCAAAGCCCAAAGTATAAGGGTACCGCGTGCAATTTCCGTTTCCTTTTTACTATCCTCTCATAAGTCACAATGATTGCAACAGTATTATCTATATTATATTATATACTAAAAATCCATAATAATTTACAAGAAATTGGTGGGGAGCTGAGATACGATCTGAGCCCCCACACCCTTTGCTATGAAAAAACCAATCCTAGTAAAAATAAAAGCTGCAGCCTGCGCCCCGATATCCTGCGTCCTGGAGAACTGCTGGATCCGCTTTAGCAGAGCAACAACTGAAGGCTCCAACTCCCCCAAAGAGGAGAAAGAGAAGGGGAGGAAGCCATAACCCAAAGCAGCGCACCTAGCCTCATACTTAGCACGCTTACGATTGGCCGCTTACCGTACCGCCTTACTTGGTTCAAAATCCATCAATCCCGTCTGAGTCATGGGCGACGACCTAGTCAAATCGACGCAAACGTCGCGCCCTCGATCCCAAGAATAAAGCAGCATGTCTGATGGGCGAAGAGGTCGGCCATCAGCACCAATCATACCAATGTCAACCTCCTTTCCAGCTAAGATTCCGGAACGATAACAGATGTCAACCAGCGTGTCACGAACAACATTATGCCGATGTTTGACGCCAACCAACCCCGTACACGATACAGCATGATCTCCGAATATATCACCCACGAAGACCCGCGAGCACGCAGAGCACGGGCGATCAATGGTGAATAAAGGCACCCCAAGACGGTAACAAAGCACGCAACGATAAGTACGACCATTCATGGTCTGACCCAACCTCGAAATAGGGACCACCCTAAGCCAATCGGAAATGTGTGCACCCTGCTGAGACTTCCACAAAACCAACTGACGTGGTGTCAAGGAATAAACAGAAGCGGCATCCCTAGCTACCCGAGCGAAATACATATCTGCCAATCGTTTCATAAGTCGGAGGGCAGTGATCTCGCCAGGATTACCCAAAATATCAACCTCTAAAGTCCGATTAAAAACACCAACAGCGTCAACAAACGCAGACCCCAAAGAGACAACACCAGCATTACGGAGAAGCTTAGACTGAAGGTCAGCAGACTGAAGTCGCGACGCTAAAAAAGCATAATGGACAGCATCCCCAGCCGAATAGACACCAAGCCCTCCGAAAGAAAAAGGCAAAGTAGCGAGTCTCCACTGCCAATCACCGAAACCCGGACCTGAAACAACAACGATACGCTCCAAGGAAGAGCGTAGGGCCGCATCAAAAGCTAGTCAGGCCGACTCAAAAATGCGCGGCGCACAAGTACGCAGGGCGAAATATAGCTTAGAGACACCAGCATAATGGACAGCATCCCCAGCCGAATAGACACCAAGCCCTCCGAAAGAAAAAGGCAAAGTAGCGAGTCTCCACTGCCAATCACCGAAACCCGGACCTGAAACAACAACGATACGCTCCAAGGAAGAGCGTAGGGCCGCATCAAAAGCTAGTCAGGCCGACTCAAAAATGCGCGGCGCACAAGTACGCAGGGCGAAATATAGCTTAGAGACCCCAGTGCAAGCCCAAAGAAGTAACAACTCACTCTGAGGATCGTTAAGCTGAGCAACCGCGTCCATGAGTTCAATGGTCTTAGCCACCCTCTGCAAAACCATAGAACTACAAAACTCAAAATCGACACTAACAGGCCCACCTAATAACTTGACCCCGAGGAGAGGCCTAGCAATATTAGGAGGGAAGACACCAACAAGCCGGCTCAGCGGATCCTCCGTAGGCCAAAAAACCTCAGTTTTATCAACATTAAGGTGGAGACCCAAACGAGGACCCTCTGCCTGAAGCAGCTCCAAGACCTGGCCTACAACTAAGGTATCACCGACAATCATGCCATCATCCAAATATCATGCCTATAAACACAAATCAAAAAGCGTCTCTAATCTAACATCCCAAAGGGTGCAACACCAGAGAAAAAAGCAGCGGGCCTAGGGGGTCACCCTGTTGCACCCCCTGACACGACAAAAGAGTGTGCTCTCCATAATATAATCGAGCAGGGTTAAGAGTAACAGAACTCTACCCAACGAGCGAGAGCGGGGCAGTGAAGACGAACTTCCTGAAGCATAGCGGCGCGATCCACCATGTTAAAGGCATTCCGAAAATCTACCAATAACATCGAAAGACCCACCTCCTCCCCACGACTCTCAACCAAGCGGTTAACAGTATGTAAGATCGCGTCACCACCCACAGACACACCCACACCAAATTGAAGGTCCGCGAAATAATCTCCCAACGAAGGACCCAATAAAGAGGCCCCCACCTTGGAAACCAGACGCCGTCACACTGTGCCCACAGCAATAGGGCGAATACCACCGCCCGGATTAACTAGAGAATTGAGTGGCGCGCTAGCTACAAACAGACCCAAAATAGAAGGACACTGACCATCTAGAAAGAGGTTAACCACACGAGTAATCGAGGCAAGCAGCTCATCAGAAACTGCCACAACGGCACCACTCAAACAATCTATAAGATGCTGAGCACGCAAACCGTTACGCCCACAAGAAGTACCACGTGGAAAACTCCTAATCGATCTAGAACAACAGCAACCGGAGCATCAAAATGAGGTTGATCAACAGGTAAGGCAGGCAAAGATGGTCCAGGAGCAACTGGGTGTTTAGCCTGCAAATCCTCCAAAGTGGCCTCAGAGTAAGGTGCAATGCCCGAGGATGAAAGAACACGAACCGCCGCAATAAAAATGACCATCAGAAACATTACGCCTACACTGCATGACATTACGCTCACACATCTCCAGGGCCTCATCATCAACATCCATCAAAGGAGGCGAATCCTCAGCCAAAGTATCCTGAATAAGCTGCCACGCACCCCCAGGCTCAGCCCAAGTACGAACAACCCGAACAATAGACTCCTCCTGCAAACGGCGTTTAGTAGCAGATCGACGTTCACGACAACTCCGCGGCGTAAAAGTCCTGAGTGTACACAGCGGCAACACAAACAACTGAATCCAACCAGAGATGTCATCAGGCCTACCAAAAACCCTGTCGAGCGCCCCCTTGAGTAACCGAGAAAAACCCAGACGACACTTCGGAGGGATAGACTTAACCGTGCGCAACCGCTTAGAAAGCAAACGGTCGAGAAGAGCAACATCAAAACCCGAAGACAAAACCCCTGTAGTAATATCCACAGGCTGTGAGGCAGGGACAAACGGTCTGTTCAAATTATAGAGAACAAAACGAACAACCCCATCGCCAGTATCCGCGGGTCCCACAAAATTAGACCTACTACCATGACGACACTTAGAACGAAAAGTGTGGGTCTTGAAACAATCACCATAAAGCCAACGACCCATACGCCTGAAAGTTGACTCGGTCTCATCAAAAAGGGTCAAAGAATTCGAAAGAGCATGTTTAGTGACATCAAAGGCGGCCCCAGTAAAATGATGACCATGCAAATGACCTACCAACGAACTCTTAGCAAGACCCCGCCCACCATTATTCTGACACCCATTAAGGCCAACAAAGGGGCAACGAAACCTCACTGTCGCAGACATACAAACCGAAAACGACAAAAATAGAGACGAATCAAAAGAAATAAATAAGATCAATCAAAACAAACACTAAAAGGCTAAAAAAGGGAGTCCTGCCATAAAAGGCAGGAAAGCCAAACCAAGCTGCCCCCACAAACGCCAGCTCCTCACACGAAAAAAAAAAAAAAATTAACCCCAGTCATTTTCCCTTTTTACCCTTCCCTTGCTTAAAATTCCAGTAAAAAAGTTACCAGAACTCTCTAGAACGGGTAGAACCTCAAGCTCCCCACATAAAACCCTCAATTTTTTTCTCAAAATTTTTGCTACTGTTGTGCTTCTCCCACTCTCTCTCTCTCTCTCTCTCTTTTCTACACCAAAACCGGCCCGCTCTCTCGAATATTCGGCTCTCTCCTCCTCGCATACGCAACCACTTTCTCTCTCTACACTCCGGAAAATGGAAGACTTCGACATGGCGGCGATGCAGCAGCAAATGATGATGGGCGGCGGCGGCGGCGCCGGAGGCATGGACTTCGGTGACCTTGATGCCGGTGCCGAAGCCGAGCAGAAAGTAGGGGAGGAGAAGAAGGTTGGAGATCAAGGCTTATTGAAGAAGCTTCTCAAGGAAGGTGAAGGCTGGGACACTCCTGACAATGGCGATGAAGTCGAAGGTTTTTTCTTTCTCTCCTCTCAATTGTTTTTGAACTTTTGAATTAAATTTTAATCGATTTATTTTTTTGAATTATCGAATTAATCAATTTGTTATATAAATCTTTGGATGAAAAACAGTGCATTACACGGGAACATTGTTAGATGGAACCAAGTTTGATTCGAGTCGTGATAGAGAAGCTCCTTTCAAATTCACCCTAGGTCAAGGTAATTTTTCTTCTTTCCTTTTTTTTACCGTAAATTATTACCCTAGGTTGATATGAGTTAAAATTCTTGATTCAATTAAAAAGTAGGTATGTGCGGTAATTATATTATTTGCTTGTATATATGTTAGATTGATAGTATAAAATGTAGGTTATAATATCCAATTGTTGGCAAGTTATGTTGATTATCTGTTCTTTTCAAGTGTTCGTGATAGCTCCTATTAAAATCGTGTTTTCAACGAGGATAATTATTGTGAAAACGAAAGAGAGTTGAGGTGTAATAATAGGAGTGATTGAGTTTTCTGATGAATTTGGGGGTCAGTGAGGTTTTGGTGTATTCCGTAATTTTAGATAATGAAGAGCTGAAATTGGATGAGTATTTGTGTCTGTGGTAGTCGGAGGTTTTAGTATTCATTTATGTTGTGGGATGAAAAGTTCCAAATGTTGCTGAAAGAAATGAAGCAATCGATAAATAGTAGAACTGGTGCTTAATGAATGTGGTGAACTTGTGATGTGTCATCTCGAATTTGGGTAGATTATCTATAGGAAAGCTTGCCTTATTGCCCATTTTCATGGATATCGTGATTTTATCAGGGCTAGATCACATAACATTGTGGCTGGTTTGGACTAAATTAACGGTCTCAGTGAACTAATAAAACCTTCCTTCGGATTTTGTAATGTCTTCATGTTGTGCATGATGTAATGAAATTTGGAGGAAAGGCAAGTTGAGAACTCTGTTTTCGTTCCACTTTTTTTGAGAAATAATCCAACTGTTTTTCCTTGAGCTTTTGTTCCATTCTGCTGAGTTGTTGGATGATTGTTATTCACTGTATACTTTTCAGCATTCTTGAACCTTCTTTTGGATGGGACAAATTCGAGGCCTTCTAATTATTTCCTCTTGTCTTATGTTTTAAGAAGTCGTACTATATTGTTCAAGGCTTGATAGGATGCCACTGCTTTGATATTGGTCTAAATGGTAATAATAACATATAGCTCTCAAAGGATAATTGAGCTGAGCCAATGAGGTTTCTTGTACTAATCTGTTCAGGAAATGCTGTTGGTACTTGGAAGTCTGAGCTTCTACTTAATTTTGTTGTGTTTGGAGAGGTGCTGTGCAGTTCTGTGATTCAACTTTTGGCCCTCTCCTAGTTCAGTGTTGACTCTGTGCAATTGTACCTTTGCGCTCTTTCCTGGTAGTTCGATTGAGTAAATGAGCTTTGTCAGATTAGCTAACACCATCTCATATGCTGATTGAGACAGGTCAAGTTATCAAAGGATGGGACCTTGGTATCAAGACAATGAAAAAGGGTGAGAATGCTGTATTCACCATTCCTGCTGAACTGGCCTATGGGAAAGCTGGTTCACCTCCCACCATCCCCCAAAATGCTACCCTGCAATTCGATGTCGAGCTGCTCTCTTGGACTAGTGTGAAGGACATCTGCAAGGATGGTGGAATCTTTAAGAAGATTCTCACAGAAGGAGAGAAGTGGGAGAATCCAAAAGATGCTGATGAGGTGTTTGGTATGTTATCTGTGTTCTCGAGTTGACTCATATATTATGTGGTATAAACGTTACCTTCTGAAAGTGGCGCTGATTCAGCTACTCGTGATGTGTGCAGTGAAGTATGAAGCTCACCTTGAAGATGGAACACTAGTTGGGAAGTCTGATGGGGTGGAGTTCACTGTTGGTGATGGTAGGTCTATCTGTGACATCACATTGAGCCCCTTTTTAAGGCTTATCATATTATTAGGTTGATGTTGGTTCTCTGTACAGGTCACTTTTGTCCTGCATTGTCAACGGCTTTGAAGACTATGAAGAAGGGGGAAAAGGTGCTTCTTACCGTGAAGCCACTATGTAAGCTAATTTAAAAAACGATGATTTGTCCAGAAAGCTTTTAATTTCTCCCTGAACTCAATTGTCTTATCTATTGCAGATGGGTTTGGAGAGCAGGGAAAGCCTGCCTCTGCTGATGGAGGTGCTGTTCCTCCAAGTGCAACACTTCAGATAACTCTTGAGCTGGTATCTTTTAAGACTGTTTCTAATGTAACGGATGATAAGAAGGTTGTTAAAAAGATACTTAAGGATGGAGAAGGATATGATCGACCTAATGAAGGCGCTATTGTGAAATGTGAGTGGTGATCTTACACTTATAGTCGTCATAGACTCATAGATGGTGCTTTTGTTGACATATGAGTGTGTTTTGCGCGTTTTGGCAGTGAAATTGATCGGAAAGCTTCAAGATGGAACCGTTTTTCTAAAGAAGGGTCATGAAGATGGAGATGAGGAATTTGAGTTCAAAATAGATGAAGGTATGGTTTGTTTTACACCCTGCTTTCTCCACCCTCCTTTTTCCCTTGTGTAAGTATAATTTTCACTGACATTATTCATTTTCTGATCAGAACAAGTCATTGATGGGCTTGATCGAGCTGTTCTGACTATGAAGAAGGGCGAGGTTGCTCTCTTGACAATTGCTCCAGAATACGCGTTTGGCTCATCAGAGTCAAAGCAGGAATTGGCTGTGGTTCCTCCCAACTCGACAGTAACTTACGAAGTACAAGTAGTTTCATTTGAGAAGGTCTGTCATCTGTTTTTCTTTGTGCTTGCCCTTCAAAGAGGGATTCTGCATGTGTTGGTGGCTTTGTGCTATAGCTGAAGTTTTCTTGACTTCAGGACAAGGAATCATGGGAAATGACTACCCCAGAGAAAATTGAAGCAGCAAGCAAGAAAAAGGAAGAGGGAAATGCGAAGTTCAAAGCTGGCAAATATGTGAGAGCCTCGAGGAGATACGAGAAGGTAAAAGCATATATTGAATGTGTAATCGCTTTCTTTCCCTGTCAAAAAAAATATATATAGCTTTCTTTGTGTCTATGTTCTTAACCAGTCTCTAACTTGGTTTCCTGCCTTGCAGGCTGTTAAACTCATCGAGCATGACACCTCCTTCAGTGATGATGAGAAGAAGCAATGCAAGGCTTTGAAGATATCTTGCAATTTGAACAATGCAGCCTGTAAGCTGAAGTTGAAAGAATACAAGGAGGCGGAAAAACTATGCACCAAGGTATACTTGTGCTATATGTACCAATCCTCTTCCCCCTCTCTACCAAAACACAATTAAAAGAACTACCAACCAACCAACCAACCGAAAGCACTTCAAAAACAGATTTGTGTAAACTGTCTCCTGTTGAGTGAGTTTTTTGTAGTTTAACTATGACTTCTTGGTTTCTTTAGGTATTGGAACAGGAAAGTAGCAATGTAAAAGCACTATACAGAAGAGCACAGGCCTACATTCAGCTAGCTGATTTTGAGTTGGCAGAGTTTGACATCAAGAAGGCCTTGGACATCGATCCTAACAACAGGTACATTCAAACTTCTTCTGAAGCTTGTGAACAGTTAATGCGGAACCATGAAATTGCGTAAATCAATAGATAATATAATTACTCTTCTAAATTAATTTATCAGACTGCGGGACTGCTGCTTTATTTGATAGATCTGTCTTAGTGCCGTTGTAGGATACTATTTCAGGTTCCCGTAATGAAATCTGGAGTGAGATTGTGTCGACAATTTTGTTGTTGATAGTCATTGGCTTCAACATGCTGTATGTGTGAATTAGGACAGGGTTTGATATATAGGACAATAGTTTAGTCCAAGTTAGGAAAATAATCTACCATTGATAAAAGCTCGAGATAACAGTTCCATTGCTTTGTATGCTGATACAGGGAAGTGAAGCTTGAATACAAATCATTGAAGGACAAAATGAAGGAAATCAACAAGAAGGATGCTCAACTTTACAGCAAAATGTTCCGTTGATACAGCAGAGAAATGCTACGAAAGGAAGATTTACGTTGCCAATCAGAAGAGCTACTACTGCTTTCTAAACATTCTATCAATTAGGAGGATTTTATGGTTCTCACATTTTTTTCGCTTTAATTTTAGAATCCGTTTAGACTAGGGTGTCGACCCACAAATAGAGGATCTTGACTTCTTTACAGATGCTTTTTAATCTTGGGAAGAGGCTTTTCATTCAAGCATGATGTACCAGACCACAAGCATTCATCATCTCTAATTGCCTGACAAGATGTTAGGCGAACATGCTATGGCAAATCATAACAGAGAGTTTGGTGAGAAACCCAAGTTGTTAATGGTTTAGAGTAGAGATAATAAGATCCACTGTCTCTGTAATCAGTGTTGATTCAAGTACATTTTACGCGAGGTGGCTAAGAAGCACGAGTTGCAAGCGTTAGATGATGGTGAATGACTATTGTGTAACAAATTATCGGGGATAGAGACTCATCCACCTGAAATCAGTTTACGGTGAGACTTGTAATATTGATCGGAGTTGTACATCCCAATTGAATAACCATACGCGATGAACAAATAAATAGATGCGATTTATGAAAGCTTGAAAATTATGAACTATACCAAACAAGTTCTTAATTAGAGTTAACAACGACCGTAAGTTCAAACCTAATACAAAAGAATCATAATCTTCAATTACATAAATTCTTAATAGAAATCGAAACTTATTAATCAAGCCATAGCAAGCTTGTTAAGTATTCGATCTGCGCTTCATCGCCATTTGACATCGCCTCCAGCACAGCGCAGTTATATTCATCATCGAGACAGGCTTGGTCAACCTCGAACGTTGGCAACTCGAATCCGATCATCCCCGGGACATCGTCTTCTAGTGAGACTCGCAAAATTTGGACCTGAGCATGGACGATGCAATCATCATTGACAGACCCTAATTCATCAACCTTGGCTCTCAAGTCTTTTGCCACCTGATTAGAAAACGTTTCGTGTAGACCAAGCTTTGTTAAGGCTACCCAAATCACCCCCTTCTTACAAACTTCACTCTGAAGATCAACCAAACCCACTGTTGGGTACGTAGCCGGCTGTTCATTACTACTTTCGAATCCCCAGCAGCTGCTGTTGCTTGCTGAATACGCAAGGCTAAGGTCAGTTAAGCTGAAATCGATCAAAGCTTCATATTTACGACAGGAAGATGAATGTTCAACTTTTGGAACAACATCAAGTTGTATGTCATTTATGATGTATTTATTAGTAGCTTGTGGTTGACGACTAAGGAATCGATCCATGATGAATTGATCCATGATGAATTGTTTGTAAGGGATTAAGAGAGTAAAGCGGAAGATTGCTTGTGAATTTTGATGGTGTTGAAGAATATGGGAGTAGTTCACTATATACAGGGGAGTTATGTCGATTAATAATACTCCGAAATAGATTCTGAGGTTTTGATTTTTTTGGCAAGTATAGATATTGGCGCGTAATTTCTGGTTTACGTTGCTTGCGCCTAAAGTATACGCAACGGCTAATCCTTATATGCATCGGAAAGTTTTGGGGTAAGGTAAATATTATGGTAGATTGAAAAAATCGGAAAGTTTGTAAGTGCCAAATTATACCATACTCTTGGGAGCATGAGGAGCAATCGAGTTGGGTAATTTGTTTTGTCAAAAGGATAAAAATAAAAAACTAGCGACTAGTAAGAAGTAAGAACAATATTTTACCTCAAAATGTTTTAGTTACTCATTTCTTTGCGACGATGGTAAGGGACACTACTTAAGCTTCAAGGTACCATCCTATCTCCCGAGTACCAAAGATCGAAACAACCATCGCAAAACTACGACCGACCATCTTACCACGTAAAACATCAAAGGCTCTGCAACTCTTTCAAGTAAAGTCGATATTGTTGATGAGGAAAATATTTTCTTCTAGCTGATATAGCCATCACGGGGATACAAACATGTTATTGTCGCGATGGGCCATTATATCATAAAAGAAGAAGCCCAAATGATTACAATTAGCAGTCTGGATCGATATCAATGCTTATGCCACGATTCAAAATGGGACGTGATAAACCGCCTTCAACCGTTGAGCCCCAAACAAATGTGGGGGCATATAAAAATACAAGTATCAATAAATCTGAATCAGAATATTGTATCTCTAGCTCAAGACGAGCAACGCGCGTACGGGACGAGTACAACAAACTTTAATTAATTTGACAACCAACAATGTCACTATACCAGAGAGATTGGGCATGAACAAATAATATAGTATGATGAATTTGCGCAAATGAATAGAGTAGATAATATGATTACGAGTATAATGATAATAATTCAATTAATGTAAGAAAATTACAAGAAGCTGAGAATAATACAAGATCTTAGAGTTAAGAACAATCGTAAGTTTAAAGCTACTATTATTACAAAAGAAACATTCACCCTCAATTTTCATAGTCTTAATAGAAATCAAAACTTAATTAAACATATGAAGTCCTAGCCAGCTTATTAGATACGCAAAGCAAGTATTCCGAGTATTTGATCGCCTCTTCTTCATCCTCCGCATCTAGCAAAGCGCAGCATATATCATCAACGACAGAGTCATCCTCAACCTCGAACGTGAACGACTCGTAATCGCAGCATATATCATCAACGACACAATCATCCTCAACCTCAGACTCGAAATCGATAGCCTCTGGGACATCGTCTTCTAGTGAGACTCGCAAAATATGGACCTGAGCATGAATGACGAAATCATCCTTGACAAACCCAACTTCAACAACCTTGGCTCTCAAGTCTTCCACCACCTGATCAAAGAACGTTTCTTGTAGACCAAGCTCTGTTAGGGCTACCCGAATCATCCCCTTGTTGCAAACTTCACTCTGAAGATCAATCAAACCCAATGTTGGGTACGTAGCCGGCTGTTCATTACTACTCTCAAATCCCCATATGCTGTTGCTTGCTGAATACGCAAGGTTAAGGTCTGTTAAGCTGAAATCGACGAAGGCTTCAAGATTATAAGACGAAGATGAAGATGAAGGTTGAACTTTTGGAAGGAGATCGAGTTGTATGTGATTTATGATGTAGTTAGAATAATCTTGTGGCTGACGATTAAGTAATTGATGATCCATGATGAATTGATGAACAAATAACGGGTTTTTGTTTCTTGGAATTTGTAAGGAATTAAGTGAGTAAAGTTGAAGATTGCTTGTAAATTGTAATGGTGTTGAGAACAGAGGAGTTCAATACATTCCTTATTTATAGATGGAGACGAGTAGTATAGTTTATCTATGGCGGTTAATTTGCGGTTTTGCTTTTTGGTAAGTATAGATATTGGCGCGTAAATTCTTGTTTGCGATGCTTGCGCCCAAAGTATACGCAACGGCTAGTTCATACAGTATATGCATTGGAAATTTGGAAAGTTTTGTGGTAAGGTAAATTTTATGGTAGGTTGGAATCGGAAAGTTTTATGGTAAACATCGAGTTGAGTAATCTCCTATGCGTCTTCCCATAATCAATGTCGATTGGAGTATATCCTACGTAAGCGGTAAGCTAGCCAAGAGCACGACTGCACAAGTTTCAAGCATTAGTTGATAATTGGTGTTTCCCAAAAAAAAAAAAAAAAAAACACACTTGGGATATCATTTTCCAGGTACCAGTCAGAAACCAGTGCGGATCACCCGTCCCATTTTCCTATCTCATTCCGTGTACCCCACCAATAATATTTTAGCATTTCACTATTTTATTTTTAAAGATTATACTCCGTATTGTTTTGGAAATATATATCAGCCAAGATTATATTGTTTTGGAAATATATATCGGAATAGCTATCGCACAAGAATGGTTATCGGCCATCTTACCGAACACGTCTTCGGTTTTAGCCACGTAAAACATCAGATACTCTGCAACAGTGCAACTCTTTCAAGTAAACCATTGTTGATATACAAACAAATGTTGGGGCATACTGTATAAAATACACGAGTATCAATAAATCTGAATCAGAATATTGCATTTCTAGCTCAAGACGAGCAACGGTACAACAAACTTTGACAACCAACAATGTTGCTGTTCTATTACCAGAGAGATTGTGCAGGTACAAAAAATATAGTATGACCCTAAGCCAAAATAGGAGAAAAATTATGGCAATGTAAAGAATGATAAATTAACACCACCAGCCACCTCTTTTGACAGCAGTGAATCACAAAAGAAGTGGAGTAACACGAAAAACATCCGAAAACACTCCGAGCTTCTTCCCAATCTACAAGGGTTTATGACAAAAACCCTGTCTAAATTACACAAAATTTCTGTGTCACTTGGCAAAAATAATTGAGTATCTTTGTCCTGGCAAAATAGATACAGCTATAGACTGATGCCGCGAGCAAGGCTTGTGAACTGACCAGTAGATCAACTGCCCGCAAATAGCATGCCATGAGATAATGATTTTCGTTATTGTACTTCCAATCGAAGAGATCTAAGGGCGACTTTGCAATATCAAGATACCTCAGGTTAGATCCCTAAAGCAGGTATTCACTGTGCAGGCTATCTATTATAAGGCTTCAACTCACTTGCTCTCCAATCAAGTCGAGACCAACAACCAGGAAAGTAATCCCTTGGAATAGCAGAAAATAAAAGTGAACACCTTGGGCAGATAACAAGCTTCTGACTGAGGCTGTCAACAAAATAAATGCCAATACAAGTTCCTTTCTGTACAGCCTATTTCTCTTCGTTTTCCCAGTTTTCTTGCTCATGTTCAATTTGTTCAATTCTTCAAGACCCGAGTCTGAGTTAGACCTTTGTATGACATCGGACTTTTCAGACAAACCAAGTAAATCAGCCTCAGATGACCTGCCTGATTTCTTGGTCACCACCCACTCATAAGACCCTTTGAATCGGAACAGTCCAGTAATCATGGCATTGAACTTGGTAACAGACATTGTATTCTCGAACAACAGATAGGGTACTATAAACGGAAATGACTGAGGAGATGGAAGGATATTCAGCACAGACATGAAACCTGGAACATAGCAGACTACCCAAGCTGGCAAATGAGCTTCTGGGAGAAACATAGTAAGCGGAAGAATGATGCAGAACAGTGTGAAAGAATAGAACGGAAGGACAAGCTTCCTAAGCAGGAAGAAAAGGAAAATGAGATTGCACTTCTTCGTCCAACTCACCTGAAAAGTAAAGATAACGGCAGTATAAATAAAACAGTGAATTTGCTAGTACAGAAAAAGACGGAATGCAATTGAAGAAAACTGCTTTATCCGCAAGCACAGCAAAGACTGTTCCATCAGATTAGAAGAACTATAATACACCTTTCAAAAAAACGACTTGTGGCTAGGTTCATGTCATAAACCTAGTACTAAAGTAGCACTAAAACTGTCTTATGATCTTATATGTGCTTCACAAATGTGAACACTACAAGCTACAACTAGCTGCAGCAGTAGTTTTCCTCACAAAAGAATAATCAGTTCCACCGGGGTGTATATCTGAAAATAATGTGGATTACAACTCTGCCATATAAGAAACCCTTCAGAGAAAGTATACTCAACTGAGCCTATATAAGAAGCCAATATTAACCGAAGTACTGAACTCAGGAAAACCAATTATCTTGAGACGTTAAACAACATACAATTATTTCTAAGATATTTATTTATTTATTACTCCGTATTTGATTGACAAGTAACTGGCCCCGAGGGGCTCAGCTCTGTCGAGTTAGGGGGATCCTAGCTCACAAGAACGCCAGCTGAAGGGCTGGAAATTGGGCACTAACCCAGCAGGAGACCCCACAAGGTTATACTACAACAATTCCCCTCAATTTTTAAAGTTAAAGTTGAAGGCGGTGAGGTTTGAACCCTCAACATCAGGGTAGTGACCAACCAAGTGAAAAAAAAAAAAAAAAAAAACTAAAACTCAGTGAGCACCAATGCAGACAAAGGCCATAATTGTCCTTCAAACTGACTTCAGGGCCAACATAATCTTTACGTTCAAAAGTACCATTATTAGTTCCCAATATTATCCTATTGACTCATTTTGGTTTTCCATATCCCTTTACTCTACATAAACAACTCCAAGTTATCAGCTACATTCTCAGTTCTTAAACACCAATCGCCTACTTCAAGAGAGTAATTGTTTTACTATAAACTGTTGTGGATATCAGTGTGCAATTGTGCATCTTCTTTTTCAACTTATAAGGCAGAGCATTTGTTGGGGGCAAAGGACTGGGAAAGGTGACTGGTATCACTATGGTGCAAGTTCCTTAATCACTATCTCTTCATGATCTCACAGTCCCAACAAAAACCAACCACGAGCTAGAAATGGGATAACAGGCAAAGATTAAAACATGAAATGAAGGGACAGGCAACAGGAATGCAGAAGCACTGAGGAAAGACGAAAGACCAAAACAAGGTTTTATACCTTAGAACGGATAACTTCCATAAAACACATACGGAACAGCTGCATAGGACCTGAGTGCCAGCGATGTTGCTGCTTTTTGTACGCTTCATATGACTCTGGCAGTTCACAAAGGCACTGCAAAAGCAATTATACTTACTACAAGCAAATAGAATTCAGCTGAAAGAATTCTCATAATGTCGCAAGATACCAACCTTTACATCATTAAGAAAAATGAACTTCCATCCACAAAGGTGAGCACGAACAGCAACATCCATGTCTTCAACAGT
The DNA here is from genome assembly GCA_963680865.1 of Spergularia marina. Classification (NCBI taxonomy): domain Eukaryota; kingdom Viridiplantae; phylum Streptophyta; class Magnoliopsida; order Caryophyllales; family Caryophyllaceae; genus Spergularia; species Spergularia marina. Next base: position 9,733,454 of record OY804544.1, on the reverse strand, counting down.
TGTTCTTTCAGACCAACCACCACACTCCTCTAGCGCCTTAATTCTCCAGACTCCCGCAGTTCCATTGAAACCAAAAAAGTTGATGAAAACCCCATTGACTTGCTGTTCCACCTCAAAGTGGAAGCATAAATTAATGTTCTGCAATCTCGTCAGCAAATTCTCATCCTTGTTCACGAAAGCCCACCTTGTTTGGACTAACCCAAGGTCGTCATTTCCCTATAAGACATAGACAAGAAAAGAGGAGAAGCTTCCCGTCAAAAAAAAAAAAAGGAAGAAGAGAAGATTGAAGGTAGTGCAACAATTTAATTTCATCTTCAGAATTTTTTTTCTTTGTCATCTTGATAAGTGAAAATATCAAGATATTCAAAAGAATGCACCAAGGGGTGACGCTGAATTCTAAAAGATATATTCTTCATTCATCTTTCTTCTAAGTTCTGATTATAAAGTAAGAAGTCCATTTAAAAAAAAAATGAGAAAGTGCTATAGGACAGCCGATCCTCAAAGCTATGCAATCAACCCATTGGAGGGGGGGGGATTCTGAAAATCAAGAAGATTTAAACCCATTATCACTTGTTTTCAGCTATCACATGCCTGTAAAGCAAGAAAAGCAAGGAGATCATAAAGCTCTGAAGTAAAAGAATTCCTGACTTCAACCAATTACAAATGCAGCTATTTTAAAGTGAACCATAATTTCTGCCTCAGCAGACTTATTTAAGCTCGAGAAGACAAACGTATATTACCTTGAAATACGGGATAGTTTTCTTCAGAAAATCAGGAGTTGGTTGAAAATCCGCGTCAAATATTGCAACAAACTCGTAATCTTTGACATAGTCACAATTCATTGCAGACTTCAGATTTCCAGCTTTATAACCAGTACGAATTAGCCGATGCCTATACAGGATATGCACACCCCTTTGTTGCCACTTTTGAACTTCAGCTTTTATGAGCTGTTGAACGTCAGAATCGTCGGAATCATCCAAAACTTGTACAAGCATTCTTTCCCTTGGCCAATCCATGACACATACTGCTCCAATAGAATTCTGGTAGACCTGTTAAGACCCATAACAGAATAATTAGCTAGAGCAGACAACTAAACTTGAAATAATATAAAACAAAGACCAACATTCTGAGTTAAAATAGATCGTGTTGCGTAAAAAGCCCAAGGGCACATCACTCCTTCAAGAGAGAAGGGGTAGCAACATTTCTCTGGAATCTTTATGACATTTTCTGTTTTCCAGAACTCACAAGGTTTCCGAATATGATGTATGTGGCAGTTTCCTTAAATTGTCAGTCTCAAAAAAAAAAAGTCAGGGATGGGTGAAGAATCTGGAAAAACCATGTTAGATTCGAAGAACATTCCAACTTTACCGATTTGACTCCCATATAAGCGCAACAGCCAACGGATAAAATTCCTCTAAAATGCAAGTGAAAATAACAATAGGCGACCTTGAATCTTCCTATGAAATTCTTGATGCAAGATTAGGCATTAAAAAACCACAGCATGGAAAGCAGTTACTTCCCCAATTACATCCGTAATTTCAAGTAATGATCTACGGTAAGTACACATTAGAGACTTATGTATTAGTTTACGATGGCATAAAAGCTAAACTCAAAACGTTTAACCCACCACATGAGTTGATTTTACATGTTAATCAAACCTAATGTATTTAAGTCTTCTATTTCACATAACCAATGAGACACTCTACATTTTCTTCAAAACGAATGACATTATATCCAACAGGAGCAGAATCTACTCATTAACAACTAGTAGCTACGATGTAGTCCTACACTCAAAACAGAAAATATCACAAAATGTAACACTGTCCTTGTTACACATGTTTATAAATATCACCATTTAACCCATATTCGAACCTCTCTCTGCGTACCACAACTCTTCTAACAGCTATATCCTCAATCTACAAACTCCCACTAAAATGTTAAATGATTCGCACTTCCATGATCTAGACTTCTACTCTTCTAGCACATCAAATCAACTCGATTTCCAATTCTTAAACAAAAGCTACATATCTAAACACATACACAACCTAAATTACCCTCGAATGCTCAACACCTCAACCAATTCGAAATCTCCTACTCTACACAAAAGCTACAACTTTAAGTTACACAAACATATTAAACCAATCCTACCCCTCTTAATTTCACAAAAGCCTAAACTTTCAGTGAGTAATTCTAAATCGACTTAAAGTCGAACATTGGCTACTAAACATATATTAAACCAATCCTACACCTTAAACTGTCACAAAAGCTCAAACTTTTCACTAACTAGCCACTAATTCGCTGCTAATTCAAATTATATCGAATCGATTTGAAATCGAACAAACAGATCACAAGATAAATCAGCAGAATTCATCAAAAAAAAAATGAATAGAATTGAAACAGTGAGGAGGAAAAAAAGGGGGAAACCTACATGATCTTACCTCCCGCTCATTGCACATCGGAATCTGGACCAAAACCATAGGATAATCCTCAACAGTATGCACATTACTATCAAACTCCATGACCGCCACCGGCTTAATCTTCCTCAGCTTAATCCAGAAGCAACCTAACATCAACACCGCGCGGTCGACGGACTGGACTAAGAACAGAACAATGCACACATTAGACAAGCTCTGAAGCGGCGGCGCCAGGTACTCGGCTCGGACTCTAAGCCACGTGGCGTATACAAGCTCAACGAAGCCGAGAACCTCCGCCTTGTGCAGCTCCGGCGGCTCGAAATGCCAGCCTTTGAAGTAAGCGGCGAGCTCGACTAACAACAAGGTCAACACGAGCGCGAGTAGGAGCTTGATGACGGTGTAGAATCGCGATCCTGCTAGGTATTTGGTCTGGCGGCGGTTGGCGATGCGGCGGGAGGCGGTGCGGAAGAGAGAGAAAAACGCGGCGAGGAGAGAGGAGAGAGAGTGGAGAAGGTGGTGGATTTTTAGGAGGTAGAAGAACGACAACTGCCGCGCCGTCCGCGTACGGTTGCGATCCTTGTTGATTGGAGAGTCTGCGGCGGTGATTTGGTCGCGGATTTCGAGAGAGACGAAGTTAGGGTTTGAGGCGGCGGCTGTGGCGGTGGCGGAGGAGGAGTTATCGGAGGCGGTGGTCGGGGAGGTGGTGGAATTGAGGTGGATGTCGCGTTGTTGTTTGCTCCACCATTCTTGGAACTCGTAGTTGGGAGGACGAGACATGTGATGTAGAGTGTAGAGGAAGGAAGAGGAAATGAAGATGGTGAAGTTTAATGGCGGAAATCAGATCTCTTCTTTTTTCTTTTTTTAATTTTTCTGGGTGAGTAGAAATTTACAGTGAGAGAAAGAGAGAGAGGGGGGGGGCAGAAAAGTTTGTTGGATTGTTGTCACTTTTTTTTCTCTCTCTATCTCTCTGCTCTGTTCAGTGATCCGAAGTTTGGGGCGTGGGGAGGAGCTATTTTTAGCAATTACTGATTGTTGTGCCCTTCTACTTTCATTATTAACGCCGTTCTTCTCTTAATTACTCCTCATTTATGTGTAGTTAAGGACATAGAGCCAACTTCTTTTATCTAAGCTCAAAATCTAGTTAAAAAAGAAGAAGAAACCCATAGAGAAGTGGCTCGGGTGCAGAAGAAGAATTGTAACGATAGTCGATAGAAAGAATCTTGGCAAAGCAAATGGGTATAAGGAACCAATGATTCTCTCTTCTTAAACAACCCATATTTTCCACACTTAATCAACATTTGATAAATTATTCAACCCCGAACAATATTAGTTATTGGTGCGGATTCGGTTCGTTAGCTGGGATTCGTGTGATTGTAACTAATTTCAAGTTTTGGCTGGTAAATGGTTAAGGCATCACAACTTTAAAGTTTAAAATCACCTTCTTCAATCCTAACTAAATTGATGCTTGTTAATCAAAACAATATTCCGTAGATTTGGTCTGCCATGGTCAATCTACTTGCGACTAACTGGCCAATTTGGTAAACAGTTGCAATTAGAGTATTTACTTCGACTGACCTACCAATTGAAGGAGGTTAATGGTCCAAAGAGTCAAAGATACAAATGGCTCAAAGAAGTCAATGCTAATAGACATATTGTTAAAGTATAGAGCCATTTGGTTTAAGCTAATGGTTGGTTTGGTTCTTTCACATGGTATCAAAGTTTCATCGATCTTGAGGTGTCGAGTTTAAATTTTAGTAGCTCCCTCCTATCAAGTGGACTCTCAATCACGTGGTATGGAGTATGGACGGGCATGTGCATTATCTCCACGTTTAAATCTAGATAGGCATTTGCATGAGGGGTCGCGCACTCATGTTAAGGTTTTAAAGTATTTCCAGGTCCTTAACCATCAGTTTAGAATTTTGATTGAATTGGTTCTTTCTTTCACACATACTGTGATAGAAATGAACACACACTAATTGTAAAGATTGTAAAGCATGAAGTGCAGCTAGTTCTATCAATGTCTATATGTATACCATGGTCTTTATACTATGCTAACGTGATTAGGACTGTGCAAGATCCGGTCTGGACCGGAAAGTAGACCATAACAAAAAATTCGGTTCAAGACCAGCTAGAATCAAATCCGGGAATCGGTTCTTGTAAAATCGTTTATTGAGTTCTCGGTCCATATCGAGTTCGGATCGGAAACCAGTTTACATGCAAACAAAGTGAAAAAACGAAAAAATATTTAATGGCATAGAATGGAATAATACCGGTCCAATTTGGTCCAAAACCATAATTTTTTGGAGAAGTAAACTGAACAAATAAACATTTCAATTTGTAATTGGTCCAAAACCAGAAACCGGTAGGACCAAAAAATAGCGGTCCCATCTAGTGCAAGACCGAAATTATTCAAGTCCTGATTCGATCTTGGTATTTTGGCATGACCGGTTCTGGTCTAGTCCGGTCCGATTTCGAACCAATGAACAATCCTAACCGTGGTGGTCCTTCATCCTAGTCCGGGTAATGAGTCATGAAAATATTTTTACCTGGATAGTCTTCGCAACATGGGGTAAAGTTTCTGACGGTACATCCAAAAAGGATACTCCGTTAAAAAAAAAAACTTGTATACATAATACATCCACAGGAGAAACTGACCGGAAAAAAAAAAAAAAAAAAAAAACGGCATAAGCAATTGTTCCATACTATTACGATCAGCATCGCCGCCGAGCTCCTCCCAGGCTCCCACTCCCACCGCTTTGCAGGTGAGCACTGTAATTTTCAATTTAATTACCCGTGCAAGTGTGCAACTTTCTCCCTGTCTTCCGTCATTTTGATTTTTTTTTTATTCTTCGACGTCCAATTTATATTATTTAAGGTTAAGCCATCGAATAAAGTCGTTTTTCTTTTCTATGTTTCGTTGTTGGATTATGTTTGAGCTAGTAATTTGTCGTGTGATTCGATTCGATTCATTTGATCTTCATCGAGAGTTTCTTTCGACATATTAAGTGGTCGTTTGGATAATGCATGTTACGAATGTTAAGTCCCTCGCATAAGTAATTACGTGAAATGAACCCGAAATATTTAGAGTGAAACTATATTCAAACCTTAAGTATCTAAACTAATGTATGTCCAAACTATCGAAGATGAGATAGGTGAAAATGAAAGAAGCTTGGCTAATGGATTACTACTACTCCGTACTAAGCAAGTGTAGAGCACCTAAAATTTCATAGGGGAGTATTCCCGAATCCCCATTTACAAAGAAAATGTGACTCTCACGTCTCATCTTTAAAACACAATAAACTTTGTTACTTTTACTAGTATACGAAAACCAAACTTCGTTGTGATAAGTTTGATACTCCGTAGCATACTAAAAAGGACAGCTCGGTGCATAATAGCGTCCCCGCTAAGCGAGGGTCCGGTGAAGGGTCCCACCATAAAGGTGTAATGAGGGCAAGTCTTCGCTTGTCCATTGTGATGAGTTTGATACTCCGTACTTCCGTAGGCCGTAGAATACTAAATAAGTAAATAACTAAATAAAGGGATGCCGGATCATGGTTTGTTATGGACTTGAATGCGGAGTCCAATTCAAACCTTTGAAAAACATCTTGCATATCCAAATTAAACTCACCATCACTGTGTTGGTAATGCAAAGGTTTTTCAAGCCTTTTGGGAAAGTTTGTAAACACTCTTATTTGTCCCATATTGGAATTTTAACAAAACTTCTATGGGTTTATATATGGGGGTGTGTGAGTAGTGTTTGATGTGATTCTGGAGGGTAGACTATGGTCTCCCCACGCGCGCGCCGCCGCCGCCGCCCGTCCGGCTCGTGTTCGTGGCACGTGCGCGGTTTGGGAAATCCGTTTTCTCCATAATTGCTTATTTGATTGTCATTCAATCCCATTGATTCTTAGCCGTTTCAAGTTTTTGTCCTTAAAAGGACGTCGTCGCGGCCTTCATTTGACACAGAAAATCATCCTCTCTTCTCTCATTTCTTATCCTCTGGTTCCGAGTACGTTTTTGAGTTCTACTTCTCTTGGGTGAGTACACACCTTGGAGAAGCGTTGTGTTACCTTGGGGGGCAACGCCATATTCCGGTTGTACCGTAGTCGGGGCGAAATTGCTTCTCATTCTGTGATTTCGATCACGCCACAGCATTTCCCGTCATTTCATTTCCGTTATATTTCGCCCACAGTAGTTCATTTTTCCAACACACTGCATATACGTTGCTCAGACGCATGCTTAAGTAGCGGCACTAGGACTTGTACTGTACAAGCTTAGAATACGTAATGTTCAACGAGCGATTCAAGTAGTTCCGGCTCCTAAGAGGTGTGTGGATGAGCCTTCGTTGGTGTTTCCAGGCTTCATCGTTGCCGTTGAACATAGCATCCCCTAAGAAATCGAATCTTCTTCATCTTTACCAAGTGTCTTAAAGGCTCCCGCCATAATGGCGGGGTAAGGGGGTCAAATACACGCAAGTCTTACCTCTATTGAAACATAGAGAGGCTGCACACAGATGACCCATAATGAAAATTATTTCCAGAATCGCACCGACTAACTGTTAAGTCACAAAATAAGAAACATAGACAGTTTTATGAGTCATTTTGCTTTATTCCATTATATCCCAAAGCCAAAAATAATTAGTCTTTAGCTCCATTGGAAATGGAAAGCCCTAAGAAATCGAATACCTTACGAAATTCATCCCCCCTCGGGTAATTTGCGAAATTGGAGGTCGTCATGTAGTGGATGTTGGCAGGATCCACTGTTAATACGAAATCGCAACTTCCGATCCACTTCCCCGGAAAAATGAAGGTGCCCTTGTACCGCTCCATGATGTCTATTGTTGTGTGGTGAATTTGGCGAAGTGTTGAGTAGAAACCATGGTAATGTTTCAGTGAATGAACGTCGTCTTGAGTAAGCGAATAGAATGTAACATATGAGAGCTAGGCAAATTAATTTTTGTATGTGGTTGATAGTTTGGCTTAACGGATACACCTCTGATCTTGGGTTATCATGTTATGAGACTTGTGATTAAAAAAAAAAAAAAAACAAAATAACACAGATGTATGCCTTATGGTCCGTCGTAATTAATAGGTTATTGATTATGTGCATGTTACTTAGCTTTGGATCCCTTACGTTTGATCAATGCTACTTTGGATTCATGCTAATTTTCAAATGAATATTTGGGTTTCATTTCCATGTTACTAGATTTTACTACTACTAATATATAAGCCAACTAGTTTTAGAAGTGAGATCTAGATTAATCTGTGAGGTTTTTAATTGGCTGAGATGACTGAGCTTTGGCTTGAATTTGGAGGTTGCTATTGGTTCATCATACTGCATTTAGGTTGGAGTACGTTGGCTTTCTTGCGTAAACTTCAGTCATAAGTTTCCTGTTCCAGACACTTGGATTAAGTCCATGTTTCCAACTTTCTGAAATGTGATGCATTACTGTGCTACCTTACCAACTAAACTTATAAAGCTCGGCAACAGGTTTGATTTTCATAACATGAATTTTCTCAAGATTTTCTGTGGCTGTTTCTCAGCATTATTGTTTGATGACAATCAATCAAAACTTTTGGATTCTGTAAGTTCATCTCGGATGTGGGGAGAGGGGGGCAGGTGTCTGTAAATGGCAACTGAATCCACCTTGGCGGCGTTTATTTCATCAGCAGACCTATGTTAATAAAGATAGGGCCAAAACAATGACAGTATTTTACATCTAACTAATCTGCAATATGAACAGCAGAGGATTCGCTTTCAAAAATGATACACTGACAGTCTGACTTAAATCTTACTTCTTAATCTGACCAACTTTGCTAATGTCTCTTGCGCAGCTAAAGTATGCGCATGGTTGTGGCCTAACATCACCGTCCTAATACTTATGCAAGTTCGACAAAGTTCTTCAGCACTGTCAAAGTATCCTCCTCTCAGCAACAATTTTGCTCTCATCTCCAGTAATGTGGCTTTTAGAAGAGTCACTTCTTCCCAAACATACTCGTCTACCTTTTGATTCGAGTGCTGCAGCTTTTTCTTCCAGCAAAGTGAGCCATGGCACCAATCTTGTATTTGGGAGACAAATGATTTCTCAACGTCTTCAAGTACACTAGTACATACCTTGAGGAGCTCCAATGCTGAGTTGCACCTCGAAAATGTTGTGAAGGCTCCTATAGCCAGTGGGAGGGCAGTCTTCTTGATGAACAGAACCATCTCCGTCACTTTAAGGTGGGCAAGTGGGGGCTCTGATTTGAATCCGAAAACGAGAAATGCACTAGCCCAGAGATGATCAGAGTTTACTGATGAATTTCCTACTTTGCGTATGCCAATGACCGTTGCCTGAGTAGCTGCCATTGGTTCTCTTGTTCTACAGAATGTTCTGGTTATGGGGTGGAACTGTATCCACGATCCTGGCTGATGCGTTGCTTTTCGTGCCAGTCCTAGTCTTACCAGCAGAAGAGCATACTCTTCTTCACTTTTCCAAGCCTGAGACCCTAAAGGGCAACCAGAACAGCAGTAAGATGCAGGATTTAGGCACTTGGTCCACTTCTTTATCCTGCTCCCTGTTGCAGGCATATTCTTCGCAGCTGTGGCAAGTAAATTCGTTGATATAGGCGATGGGGCAAACCATGCACCAACAAGGAGCATCCTAGAAGCAAGACAGTTCTTTGTCCTGGTTGCTTTATCCAAGATTGCAAAGCAAAAATCAAGAAGTTTAAGTAGGAAAGGATTGCTCCTGCAGATCTGCTCATCACTTGAACTTAAGAAAGTACTGTCAGAAAGGTCTTCAAGTGGGGTCTGCTGCACAATCTCAAAAAGTGCAGAAGGTGATATCGCGAGCTCTGTAAGTAGTGAACCAACTAGTGACGAGCCAAATGCTAACCTTCCTAGCTTCTCCTCGAACTTTTTGAGGTACCCATATTCCTCAGGAGGATACTCTTTCTTTCTTCTTCCTTTTAGTATTATCATTGCATCAGGCAATGGCATTGGCTGAAGCTGCATTGGATCAAAGTTCATGACCTTTGAGAGCCTCGTTGTAATGATCACATGACTCCCTCCTGTGTTTCTTGGAATGAGGTCGTGCAGATCCTTCCCTTCCCACCATTCATTCTCAGTCTCAAGATGGTCTATTATAATCAAGTAAGGCATGTCTCTAAACAACTCTCTCTTTATTCTCTTGAATCCCTCGTGTTCTTGCTCCTCGAAATTTCTGATTCTGCCTCTATCTTTCTCAGGATCAGCACTGACATCCAGACCAAGATTTACTGAGAGGTTTAATATGTTTTGCCTCAGGCACCGAGCTTCTCCACCAATCCACAGGACCATCTTGTATCTGTGGGAATACTTGTAAGCAAATTCCAGCGCAAGCTCTGTTTTCCCTACACCTGGAGGACCACTGATGCACATTACACTGCTCACGAGCCCTTTGTCCTTCCCACTTCTTGATTTCTTGTACTTCGGCCTCTTCAAGGAGGTTCTGCCTATGGTTGGTTCAAATTGGCTTTCTGAAGCTAGAGTGCCCTTACTCTTGGTCGTTTCAAACTCCAAGTTGAGGTATTTCCCACCTACACTGGAGTCATCCATGTCGGTTTCCTCATCTGCAAAGCCTTCAGATTGACCAGATGTGTGCCCTTTGCTCACTGTGTGTGGGTAAGAACCTAACTGCTGCTGATGCTGGTTATGTTGAAGGCCTGACTCACTGTAACCAAAGAATGCAGATTCCATCTCCATCATTTCCTTCTGCCTCCCAACAAAGTATTTGTTTCTATAGTACGGTATCTCCTCGACTACCCCAAGGTCCAAATCCTTCGCAGCAACACTCTTGCGCCCTAGTTTTAATTGCAGTACACCAGCAGCTTTAGTAATGCAGCTCCTCCAGTCACCTTCCTGACATTCCAGCTTGAATTCATGGGCTCTGATTAAACCTTGTAAAGCTTCTCTGCATTCTTTGTCAACCGAACTGCTGTTGAGAATACCTGCAATCTCTGTTGATTCCATGTCAAAGAACATCGGAATCAAGTTCTTCTTCTGAGCAAAGAACCTGATCTCTTCCATACTAAAATGATTGAACAAACTAAGACTTGAAATCACCACAATGCCAAAACTGACGGAGCAAATAACTCTGTCTGCAATTTCATGGCTCTGAGTATCTGCATACCGTGCTCTATCAGCAATAAAGCACGCCACCCCCTGGAGCTCAAGCTCTGACTTGAGCCACTTACAGTAGCGCACCAAGTTATTGTTCTGCCCATGATATCCTATGTAAACATCACAGCTCCTCAGTTTGGCATTCACTGCAGGAGAGGCAGACGCTTTTGCAAATGAAATACGTGGGACAGGGAACGAGAAAGAAACACGAGGCGCTGCTGTAGTGTCTGAAATGCAGCCCACAAACTTGAGCTTCCCATCATCAGAAAAATCAGACTTATCTGCAGGAGTGTAAGAACTGCTTGGAATGTCCTCCGAGAGCGACCCACAACAGGAGGAAGGCGCGTGTGCAGGTGCAGGAGGAAGTGTAACTGTCTGACCCTGGTTGTCACTATCATTCTGATTCTCATCAGTCTCAGGGGAGCTAGGAGTCAGTGCTCTAGGTGATATATACGGTGACTGCAGTGCAGAGACGAATGCAGAAGATGGAGGGGAGATCAGAGACGGCGAACTGTAAGCAGATAACTCTTCCAATGCTGTCTGTTTACTGGCTCTAGCAAGTGCATCAGCAGAATTCTTCAAATTTTCAGACACATTGTTACTGCTCGTAGCCGTTTTTATATTACTGAGGGATTTGCCTTGGCTACTGCTATTGCTTTGATTTGATATGTTTATTGCTGGTAAAAAACTACCAAGCTTGGTTGATGTTGGCAATGTCTCTCCTCCTTTTCCCATTATTCTTCCTTGACACTCTACCAAACTAAGCCAATGTCAACAACAAATGTGTAAAGCCCTCCCTTCAAATTCCCAATGTACGTTACAACTAGAAAAAACAGACCTATTTTGAACCCGAAATTACCAGGTTGGACCTGAACTGACAAAACCCATTTGACAGTTCTACTAGACTACTTAAGAATCAACTGTGGTTGAATGCTACAACAACAATATTACTTTCAAGTGTGCTCCCGTCAATGTCGAGGTAAGGGAGGTCGAATGTACGCAACTTTACCCCTACGTTAAACACTGAGGAAGACCGTAAAAAGTTTCCACAGTGAAAAAAAACAGATACACTATTGAGATTAAGACAATCAGACAAGACAGTAACAGTTGAAAAGGAAGGACATTAAAAAAAATTATTATTTGAGGACCCAGGTGGTGAATGCAATGTAACAGTGAACTGACAAGGACTTCAAATTTGGAAAGTTTCAATCAGAAGCTAAAAAAATGTATGTTTGAACCTGTGAATGTGGACCAAGTCTATGCCTACAGACCAACCACAGCCGTGGCTTGCACCACCTTGGCTAAGAACCAGCCACCATCAGTGCTGACGGCGGCGACACCGCCCGAAACTTGAACCCAACAGCACAACAGGTCAGCAGCTGCATGACCATGCTCAGCTTCACAAACACACCATCTTCTGAAATGTAGTACTACTACAAGTGTACAGGTTCTTTTTATTTTGGCTAAGTAAAGTGTTTGGAGTTTGGTGATGTGTGTGTGTGTTTTATTTTTTTTTTCTTCACATCTATGAAGAATGAAGGTTTAGCTGTAAGTTAGTAGTGGTGAGGGAGAATCTAATGACAGGGGAACGTGTGGGCTGGATCTATGTCAATTTTGAAATCATATATTAATGAGCTTAAAATATGCTTCAAAAGATGTGGTCTATTGAATGTTGTGCAGTGCATAGTGAATGCCCACTCTTTTCTATACAACCCCCATTTCATATGCCCTGGCCAAGTTTTGTTATGTGATTTGTCAAGGTGGTTGGACATTCATCTCATAATTGCACTCAACTTTTACTAGGCAGTTAGTAATTCTTTTTCCTCTGTAGCCTTTTTTTGTTCAAATTTCTTTGTGCTTGAAACTTGGAAGAGTTGTTAATAGCGCTTTTTTAGAACTATTAATTCAACTGTGTTCGCGTTTATTGTTGATTTGATAGTGGGTTTTTCTCATAGTCTCAATCTCTTTAAGTGGGCTTCGTGTCGTGTAGTCTCGAACTTCGTTTGAGGTCCTAATACACCCCCTTGTTGATATTGGAAATGGCGGATATAATCATGTTATTACTATGGAGTAATTGAGTTTGTACTGCAAATATGATTTGGGAGTATGAGCAATTTTGTGACTCCATTGATTTTTCTCTCCAGCTTTTGGCTATATGGAATCTAATAATCTCTTGGGTAAATTCACTTTGTTTATATCAAAATCTGACAATGACAAAGTCTGAGACTTTTTAATTGTAAATTGCAGTTATGGGAATTGGACCCGAAGACCAGTCCAAGTGTCCACACTCCAATGTGACAATATAGTGCTACCCTACCACTATCACCTTGTCCTCTATTCCGGACAATATCACTAACTAAACTTTATGTGATTGATCGTTATAGGAATGCTCTTTTAATTATACAATGAGTCGATTATAATGTGTTGGGATCTTCTAGAGTTACAAATTAACTCTATTTGGTAGAGTTTGCCTAAAAAGGCAAGAAGAAATTTTTTAACAATTTATTTGTGACCCTCAAAATTCTTTTTATTTTGTCTTATTACTTGTTTTGGAAAACTCTACCAACTCTACCAAATTCAAACTCTAGAGGATCCTCACCCGATTATAATTTATAGCGCAATGTCATAGATTTAGTGCTCGGTCGGATGCTCATAGGAAATAAAAGTTCCCGGGTATTTGCACTTCCAAGGAAAGAAAAAAAAACATGAACTTTTCCATGGAAATTTATGCGGCGAAAGTGGTTTATGACTCTCATACGTTTGCCTCTATGTGAAATGTAGCCCCACAAGTATTAAAGGGAGCAATTGACCCCCACAAGTTTCACAATAGGTGAAATCCAACTCATTCTCAATTTATCGCGAGATATTCAATATCTCACCTACAAAATTAATATTATAAAAGATATTATCTAAGCTAAAATCAAAAAATTACATTTTTTACGGCTCAATCTCACTGCTCTTATAACTACGAGGAAAAAAAAACTTCAAGAAAAAAAATTGTGTTCACATTAATGGCGATGAACGCATCACTATTCCCTGAATCTAATTTTTTTCTTAGTGTTTTTTTTTTCCTTCAGATGGATTTCTATTTTTAAATTTCCATGTGATAAGATTATATTTTGATGATATTATTTTTTTTTATATAATATTAGATTTGAAGATGGTATTTTGGGAAAATATTGAATATCTCATGATAAATCAAGAAAATGTTTGATTTCACCAATAGTGAAACTTGTGGGGGTCAATTACTCCTTTCAATACTTGTGGGGCTACATTTCACATAAAGTCAAACGTATGGGGGTTTTATACCACTTTCGCCAAATTGCTACTTACCTACTCACCATATGGTAACTAAATTCCTATACTTTATAGGAATTAGAAATTTTTAGGAACTTTCAATTCCTACACTTTTGGTAACCAAACAACTTATGATTGTTCTAATTCCTGAAAATTTCTAATTCTCATGAATTCAAGTGGCCTGGTATTCAAACGACACCTTATTCATTATGTTGGATTTGTTGAATTCTTTATATTTGGTTTGCATATGTGAAATGTCGACCCTTGTATGGTCTCGTGGTAGTGTGGAGGTTGTTAGTCATGGTGGTGGACTGGTGGGCAAGTAGTGGCGGGTGGTGCCATGGTGGTGGGTGGTCTTGTGATGAATCTTAAACAATTTAGATTAGTTTTATGTTTTTACCAACTTGCCCCATCTAGACAATGGTTAAGAGTTTTGTTACTATTCTTTCTTACAAAAATGTGCAAATTGGAAATGAGGAAGTCTTTCCAGATAAGAGGGAATACTTATTACAGAGTACTAGGATGAATGCTCATGCATTGCATGGGTCTCTTAATAATGATATCTATTATTAGCCGATCCCAAATTATTTTGGTAATAAGTCTTCGTTGTTGTTGTTTTTTTTTTTTTTTTTTTAACGGTAAGCGGAGAAGAAAGGCACTGCCAGTACAGAGAGAGGAGAGAAAGAAAAAGAAAACATAAACGTACAAAGCTGAGATCAGCCCAAAGACCAGTGGTTATCCGGGATGAGACAGGTGGATTCGGAAGACCCGAAAATAAAAGGTACAGAGACCGAAATCCACAGTCACACCGTGGATCGGGCTGTTACACAGACCTCCCACGGCTATGAGCCTAAAAACCCCAGCCCGCAAAAGCACAATAAAGCAAATCGAGATCAAGTCGGAACCAATGTCTTAGGTGACTAAGTGTGAGAGGATATGGGTTCAGCGGTGCCCATAAAACGGGCGAGGGGTAAGTTACCGAACTCACACAACTCAAAGAACCTAGTAACCCAAAACACCAATTAGAACAACTCGACCCAAATCTGCTAAAACTCTAACCCTAGGCCCAACAACTAAAGGGAACACAAACTAAACACAAGGCCCAACAAATAAAACTTGGTAGAAGCAAGCCCAACAAAGACTAGTTGTCGGCTTATCGATATCCCTAGCTTCGCCGCCGCCTGGTGAGACTAAAGTCGCGATTATCTACCAAAAATAATCCTAAATCCTAGCAACAGTAGTAGGGAAGTAGGGATCGTATCCACAGGGAAATGGGTTGTCAAATGTAATGAATTAAGTGCCTAAGTAACAAATAATGGGGGATTGAGAGTTGTGTTTATCAAACTAACTAGAGTGAACAAAAGCAATTCGTGAAATGTATTCAATAATAAAACGGATCTTGATCAATTAATTCACACAACGCACTAACTAATCGGTCCTAGTTATCACTATTCCTCTATCAATCTCAACTACTCTATCGTGGAAGGCATGATCTGTAACACTACGGAATTTGGAAAGTGGATTATGGAGTTGGTATGTCCCACATTGGGAAACTAAGGCTCATATGATCAGTTTATAATAGATTCCTACCATCATACTAACAACAAGACCTTCACCTTTTAGAGCCCAGAGAGGATATATGAGCCTAAGGGGTGACTACCCATCTTATTGGGTTGTGTTGCGACGTATGGTGGATCGGGCTGTTACAGATGGTATCAGAGCAACCCTGCGACCGCGTGTTGGGTGCTGGGGCGAGGCCCAGACCAGCCGTCTAGCGGGGGAGATCTTGAACCTGTGTTGATGTTGGTATAGTTTGGTCGAGGCGCAACGGGGACGTCGCGTTCTCTAAGTGGAGGAGTTTGTAACACTACGGAATTTGGAAAGTGGATTATGGAGTTGGTATGTCCCACATTGGGAAACTAAGGCTCATATGATCAGTTTATAATAGATTCCTACCATCATACTAACAACAAGACCTTCACCTTTTAGAGCCCGGAGAGGATATATGGGCCTAAGGGGTGACTACCCATCTTATTGGGTTGTGTTGCGACGTATGGTGGATCGGGCTGTTACATGATCGGCACTAGCCAATAACCCTAACTATCAAATAACCTAAGCGCACGTTTAGATTCAATTTGATAATAACAATACGAATTAGAGAAATATCAATAAAGACATGCAATACTAACGCACTTTTCGTTTTAACATGTGAGTCAAATCTTTGCTCTAATTCACTAACGATGATTACATACAAATCAATGAATTCGGGTTGTTACAATGTAAAGATCAATCAAACAATAGATTCCTTTGACTAATCTAAACTAGCAATCAATCAATCCTAGGCAATTAAACTAGTTGTACACCTAGCAATCACAAAAGATAATTAAATGAATTGAAAACCAAAGATAAGACAATAATTGAATACAATAGAAAGAATTTACGATATTGTCAATGCAATGCTTCGATTAATCAATCAAGAAATAAAAGAATTAGCTCCTCATACAATCCATAGAAACCCTTGTTTTCTCTAGAAAGTCTGAATATCATAATCTAGAGTCGGGATTTTAATTTATATAGTCTAGGAACACGTAAAATAGGAAAATACAGAAATAGGAAAATCCGACCATCGCGGTCCGCCAAGCATAACCGCGGTCCGCCATGGTCTTCTCGCGGACCGCCAAAAGTTATTGGCGCAAATCGCCAAACTATGAGTCGCGGGCCGCGGTAAGTCTGTGCCTCGAATTTTCAAAAGGTTGCAGATTCTTCGTTACTTATTCGGTGAAGGCGTGTAACCACTTCCTGGAAAGCTAATAACATGAAGAATCATCTCCAAGTGGTTTCACAGCAAAATTCCAAACGGTTTGAGATATATAAAGCTTCAAAGTTGATCTTTCTGCAAATCAGCTCCAAATCGAGTCCAAATGAATAGCCGCTTCCAAAAGATAGCCAAAACAACCAAAATCACATAGAAATGTTGTCCATGATACTCTAACACAAATTAGAAGTATATTACATCATTTTGGCTGTAAAAGCAATCTGAAAACCGGCCATATAGAACGTATAAACTGAGCACATCACCGCCAATCCTGGATGGTCCACCACCGAAACCTATAAGGTTAGCCGCCACTAGAGTAGTCCACGAACTACGTACACTGCTTGCCACCGCAACCACGGAAACACCGGCCGGGTCTTCATCAAAAGCATGATGCGATAAATTGGAAGAATCAAGACATTGTCGTCGCTAATCCCACCAAATGACAGCCACGAAACACAGGACATGCAATGACCAAAATACCAAAACAAAGCCAGTCGAACAAAAGGCAGAAAAAGCTAAAACCTAAAGCTTTGCCTCCAACGAAGAAGAAGATAAAGGATAAAAAAAGAGATGACATAGAGGCAGAGAAGCTAAGGACCGAATCTTAGAAGAAGCAAAGTAAAACAAAAGGGAATATAGAGAAGATGAGATTTTTGAATAAAAACCTTAATAGGAAGGACAATAAAGAAAGAGAGGACAGACAGGTAGAGGAGAGCCGAAAAGCTTGGACAATAGCAAAAGAAAGGAAAAGAAAGCACCGATTAATGAAAAATAAAGATTAAAAGCAAGATCAGAAGGATAAGGAATCAAAACCATGAAGAAGCGAGCATAAAAGTCGTGACGACCGTCGACTAGGACGTATCGCCGCCATAAGAGTTGCGCTTTGATGCTCTGTATCGGACGTCGCTTGTGTTTGTTTCCACCAAGAGATGTCCTTGCTCATAGAGGGGGCCATATGAAGGAGGTTGCATGAGAGAGAGGACATATGGCCATAGATGCTCTTGAATCCCTGTTTTGGAGTTCTTTGGGGGCGGGTTCAAGAGAGAAGAGAGAGCTTCTCTCTATACATTCTCAAACCCTGATTAACCTAGAGTTTGTTGTTGCTGTTGTTGTTGTTGTAAATGTAATAAATCCGAATTATACACCTATATTTATGTTGGATGAAAATCAATACACTACTACATAAAAGACATATTGCAACGCCCCAAAAAGCGTTACATTAGGGTTTTAAACCTTTACAATAGACCTAATGCAACGCTTTTGGGCCGTTGCACTTGCGGCCGTTGTTGTAGGTCTATTGCAACGCTTTTGAGCATCTAATGCAACACTTATATCTTTGAACCTTGAGGCGTGGCATTTATGTCTACAAGGTGTTGCTTTAGATCCCCTAAGGCAACGTTTCTTATGCAACGGTTTAAACTTCAAAGGTAATGCTTATTTGTCTATTGCAACGCTACATGTAATTGGGTACATATGCGTACATATATACATTACCAATAATAATAATAATAATATTTAGGCTATGTGGGATTCGAACCCACACATTTCGTGCAAAAATTGCACATAGCTCTACCATTAAGCTAATAGCCTCTTAATAATAATACTAATAATAATAATGATAATTATGAGAGAATAACAATTTAAGAGGCATATATATATATATATATATATATATATATATATATATATATATATATATATATATATATATATATATATATATGCAAGAGATGGATTCACAAGCAATGACTATGTATAAGCTATTTTAATTGAAAGCACATACTAGTAACATATATAGATTTGTAACAATCATCCGAACACGACCTGCTGGGAACTTATCAGGGTGAAGATTGGTCATACAAAGAGTGCAACACTTAAATATGGTCCAAAATTGCAATTCCCAGAACATCCTTTCATTCCTTTGTCACCTGGCTAACCTTACACATACAAGACAGTACAACATCATATAGCGTCAAAGAAATCCAACAAAGACCATGTGACATTAGGGAGGATATAGCATCTTTCACGTACAAACCAATAACATTTATCCGAACTCAAGGGGTCAGTAAAAAGATGTCTAATAAGGAGACAAACTGGAACCATGGATCCTCCCAAAGTTGCACACTCTCACCTCTCCTAAGACTCCTCCGTAAACAAATTTTAGTGAAAAACTATCAGCCAAGATTAATGAAGATGCATTTTGAAGCTGGTGGGGGTAATTTTTTTTTTCTTTCCTAAAAAGCCCTTTTAACATTTTCTGAAGGTCAGTTCATGATGTCATAAGATTACTTGTTGAAGATGAAAGGGAATACCATGGCAAATTGCCTTTGAAGGGTTCTTAATAAACTCACACTAGCTACTAAAAAAGGAATTCATGCAGCAAGTTATCAAAGCCCAAATTTCCATAGTACATAGCCCAAATAGCAAAAGAATTGAGGATCAAGGTTAGCCTAGTGGTTAGGAACTCAACCTGCTTGGGGGATGTCCCGGGTTCAAATCCTCATACCCCCACCCCCGCAACATTAGTTGCTCCTTTGTACCAAAAAAAAAAAAAATAGCAAAAGAATCGAGATATTCAGCTGATATAAGTTAATGTCCAAAATTATCTTGCTACACTACTTACCACTAGGTATGGCCAGAGAGATGGAGATCAAACATCGTCCAACAGAAACCAGCTGCAAATAGCTAATTAAGCAGGACCAGAGTCCTTAAATACGAAGACTAACCTTTGCAGTCTGGCTGAATATTGACTGACCAAGCTTGCAGATGAAATGTCATATCTGAATTGTACTACTGCATCAGTGTGCTGTCCAAATTGGCGAGAAAGGCTGCACAAATTCCAGAAGAGCCTGTATATACATCGGCATGCATAGCATATACTTACAGAATTCTTTCCAGATAGTAGAATGTATACACCAATTATTGTTTAAGAGAGTAGAATCATGAAACTGCGAAAGCTTGTACTAATTTATGTCATTTCTAGAGAGGTTAACGGGAAACATGTTAACATGACAGGTATAGCATATGGATGCTGGAAGATCAAACCTTTACTACACATGGGCATGGCTCGTGAAAAACCAGAACAACATAACTAAAAAGCTTTCGTATTATATATTTTTTTCACCTTACCAAAGAAACTATTGTCAATTAGTCAATTTTTCAAAGTAGATTACCAAAAGAAAAAAGTATAAAAAATACTTCTTATTTACCTTGCTCTCATAAAAACCCTAACTAATGTTCTTCCCCCAATTCAAAACCCTAGTATTTCAATTGATTCACCAAGTCTCAACATTTTATAAGAAACACGACAATCTTGCCCATAAGGGACTGCTTCTATTAGTAAAAGCAAATTAAGAAAACTAATTGATAATCTTAAAAAAAAAATTGATCGAAAAAGAAACGATACAAATGTAGAATGACTTAATTGTGCATGAAAAATTCTAGTGTACTCATCCCTGAAGAATCCATTTTGCTAAGTTTTGATATTTTTAATATTGTACCATTCAATGTGGATATTTATGGCGTCTTTCTAAAATTCAAAGTCATATTACTTACAATTCAAACTATTTAAAATCCATTAGAACGTTATTATTAATCGGATTGATATATTAAGACATATCGGTAAGAAGTTAAGGCATAATTAAGTTGCAAATTTCGAAAGAAAAGCCCAATTTTTAGATAAACAACATTCAAGATATGCAAAAATTATTGTACTTTACGATCTTGTGTACATAATCATCACCATATCACCTGTATAACTCGTCAATTTGTGTGTTTTCTTCTTCCATTATTAGATTACATTTTTTCTATTAACATTAAACATGAAAAAAAGGTGAACATGAGAATAGTGGTATGGTGGAAGGAAACTCAATGCCTAGCTATATACATTGTATTGTATACGATCAAAGCAACGTATATAACCATCTTTAATTTGCTTCATATAAAGATTCTTTAATTGTGAACATATGATTGGTTTAAATGTAATTGATGAGTGATAATAATGAGGATGGTAATATGTTAGGAGGGTTGTTAAACATTTTTTTTTTTTTTTGTGTGTGTTTGGATGGACAGTTAATACTTTTAATATGAAAAAATTATCTAAACTCTCTAAAAATTTCCGGTCCATGTGAGAGCTACAAAAAAAAAGCCTCCTTTAATAATATAGAAGGATTTTCTGCCTTATTATCCCTGATCTATTCAACAAGTCTAAATTAATACATAACAAAAGTTTTGAAAATATTTGGGTGACTTGTTCCCTTATGATGTGTGGTGGCTGTAAATCTGATCCAAAGCACCCATTTTCCATTCATAGAAAAATGGTTGTTTTTAGATCTAAAAAGGGTGTTTGGTGATAAGCATACCAGCGCATCTCTCGCCACCTTGACCACCATATTTCGACAGGATTACCTATCCGTGCGACTGCGCCTTGATCTCCTCCCCCTTGCATTTCATTTGTCCGACGTATATCTCCTCACATTTATAGTCTGTTTGTATACACTTTTAGGAGAGAAAGGGAGAGAGGGGAGGGGGAAAGAGAGGGGAGGTGAGGGAGAAGGAAGATGAATTCCATTGTTTGGATAACAAAAATGGGTAGAGGGAAAGGGAGGGAAAATACCATTATTGAAAATTAATTAATTTAAATTCATGATAATAATAATAATAATAATAATAATAATAATAATAATAATAATAATAATAATAATAATAATAATAATAATGAAATAATAACAAATAATAAAAATAAACTCAAATCCCCAACTCCTCTCATTTTCTCTCTCCTCTCCCATCCCCCCTCCCCCGAACCGCTGCCGTCATTCACCGTCGACCACTATCTCCGGCGAAGACACCATCGTCCAACTCGCTCGCCTCCGGTGAGTCCTCGGTGGCAATAAACGGCCTTCATTCCTCCTTCCTCTACTGCTCAACGTCTATTTTTCATTTTTTTTGAAAACCCTAAATCTAAAATTAGGTAATGTTAGGGTGGTTTGTGAGTATGGGGGACATGGTCGTGGGAGTGACGCGGATCAGGTGGTGGTGGTGCCAGAGATGGTGGCGGTTGGTGCGGGCCGGCGGCTGCTCGTGGGTGGCAGCTCTGGTGGTTAGGGGAGGAGAGAGGAGAGAGAAATAATTAAAGGTTAATTTGGGAATTTCTTTGAATTGTAGTTGTGTTTAGATAAATATCTAAGGGTATTTATCCGTTATTACGTGGGGCGGTGGAAGGGGGTGGCCGGCGAGGTTATCCGGTGACAGTGAGGTACTTGGTAAGATGGTGACTTGTACAAGTGAAGGTGTTGTTACTTGGGTGGTGGGAAGGGGAGGGGACATGATAAAGGAAGGGTGGTTGTAGGTTGGAAATTTTCTCGTGTGTTTGACAAATAATATGTCTTCTCATGAGAGGTTTTCTCTCCCATCATTGATTATGTTTCTCTCTCATTTCGGCGAATTTTGTTGTCTTTGCAGAAGGAAGATGTGCTCTCTAATGGCTATGTATGCGATTGTAAACTTGATGTTGTTTCTTAGATTCCTGCATCGATTAATGATATCATAGAAGGTATACGGAAGAGATTTATCTTTCTTATGATCTTAGTTTTGATGGATTTTAGTTTTATGCAAGTTTGTTAGATTTGTGTGATGAAACTATCGTCTTTCGGTTGTAGATGCTGCATGACTTTTATCAATGAATAGTTAAATGTGTCTTCCATATAAAAAAAAAAAATGGGCTTCTTGTTCTCCTATGTACCACTCCGCTACTCTCCAAGTCGGTCACTAGCATTGCTAGTTGCTTGGTAAGCTGTTGCACTAGTACAATGTTACTTGACTCTTAATCTATTCGTCGAAGAACCTTGTACAATGTTGTCATCTTTAGAATCCACTACTCAGGCTCAATTCAAAAAGAACGAATTCAATACCGAAATTACGAATCTCCTACCGAATTTGGTTCTGTTTCCGAGTACCCGCTTTTATATTTTGAGAAATTGAATGCAAAAAGTAATAAAAATACTCCTATTGGAACGAGTGAAAAAGAAACAAAACATAGTAGCTGCAAATGGGCGCGATGATTTCACCCATTACACGTACCAATTCCATTCAATTTTCCAAAAATTGAAACCGAAGAAAAAAGAGCGTGACGCTGACGCCTCCCCACTCCCCCCCACATTCTCGGTCTCTTATTTGCCCCTTTTCTCATTATTTCTCTCGCCTCAAAATTCAAAAACCCTCCTCTCTAAAATCTCCCCTTCAAATTTCGTCCTCCCATTCCTGATTTCTCACACAAATCTTCTCAGGTACACTTCTTTACTCATTTCTTCTTATACCCTTTATTTGTTTTCACTTTATTTCTCCGTTTTTTGTTATTCTCATTGTGGTTTTTAGGTTTTTTTTTGGTTCATTTTTATTGCAAATTTGAGACATAAGTAGCCTGGTTTTCCCCGATCTGAAGCTTTAATTAGCATATTTTGTTAAGATTTCATGTTTTTCTGAGCCTTGAAATGTTAAAGTTGGTTACTTTGCTAAGTTTTGCTTGTGGGTTCTTAGTAATATTTGATTTTATGTGCTTAATTTTTCACATGAATGATTATTTTTTTTTTTTTTTTTTGTGAATTTGAAGCTAATTGTAGTTGTGCCCATTTGGTTGAAGAGGATTAATTGTGGTGGGTAGTTGTTGTATGAGTGATTCGATGTCGATACGCTATCTTTTCGGGTTACTTTGTTTGAATTTGAAGTATTAATGCAGCGTGTTTGGTTGAATGTGTGATGGGTATTTGGTGTGAAAACTAGGTTTGCAGATGTTTGCTGGTATGTTGTTGTTTTCATTTGTGGTGAAATGTTCGATTTGTTTGTCGAATGATGAGTCTACTAATTCGGAAACAGCCTCTCTGTGTTTTTAGTATAAGGCGCGAGGTTGCGTACATCCGAACCCCTTATCTCGCTATAGGTAACAACGATTGAGGCATTGGGGTGATGGGGTTGTATGACTGTATCATAGTCCACCAAACAGAGTTATTTCAGCATACAATGAAGCGATTTTTGTTGATTTATGATATAAATTTGTGGACATACTTTGTTAGATTTATGGGGTGGTTAAACAAAAGTTAGGATTTTGTTATTGTGGGGTATGTAAAGCTTATGGCGTTTATTTGATTGGTAGTTGTGAAGAAACCAGGAGCCTATTGCCTTTTAGTTTTATGACTTTGGTTTTATGTTGGATGTTGTATGGGTGGTTGATTTTGTTTTCTTTTATGCAATGTATGACTAACTGTAATAGAAGTTGGGTAGCTTAAATGCTTGTTTGTTTAGACATGACGCGAATGGAGGAACTGACTATTTAAACCGTGAATGTATGTGGTCTTCGGAACTTAATGGTGTGAGAAATTGGTATTGTGATTTTGTCATTCTTCTATCAGAAAATGGAAAAAGAAATTTGATTAGCAATTTTCAGGACTTATGTTCTTTCTTTCCCTTCCAATCCGCAATTACGTCTTTTAAGACGTTTTCTCCCCTTCTTTTTGTGATTGTAAAAAAGTCTAAACATAGTAGTATTCTGTGCTGGCAGATTAATTGAGATGGATGATTTTCTGGCAAGACCTGAACGCCGTCAGTTTTCAATTAAACTGTGGCCTCCAAGCAAGAACACAAGGCTCATGCTTGTGGGGCGGTTGACCAGCAATCTGTCAACTCCAACTATTTTTACCCGTAAGTATGGCAGTCTGAGCACAGATGAGGCGGAGGAGAATGCAAAGCAAATTGAAGAGGTGGCATTTAATGTTGCCAATCAACACTTTGAAAAGGAGCCAGATGGTGATGGAGGTTCTGCTGTCCAGGTTTATGCTAAGGAATGCAGTATACTCATGCTTGAAGCACTAAAACGAGGTCCAACTAGAGAAGCTGCTATAGAAGTACCTACCACCAAGGTTGTCCAGGAAAGTCTTTTTGATATATCAAAAGGCACACGTGCCTTCATTGAGGCTGAAGAGGCAGAGGAGTTATTGAAGCCACTCATGGATCCATCAAACAGTTACACTAAAATATGCTTTAGTAACCGAAGCTTTGGCTTAGGTGCAGCTCGTGTAGCTGAACCTATTTTGGTATCCATTAAGGATAAATTGAAGGAAGTGGATCTGTCTGATTTCATTGCTGGTAGACCCGAAGCAGAAGCTCTTGAAGTAATGAAGATGTTTGCAGCTGCTCTTGAAGGCTCGGTTTTGAAGTCTCTGGATCTCTCAGATAACGCCCTTGGTGAGAAGGGTGTTCGGGCATTTGGAGCGCTCCTAAAATCACAAAGTAGCTTAGAGGAACTATATCTGATGAATGATGGCATCTCAGAGGATGCATCACGTGCTGTGTCAGAGTTGGTACCTTCCACAGAAAAGCTGAAGGTTCTTCACTTCCACAATAACATGACAGGAGATGAAGGTGCTCTTGCTATTGCTAAGGTTGTGGAGCGGTCTCCATTGCTGGAGGACTTCAGGTGCTCTTCAACAAGAGTGGGCACTGATGGAGGTGTTGCATTGTCTGAAGCTCTGGAGGGATGCTCTCATTTAGAAAAACTTGACTTGCGAGATAATATGTTTGGCATGGAAGCAGGAGTTGCTCTGAGTAAAGCTCTTTCTAAACATGCAAATCTCACTGAAGCTTACTTGAGTTACTTGAACCTGGAAGATAAGGGTACCATTGCAATTGCAAATGCTCTCAAGGACTCGGCTCCTTTGCTGAAAGTGCTGGAGTTGGCAGGCAATGACATTACACCTGCTGCTGCACCAGTTGTGGCTGCATTATTGGCAGAAAAGGAGCACCTGTCTAAGTTGAACTTGTCTGAAAATGAGCTGAAAGACGAAGGAGCCATACAAATCGGCAAGTGCCTTGAGGAAGGACATGCCCAATTAATAGAGCTGGATATGAACACTAACGGACTAAGAAGGGCTGGAGCTAGGCTATTGGCTCAGGTTGTCGCCAATAAGCCTGATTTCAAATTGCTGAACATTAATGGAAATTACATATCTGATGATGGTATCGATGACATAAATGACATTTTCAAGAAGTGCCCTGAGAAGTTAGGACCATTGGATGAGAATGACCCTGATGGTGAAGACGAAGATGAAAACGAGTCCGATGAGGATGGTGATGAAGATACGGGTGATGAACTGGAATCCAAAATGAAGAAGCTCGACGTGGAGGAGGAATAGTTGTATCCTGAATAGGTGGAGCCAAGTAGGATCAGTAGCATATTTTCGAGTCCAGATCCATGGTTGTCGTCTTTTATCTAGGACATCAGTTTGGGTCGACCGTCTTTTAGAGTGTTTCAGCAGCAGTGGGTTTCATCAGAGCAACTTGTAGTAGGTCTAGATTTGTAGGTGTCTTCTACCCCCTCGAGCACAACTCCCCGTCCTCGTTCCCCTCCCTCCCCCCCCCCCCCCCCGAAAAATTAAGGAGAGAAGACAGTTTTCTTCTTCTACATTCTTATGTACTCCATCCATTATGACATACTATTTTTTTTTTTCTTGCAAATTGTTTATCTGGTCATGTAATGGTGGCATCTTTTTACTCCCTCCTGTTTTCTGAGGGAGCACTCCCGTTGCCGCGGTAAACATCGCCGGTCACTGCCGTTGTTGAACGACGCCTGACAGTACAAACCATAACTGACTTAGGGCTCTATAGACTTGAGCTAGGCTTGTACACCAAAAAATTGAAACTACTACACTGGATTACTGGAATGCTGCATTGATAATAAGAATTTGATCAAAATCGTGTTAAGTCGTGTCGACCTAATTAGTTTTCTCTTAAGGGCAA
Source organism: Spergularia marina (assembly GCA_963680865.1). Taxonomy (NCBI): domain Eukaryota; kingdom Viridiplantae; phylum Streptophyta; class Magnoliopsida; order Caryophyllales; family Caryophyllaceae; genus Spergularia; species Spergularia marina. The sequence continues at coordinate 9,707,000 of OY804544.1, read as the reverse complement.
ATTCCACTGATTGCCCTCAATTACGGATCAATTACATTTTGTAGGACTAGATCATAAATCCATCCCCAGTCATTCAAACCCCAACTCTTGTCGCACCTAATTAGTTAATTTTATTGTACAATCAAAATGTCTTAAAGTCCACCTTAGTCAATGTGCACTTAATTTGAGCTCGGTTTGCAATTTTGTGTTTGTCATATTATCGTGTAGTGTCAACTTTTATCGGCTTTCTAAACTTTCGGAACCATAGAAGCGAAGCAAAAAGAAATAAATCAAGGCGAAGCTCCATAAGTAACGCCGTAACGCCTCCCTCTTCAAACTCCAGTGACCCAAGTGCAGATTGTAAACGACGATCTTAAACGGACGACGGTGGACTGAGCAGGCAGCGGGTCAACTGCAGGTGGGTAACAGCTTCTTCCTCAAGTTTCACTCCAATTGTTTAATTATATATTATTTATATTTCGATTCTAATTATGTTGAAATAAAAATAAGTCCCTACATCTTATTTGAATAAATTTGTTTGTTGAAACTTCCGTTGAAGAAAATGTTAATGTTTGAATTAGTGCTAAGTTAGTGTTTAATTTAAATGGTTGTTGAATTTTTTTATGTATCTGTAGATGTAATTATGTCCATTATAGAATTTACTCGTAATCCCAAATCCGCCACTGATTGGGCCGTAGTTTCATTTTGGGTTGCTAATTACTATCTTGCATTTGATTTTGGTATCTTCTTCATGAATTTAGGAGCTTTGATGATGATTTTTTATAGCTACCGAATTTATGGGGTATAGTTTTGTTGCAGGGTTTGAGTGAGAAATATGGCGAATCAAGGTGCCAAGAAGAGAAAGGAAGAAAATGCTCGTCACATATCTAAACTTCTTCGGGTTATAATTGCATGCAATGTAAATTTTCACGTCTTATTTCCTTTTGTTTTGAATTGCTTGTTTCCAAGTACCGGAATTTTACGCTTTGATTAGATTGAGCAAGTACTTTTGATGCATAAATTACGCTGCATCATATTTGGGGGAATTTTTGGGGAGGTTTTTTTGGGTGGGTGAGATACCTAGATCATAACTTCTGCTATATCATCCAAGATATTTAGGTATTTCGAGGATCACTTGACAGATTGGAATGGTTTCTGTATCATATTTGATGCTTTTGTGGTTGTAATGGATTGCCGTACGGTCAAATTGATGATGTTGATCTTATGGAATATGATGAAAAGAATTATTGACTGTTTAAGTGATCAGATTTAGGAGTTGATTGTGTGCTCGATGGTTTACTTGTTGTTACGATACATCTTAAATATCATGATACGATCAATTCTAAAATCTAGTCTGGCGTTTTACACTTGTGTGTTTGGATTATAGGATAAATTGTTTAGTGACTCACCATGTCTCATCTTTGTATGGGGCTAGTGAACTCTTTCTTCATAAATGGCAAAGGGGAAGGGGATGGCTGCGGGGAAGATATTGGACTGGGATGCTTCATACTCCGTATATTATAAGCATCTCTGCTGTGTCTTTTTTTTTTTTTTTTTTTTCTCTTCAGTAGTTAGAGCCATCTTTAATCTCTTGAAGCACTATGGAATTCGTTTAATTCCTGATGATCTTTTTACTGGTTTTAGGCTGTCTATATCTTGGTGAGGATGATTTATTTTCACTCTTCTTTCACCTGGAAGCATTGGATTGGTTTGATGATGACATCGTTGGCCTATGTTATTCCCTATAAACAACTTGCTAGTATGGCAAAGCCAGCATATGCAGATAATGGTGAGCTTATCGATGGCGGGTTTGATATGAGCACGGGAGGTGTTTGTGGGTATGATTTTTCAGCATGTCTTGTTTTTCCACATGTTTGTTTCAGTCATCCATTATTCTCCTTTTGGGGATGGATAAATTGTGCTTTGCTTTGATTCGTCTTTTGTGATTTTGCCATCTAGAACTTCCTTTTTTTTTTAGGGGGGGGGGGGGGTGGGCTTTTCTTTGGCTTGTTAGTTATCTTATGACAATTACAGGAATTTGGTCTGAGTTGGTTATTACACTTTGCAGGTACTTGCATGACATTATCTACATTACAAGTTTTGTTCAGATTGCCTCCCTCATCTCGGAGAAGTTTTGGTACACGTACTTAGTGGTGAGTCCATTTTTTTATCCTTGCTTATTCTGTTCATGCCATCTTCATGTTAACTGGTCTCTCGTCTTGAATAGTTTGTAAACTGTTATTCTCAGTAATAGAGATGACTGCTTTGAAGAAACTTTATTGTCTGAATAATATAATTTCTAAAATGTACTGTGTAAACTTTGGGTTGAGTTTACAGCTTTTATTAATAGTGTTGTGAAGAAGGAAGTTTTAATCATGAGTTCAATTTCTGTTGTGTTTTACAAAGGGTTCTGCTTATTTCCAAAGGTGACTACTTGATTTGGGTTTTAAAAAGCTACGCTTTGATTGGCACATTAACTTGTTAGGTGACAAATTTTCTTGTTCAGTCGAAATTACACCCTTAACTCGGCATTAGCGAAAGGGCCCTCTTTTGATTACTGTTGCTGCTTCTAGCCATACTGTCTCTGCGCTTGTCAATTAATTGTTTAGGCGGGTAGACAGCACATGACAACAATTGTATTGGTGCTTCATATTTTTACTGGGTAAATAACTTTGATCAAGTGCTTCTTATATGACATATCACCATGACTGAGCCTGTGAACAGCCCATCAGAATGCGGCTTTTTGATAAAGGATATGAATACATCGAGTAACAAAAATAAGTATCTTTCTTTCCAATTCCTCCTCCTTTTTTTTTTGGAACTACTTTCTCAATGGAGTTGGAATTATTTGGAGGTTCCTAAGTCAATTTTTCTATGACAAAATTACAATAATGAGTTCACACAGGTTAGGATCCTAGTCCGTTAGTTGGGATGAATAAGAAAATGGGTATCTTTCAGTTTTCTCTTCCTCGTATTAGCTTTGAATTTTGTTGGAATATGAGAAAAGTAATTGTTACTTCTTATATGGGGATTGCCATTTCTTCACTTTAAATCAATTAAAAATTGTGATGAAGCACTCCTAACTAATTTGGACTGTGGCAGTTTGTAGTTGGCTTGCAATTCTATCTGCTAGAGTTGCTTAAAATGTTCATGTAGGATTAGATGACATATAGTTCAAATCTTCTCCGCGGCCAGACTATGTCTTGGCCTACTTTCATTGTGCTCCTCTGATCCAGCCCATGATATTGTGCCTAGGCAACTAACATTGATCAAAGGAAACAATATGTTTTTTTTTGCACAACTGTCATCATCTTTTTATTAGATAAGTTATTAATCATAGACTTCCAAGTACATATTTGGCGTCATTTTTGTTGTCTTTGAATCAATAATTTGTGTGCATATTTCTAATATTATGTCCAGTTAGGGACCATCTTTGTAATAAGCAAATTGTTCTTATTTAGTCTACCATTTTGTTTTCACAAACATTAAGATTATGTCTGGTTGGAGGGATGAGTATTACAATGTAATGCAATGAAATTTAGTACAAACGTGTAAAAGCTGAACATGCTAGTTGAACCATAAAGGCCCCACAAGAGCTCTGTATTACTTTAATTTTTTCCACATATTCACAAAAAAATTGTTGATATCCATAATTAATCGATTATAATTTGTTCCTTTTTGTCAATTTATGTGTAGAGGTAGGACGGTAGGACCCAAATTGCCATGCTGATATTAGAGTTCCTTATTGGTCAAGAGATTACTCGCGTCATCTACCAAATTAACTATACTGTCTAACTAATGTAGTTAGGGAAGTCTAACCAATATCGATTAAGAATAACAAGTTTAGTAGTCAATTAACCGCAACAGCACATTAACTAACTCTAACCTTGAATTAACGTATTAATTCCTCTTAAGTTTACTAACTGTGACCGCTCAATAATGAACAAAGGATGCCTCACCAATCTAGATATGTTGCATACCACCAATTATATAAACAAGCTAACCAAGTTGAATCTAGTAGTGACCTAGATAAAATGAGATGAGATTATAAAATAAACCTAAGGAATAACAACCAGCCAAATACGTAAAGAAAAGAAGATAACTTACATTAATAACCGAAAGTTTTAAAACTTCACCAAGATTTGGAGAGTTTAGCCCCCCTATGGTGCTCGGACGCGGCACTTATGCCCGGCATACCCGTGTCGACGTGACACGACTTGGGTTCGGACACGAAATACGCGCCCGGTCGGTCAAAGTGACAACGGGACACATCGAAATCAAACTGAGTCCGTGAGCTTAGACTTGCAAATTTGCAGAAATTGGAAGCCATGTGAGCTCGCGGAGAAGACGAAGTGACGTGAAGAAATAATGAGAGAGAATGCAGGATTACAAGAATTAGGGCTGGTGGGGCACAAAAAAATAAGATAATAAATAGTTTTATTTTAATTTTTTGCATTAAAAGTGGGTGGAGTCTGGTATCGTGACTACCAAATGGACTTTTTTTTTTATAAAAAAATTAAAAGTTTATTAAAGTGGTTGGAGTCTGGTATTGGGAGTACCAAATGAATTGTTGTCTCTAATCTATTTATGTTATTTTCAAAAAAAAAAAAAAAAAAAATTGTTTTTAATTTTTTTTTTTTTTTTGAGTCCTGTCTCTATCTTTGGATACTTAGATACTTAGAGATAGTGTCCATAATGGAAAATAGGATACTTTGACCGTGTCTAATTAGTAAATTGGGTACTTATTGACCGTTTACCCCTAGCCCCGTTTTGAGAAAAAAAGTGTCAGACACTCGGATCCGAGTCCGAGCACCATAGTAGCCCTCCATTACAAAAGATGAACAAAGAGTAGTGTTTGGGAAGATAAAAAGAGAGGACTCCGACAAAATGAAGATAAGAAAATAAGATGTGTTTTTCCTCCTAATTATAATATATTCGGAGATCATGCTGAATCGGGTACGGGGTTGGTTGGCGTCAAACATCGGCATAATGTTGTTCGTGACACGCTGGTTGACATCTGCTATCGTTCCGTGATCTCAGCTGGAAAGGAGGTTGACATTGGTATGATTGGTGCTGATGGCCGACCTCTTCGCCCAGCAGACATGCTGCTTTATTCTTGGGATCGAGGGCGCGACGTTTGCGTCGATTTGACTGGGTCGTCGCCCATGACTCAGACGGGATTGATGGATTTTGAACCAGGTAAGGCGGTACGGGAAGCGACCAATCGTAAGCGTGCTAAGTATGAGGCTAGGTGCGCTGCTTTGGGTTATGACTTCCTCCCCTTCTTTTTCTCCTCTTTGGGGGAGTTGGAGCCTTCAATTGTTGCTCTGCCAAAGCGGACCCAGCAGTTCTCCAGGACGCAGGATATCGGGGCGCAAGCTGCAGCTTTTATTTTTACTAGGATTGGTTTTTCCATAGCAAAGGGTGTGGGGGCTCAGATCGTATCTCGGCTCCCCACCAATTTCTTGTAAATTATTATGGATTCTTAGTATATAATATAATATATTATAATAAACCCAAATTAGAAATAAAAGAAAAGGTTAAAAGAAAGTAATACTAAAAACATAAAACGAAAGGTGCGCTCGACTCGAGAATAAGGCATCTCGATTAATCTCGAGTCGAGAAAACCTCGACAGAAACAATTCCGATTTGGAACTCTTGACTCGAGAGAACTAATCCTCAAGTCGAGGAATACCTCTTGACCTCGAGAATCCCAAGTCGAGAAAGAGCGCTTGGGGACGGCTTCACTGAACTCCGCGCTCGACTCAGCCAGGTCCTCTTTTGAGTCGAGCATTCTTCTCAAGTGATTACTTCGAGTTCTCTTCAACACTAGCCCTCGATTTGCGTGCGATGAGTCTTCATAAAATGTTTCAGATTACTCGTCTTGCCAAACAATTACAAACTTAAACCCAAAAAGACGTAGAATAATCTCGACACTGAATGTAGCCTAAATATCGTTAATTACAATCCAAACATGGAAATACCAAGTTAGGCTAAAACATTACGATTTTCCTGGCCCTAAAGCTCCCAAAATGATATACTTTCTACTAATTACAAATCGCAAAACACGTGATATCACTGCTTGTCTTTATGTATGTTTTAAGAGTCTATGATATGCTCGGACTTGGATCCAAGTGTCCGACACTTTTTTTTTCCTCAAAACGGGGATACGGGTACACGGTCAATAAGTACCCAATATACTAATTGGACACGGTCAAAGTATCCTATTTTCCGTTTTGGACACTATCTCTATGTATCCAAAGATAGAGATAAGACTCGAAATGCAGGAAAAAAAAAAAAAAAAAAAAAAAAAGTTGACATTCAAAAAAAAAAAAAAAAAAGTTGAAAATAACATAAATAGATAACAGACAACAATTCATTTTGTACTCCCAATACCAGACTCCACCCACTTTAATAAGCTTTTAATTTTAAAAAAAAAATCCATGTGGTAGTCCTAATACCAAACTCCACACACTTTTTATGCAAAAAATTAAAATAAAACTATTTCTTATCTTATTTTTTTGTGCCCCACCAGTCCTCTTCAATTCCTGTAATACTGCATTCTCTCTCAATAATTTCTTCACGTCACTTCGTCTTCTCCGCGAGCTCACATGGCTATGGCTTCCAATTTCTGCAAATCTGCAAGTCTTAGCTCAAGGACTCAGTTTGACTTCGACGTGTCCGGTTGTCACTTTGACCGACCGGACGCGTATTTCGTGTCCGTACCCAAGTCGTGTCGCGTTGACACGGGTACGCCGAGCATAAGTGCCGCGTCTGAGCACCATAGTTAAGAATATCAAAGATGAGAAAATAGAGGCTTTTATTTTAAGAAGAGAGATAGGGAAGAGAACAGTAAGAAGTCAGGATATCCTCAATGGCAAAGAAGGGAAAAGGGCAATGTCCCACACATCAACACCTACAAAGAAAAACTTTCTTAATGTTTTTGTTATCATGAATTCATCCTCGGTTTCAGATTCTTTAATTCCACATTCCATCGCTCCCCAAGAATAAGTCTGTAGTAACTGTCCTAATTGCTTTACTGTTGGATCAACCAGCTTAGCTTCATTGTATCAGTGCTGCCTGATGACTTTTCTCAGTTCTAAAGGCATGTTAGCAATTGAAAGACTATGAGAGCACTAGGGGTTGCAGTACCATTACTGTTGGTAAACAACTCAGTAGGATCCACGTCACATGAAACATTCGTAATAACATCCATCCCCTATGCACCCTCAAAAATTTTACTGGTACCATGACTGCGGCTCATGACATGCATCTCAAGTCTCAACACAACATCTCCCTCCAATTGTCTTTCACCGGGATATAACATGCTCAGCCCATCAAGAAGGTCACTATGCACTCACTTTCGAATTGTTTGAAGTTTCAGTCTTGTTTGTACAAGAAAATCTATCAATTTGTTGTGATCCTTGGGGCTTGTGTAAATCATGGGTGTCTGTGTACATTGCAGAAGTTTATATAGTCGATGGAACTTTACAATACTCTGTAAGTCTGTATTGCCTGTCACTAGTGGACAAAGATGTCACTTAACATGGAGAAACTGAGGATTCAATAATGAGACGTCTAAACTAATTACTATCATGAACATGGGGCTTTTCATGTTTGATTTGGTTTTTGATTGTAGAGAGCTTGTGGCGGATACATAAACTTTTTGTTAGTCAGAAGGTTGTTCTTGGATCATGAGTCATCTGCCAAGTTTATGTACAAGTAATTGACACTTTAGTTGCTACTAAGCGTAATGTTGTTTGTGGACTGGTGCTATTAATCTGCAGCCACTTTATCTGTGTTTCTGGAGGTGTTTTAGCTAGCTTGACATGCGCTCTTTCCACGTACATGTTCACTTCTGAGTTACTTGCTATGTTCTTTACCAGATACCTGGATTCGTAATCTATCAAGCCTCCGGTCTCATCAAAGGTTTCCTATCACATGATTCTGAGGTAGCTTCATCTTTATAAAGTAGTCCGTAAAGGGTGTGTACATGTTTGGATGAATTCTAGCTTATTGATATTTTCTGTACAAATATTTTAGGGAATGGAGGAGGATGAAAAGACTCGAAAAAAGAGGGAAAAGCTGGAAAGGAAGGCTTCAAGACCTAAATTTGCTAAAACAAGAACAAGATAAGACTGACGAAGTATGGAAGACGTTCTTTTCACCAGTTATTGTTCGATACGGATGTAGTCAGATTACTAAAAGAAGCTCAATGAGGTATTGAGGTGTGTACGCTGCAGACCTATCTATTGTCATGAGATGTAAACGTATAGAATTGGTCAAGCATGTTCATCAAATACAAATCTGATAGTTTACATTACTTGTTAATTTGTTACATTTACAAGAATTTGGTGGAAGAAGGGTGGTCAACCCACACAAGAACTTGCACATTAGTAATGAGCTTTATATCGAAGCTAATCTCACCTTGAACTTCTATCAGTGTTCCAAATTTACCTCTTTGGACCGATTAAGACACCCTGTAGGCCTCTGAAGTTGACAGAAATATTAAGACTCGTCTTGTTGTTAACTTTTATGGTCTTAGATGTAGTTTACTTACCTTTAGTATAAGCATTTTCAAAACACCAGAGTCCCAGACTAATCTGGTTCGAAGATTAGTATAATGCTGTGTAGGGAGATGATGATTACACTCCCGACTCTCATCCCGTACATGGTTCCTGTGCTCTTAGTAAAGGAACACTGGAAAGGGTACTCGCACACATTAAAAAAACATTCATGTGAGGTAAGAACAATCACTTCCAACCTTCCTATGATTGTAATAAACTATGAGTGTTGATGCTAAGATAGTTCAGCAAGTCCAGGCAATTCTGATTTTTTGTCATGAGTCTCACTGTAAATGTTCATCCTACTGCCACATTAACTTCTATATCCAGTACTTATTTTTGCGGATTTTAGCTCGGGAACAGTGTGGTATTCATTACCCCCTGTTATTAGTCCTTAGCACAGAGTAATACTTCTACATGTTCAGTACGGTTTCTTCGGGAACCGTGATCAGATCGTATCGCCCGCTGGTGCATTTTCATGCACATTCATGTTCATCCTCATTAGTCCAAAGGGTCAGCCCACAGGATTTGGACGGATTTGATCTGGAATAGAAGAACATATACACATTCAGGTGTATCAGACATCAACAGCCTTGTCTGTCTCTATTGTGCAGTTGTAACTGACATGGTTAATAATGTGTTTGTTCTTAGGTTCAAGAACTAACAGTAGGTAAGCTTATACTTCTGGAGTTCTGGGGTCTGTAGTCCACTTTCAGGGGCACACATTATGGCTGCTGTCCTAGATTGCTGCTGTTCATCTCTGTACGAACTTGCCAGATTGAAGGATCGAACTCAGCACCAGGACAGCGTAGCAACCGAGTCCCTGTGGCGACGTTGGTCTAAGACTTAAGGAAGTCATAGATTAAAAGTAGTCATTTATGACGACTTGTTTAACTCTTATGTAGTGGCACTATACATGGATACAGTTCATACTTTTGAGCTGCACACTTGATTATGGAATTCTTAGTACATGAGTTTCCAAAAGGAAAGCGATAATATCAACTTAGTGAGTGTTGTGACAGTCGTTATAACAAATCGGCTTGAAATAACTCGACTCGTCTCTACCCGATATGCCAGTCAGCTAGCTCTAACAAAAGCTCAGGAGTTACTCTAGTGAGTATCGTGGAAGTCGTGGACATTATAATAGCAAGAAAAGAAATAGCATTAAGTATAAAAAGTTTCCAGAACTAAAGTACAGGTAAGGAGCATGACATTGATGATTGAAAGACTTTGAATTGCAGATTAGTCCGATCAATAGTTTACAGTTGGAGGGCATAGAATTGTCACAAATTTGGTGAGAAAAATTGATGGATTTAACCCCACTATTTTTCATTCTGCAATTGCAGAACAAATAAGATGAACTCCGGGAAAAGAATAAAAAAAAAAAAAGATGGATTAGATTGCAAATAAAGGGAGAAAAGAATAGTGACTGGTGACTTGGTGAGGGACCTTGAAGTAATGTTACCCTACATAAAATTTTGTCATATGATGACTATTGTTCTATAATACTATGCCTACAAACAAATACTCGTATAAGCAAAATTTAGGATTTCTCGTTGTAAATATGAAGATATGTCCGATTTTTTTTTTTCTTATGATTTAAAGTTCAAAAATATCTATAGGCAATTAGGGTCTGAAAATAAAAATCAAGATAAAAAAATTTATTTTTGAAAACGTGAACGGAGTTGTAATTGCAACACCTTGCAAGTTGCAACCTAGTACGCGATGAGACCATGGGAGTGAAACAAACATATGAGCAGTCATTGTGAATCTAGTGCTCTGCCTCATTTCTTTTTTTTCTCTGGTGATTGAGAAGAGGACGCTTTATATTGCGGTGACTTCAAGCTTTGTCTTTTTTAAGGACATGAATTTTCAAACTTGTTTATGATTAAGACAATTGCAAATGTGATTTGCATTTTGTACGTACTATAAGTTTAGTGATCCATTCTCGGACCGTGTCATGTGAATGAGCTTTTGCGTGAAGTTAACACTGCACCTTTTTTTCTTTTCTTTTCTCAGACCAGGTTGCACCTTATAGTATCTCAACGTGTTTTCAAGTTTAGTCGTTTAGAAGATAATATAAATCCATATGGAAAAAAATAATAAGAAATGATGGGATCAGGAGAATACAATCAGTCGAGCGTCGACTTGGCTTCTGCGAGCTAGGTAGCACGGACACTTCCATGATCTAGCGTGTCCGTGTCCGACACCGTGTCGGACACCGGCACCGACACGACACCTGACAATAGGTGTCCGAAACTCTTGAATCGGTGTCCATTATTATATTGATATTTTTGCTTATTGGGAAACTCTAGGACACTTTTATACACTTCAAGAATCTAAAATTAATAGAATATTGATAATAAAGGCGTGAGTTGAAGAGTATTTATCATAAAAAATGAAATATGCTATCGATGTTTCTTTAAATATCGTAATATATATAATTCTTAATCTAAGCTTTATAATATATTCAATATTAATATAATATTAAAGTAATATTTCAATTAGTTATATACTTTTTCAAACATAAAATATGTATTTTATATAATTTAAATTATGCGTGTCCGTGTCCTATAATTTTCGGACTGCCGGACCCGTGTCCGTTTCGTGTCCGTGTCCGTTTCCGTGTCCGTTTCGGTGCTACCTAGTCTGCGAGTAATATGGGTCGTGCATTTGTGTTTTCGTAGTCCATCCATCAAGTTAAACTTGACTTCTTGTCAATTTATCATAATGTTGCTTACATAGAGAAAGCTCGAAATTAAAAAAAAAAAAAAAAAAACAAAAAAAAAACACCAAGCTTGGGTTTGGCGAGCTCGCCCAGCTTCGAGCCAAGGCTAAGCTCGGATATGGCAATATCGAGCCGAGGCCGAGCACCCGATGCTCGGGCTTGATTGGGCTAGTTTACACCCTGCAAGTAACTTTATTATTATTATTATTATTTTGGTTACATAATATGGAGATAAGGACCTATGAACAATTGCACATTGCATTCGTTATTATGAAAGAACTTATGTTCCGGAGTTCAATGATGTGCATACGTAATTCGTTTGGCTTATAAATTGTAGCATCTTTAATCTAATCTAATACTATATATTAAAACTTGAAACCAAGTCTTTTTTAGAAGGACACTTGGCATACATTAATTGGATAGAACATGAAAATAGTATCAAATACAATTATTGATTAACATATGGTAATAAATTAATCATAGAGTATATTATTAGCTAATTTATAGAAAATAATAAATATGGTAATTTAGTTTATAATATGAGATCTAAGAGATAATATTATGGTGGTTAGCTAATTTATGTTTATAAATTTAAATATAATGTGATATAAGAGGTGACGGGATATAATAAAATAATGTAACATGTGACGAGATAGTGGAATTGAAACTGTATGATGGATGACGTAAAAGTAGAAACATGATAATAATAAAATATGACGGGTGACAAAAGTTGATTATAGTACTCTTCGTAATAATATTAGAACAAAGATAAAACGTACAATTGTAAAACGAGTATAAACATTATATATAGACAAGCCCTGGTGTGGCACGGGCATGCAAACTAGTTGTTTTACAAATGAAAGACGTATATAATATTTCATTGTGGAGCGCATGTTAATTGTTTTGCGTATGCATCATTTAATTTAATTCGGATAAGACCACAAAGGTGGAAAAACGGCGAAAGTGATTTATAACCCCCATACGTTTGCATCTACGTAAAATGTAGCCTCACAAGTATTGAAAAGAGCAATTGACCCCCACAAGTTTCACAATTGGTGAAATCAAGCATATTCTTAATTTATCATGAGATATTCAATTTCGAACCTTAAATACCACCTTCAAATCTAATATCATAAAATTTAAAAAAAAAAACTAATATTATCAAAATAAAATCTTATCACATGGAAAGTTAAAAATAAAAATCCATTTGAAAGAGGAAAAAAACATTCTGAGGAAAAAAAAAAAAAAATTAGATTCAGGGATCAGTGATGCTCTCATCGTCATTAATGTGAACACAATTTTTTCCTTGAAATTTTTTTTTTCTCATAGTATTAGGAGTAGTGAGATTGAGCCGTAACAAATGTAATTTTTTTAGTTTTTATTTTAACTTAGATAATATTTTTGATAATATTAATTTTGTAGGTGAGATATTAGAGATATATTGAATATCTTGCGATAAACTGGGAAGGGGTTCGATTTCACCAATTGTGAAACTTGTGTGGGACAATTGCTCCTTTTAATACTTGTGGAGCTACATTTCACGTAGATGCAAACGTATGGGGATTATAAACTACTTTCGCCGTGGAAAAACTCGTGACTTTTGCAATCCTTGGTGAAATGAACTTAATGTGATATCAAAATGTAATGTCGTCTAATATGAATTGAAAAATCTTGCTAATTGATTGCTGTAATTACCGGATTAATAATCAAGGACAATCGCGAGTAAGACACAACAATGTGACAGAGATGTGGCATAGATTATGCTTGGCTAACTTCATGAGTGAGATTCACTTTTAAGATATGCTCGATTCATTTCACTAATTAGGAAGTGTTACTCATCATAACACGACAATGCATGGCTTAATTATTAGTGACATAAATTAGATGTCTAGTCGTTTACATAATTTATTTTCACTTATAAACATTGTTCGAAGCCTGTAGTGTAATTCTTTGATGTGCTCGATGAGGATCCTAGTATGCTAGTTTGCATGTCCGGCCTGCGTCCCATTACCTATTGGTATTGTTTATACTCGTTTCATAAAAATGTAGGTTTATTTTGTTATGATATTATTATGAACCATATTTTACATTATTGTTTTCTTTCCATTTTTGTCACCCGTCATATTATATTATTATTTATTTCTACTAACTCGTCATATTTTTATTTCCTTCACACTTTTACGTCACCTGTTGTATTATTTTATTTTCACTCCATATCACACCACCCGTTATACTATTTCATTTTTGTTCTACTATCACATAACCCATTATACTATTTCATTTTCATTACACTATCCCGTCACCCGTTATATCACATTATATTATAATTCATTGCTATAAATTAGATTTACCATGATTAGATAACTTATCACCCTAAATTATAATGTTTTCCATAAATTAGCTTATAATAACCATATTATATAATTTAAATGTGTTATCCAATCAATAGGTGTCGAATGTCCTCCTAGAAGATTAGGAAAGACTAGATTTCAGGTTTAAATATACAGTCTTAGATTAGATATCGTGCTTGAATATGGTCTATGGATCAGATCGATCTTTTTGAAGGGTCTCATAACTATATCTTTGTCGAGTGATTATTGATCGACTTGTTGGACACTCCATCAAGGTAGTTGTTCTCAATATTATAACTACAAAATTTATGGGGATAGAAGCTAGGGAGCAATGAGATGCTGGAATTAAGTACTGCATAATCAAGTTTGTTCCTAATTGACACAAAAAGTAGCTGGAATCATATTATTGTCACCTAATATAATCAATGTGCTTATTAGGTATATCAAAGTCGTGATAATTAACATCGTCATTAATTAGTTAAGGGCCATTATTAATTAAGACTTATTATGAGCGAGGAACCGAATTAACATGAAATAGATGTGGCATTTTTTACGGGTCACCTTCACAACAATGGACAATGTTAGAGGTCTACAATGTAGACACTTGAAAGTGTATACTATCGGTGGTATCAGCAATAATGTTACGACACTATAAAAAATTTACTACTCACACAAATAATTTTACTACCAACACAATTAATTTTACTATCTGAAGTTTTCATTATTTCAAATTAATTCTACTATTGCTATCTCAATTTTACTAACTAAAAACTCAATTTTATATCGTAGACGAATTAATTGTGTTTATATTATAGAGCTCTAACAATTTGCCACATCGAGAAACAACTTTACATAATTTTTTTTGAAAGGAACAACTTCACATAATTAAACGAGTTTTTACTTGTGTTAGGTCTTTCCTTCTCGAAGAGGATTGCTGGTCTGCTGGCAAGAACTAAGTTGTAGCTAGTAATCACTTGCCTTTCTCAATAAGTAATTGCTCATTTGCTCTAACTAAAATACGTATTTTTGGTTCTTTATGCTGATTTGAAGTTCATATAAATATTCAATCAAAATTACTCCCTCCGCCACAGTTCAAACGCCCCATATTTTATTTTGGGACGTCCCACCTCAAACACCCCATCTATTTTGGGACATATTTCTCTCTCATATTTTTATTAAATTATCACATCATTTATCACATTATCTCTCATACTTTTATTAATCATCACCTTCTCTCTCCTCTTTTTTCCTAATATTATTCCATTCAACTTATTATATCAATTTTTCTTATTCTACTACAAATAACGCCCGGAGCGTTTGAGCTTGGACGGAGGGAGTAATAATTAAGTTGAATGACATATAGTAAATGCTGCATAATCACGCATGTACTTTAATCCAATCAACGAGCTTGTAATGTTAATTACTCTTGTCTAATGACTGTATATGTACTTCGATCCTTTTGTAAACTTCATACAAATCTCGTGAGGGAGACTAATGAGTACTCCATGACAATTCATAAACAAGATACACACTGTACATAGGTGATAGGTCTTAATCTCCAGATTGATGATTAGCTTCATAACACAAGGAATTTACAATTCTCGTTTAGGTTTTGACATTTAATTTGAATCCATCGTTTTAGAAGCGAAGTTTTCCATAATAACAATTTTTTTTTTTTGTACAAAGACGAGAATACAACTACTAACTAACAATCTTGCACAAATTAAACCTAAAGCTTAAGGAACAAATGCTATCCACGTTTTTCTACACTTAATAAGCTCAAAAGCCACAACACTAGCTAAGGTATACAAAAAGGCTGAGATCGAATCTAAGGTTAATAGTTCTCATCGACAAAGACTTTCTATTGTTCTTCATAGATTGTCTCTCAAAAGCTACATGTATAAGTAGTACTCTTTTTTAAGCGGAAAGTCGTAGAACTTCATGTCCTTAAAGTTCATAAGTTTGCTCTCAAAATGCAACTTTTACTGCACGTACTACACTCTCTGATCTGGACGCTCCATATTTTCCTACCTTTATATTTCACTACTTTTTGTAGTTTGTGATATGAAACTATGAAAGAGTATAATATGTGGTATTAATTAAAGTATTTTGGCATCATCCCTCTTTTCCCTTTGTTTACAAGTAATAATTTTTGGTTAAATAAATTGGTCGGTTACTCGCTAATCCCTGAATTATTCGGAGGTCGATATTTAATTCGAATATATGAAAGTAATTTAAAGTTCGAACCATACACTAATAATTCAAGAGAACGGATCGAGTAGCACTTTGACATGTTTTAGGCACTTAGCTAGTGGCCAAAAGCTAATTTGGGGACATGATCATGTAAAACATATACTCTCTCCGTTCCAGCTTAAACGTCTCTTGGGGTTTTTGTAGTGGAATAAGAAAAATTGATATAGTAAGTTGAGTGGGGTAATAATTTAATAAAAAGTAGGAAAGAAAAATATGTCCCAAAATAGATTGGCTGTTTGAGGTGGAACGTTTCCAAATGAAAAATGAGGCATTTGAGTTGGGACAGGGGGAGTAGGTTGGTTTGAGTTTGTGGTAAAAATAACTAGTAATGTATCGTATTTAGAAACCTTTTGTTTACCAAATTAAAGTTAAGTCACATTTTTCTAGTTTTGTTCTAATTATATATCATTTGTTTTAAAATCATAACGTCGTTAACGGATAAAGACAACGGAGGAATTGAAGTACATAGAAGAACCTTAGAGTTAGGATTAAAGTTCAACACATGAAAAAAACAGAGGAGCAAAATATAAACAAGCTGATTTTTGAGTAATTGATGAGTAGTGATTTTCAGTTTTTGGTTTTTTTTTTTCGCGTAAAAGAATTAATTGAATAAGTTATAAAATTAATTTTAAATGGTTTGGTTTTATTAAAGTCATATAGAAAATGAAAACTGACAACCACTTATTCTGGTTTCAAAAACGGGACTTTGGTTTTCAAAATAATATAAAACGATACCAAACAGACCCAGGGCCGCAACTTTCATTTGAGGGACCTGGGGCCAAATACATTGAAACGACTATTTTGGGGCCCTAATATATTAACATCGACGTCTTGTTCAAGGGACATGTACAAAAACTACACACCTCTTTAAATACTAAGAGATAATTAGACTAAGTAAGCCGTAAATTAGAATTTAAGTAAAAAAGATTTCAAAACATTTGAAAAAAAAAAAAGTAGAAACATGTACAATTTGGGTAAGGGAAAGAAGAAAAAAAAAACACTAGAAGTAGGTAGTGGGATTTGAGCCCTAGTTCAATAAATTACAATTTCACTAGACTTTCCACTAGGTTATAATCACTAAACTGATAAATTGAGTAAATGTATTTTAGATATATTAGATTTAGTAAGTTTGGGCCCCCGAGTTTTGGGGGCCCTGTTCTTGGGCCCTGCTCGCCCATGCTGATCTACGGCCCTGAACAGACCCAAGTATGAGTATCATTATTTTGGCACTACGTTACATGTCTATGTTTCAAAAATCATTGTCACCAAGACAAGGAAATCTAGCTAGCTCAACACTAATTGATCACTACTCAATTAGTCATCACTAATTAAAAGAGTTAACGTAACTCACTACATTTCTATAAGTAGATTAATTAGTGGAGGCTATAGGCTAAGATAGACACTAGCTAGTATTTAGATACTAATCCTACATGGTAAGATTTCTCAAACTTCATGGTTAGTGTAGGATCGACGCTAACAAAGCTTAACACACGTACTTTATATCATCAAAAAACCGTCATTTCAAGGTTTCATCCCTCCATTCTAAGCAAAAACAAAGAAATGTACGATGGACTAAAATCAACCTCGCCTAATAATACAAACACTATTAGCATTTAGATTAACCTCAATACTATTAAGTATGTAATCTAGCTAGTTATCAGTAATTACGGTGCATTTTCATTCACGTGTAATTCTAATATCTAAGATTAGCCTACACTTGCCCTTAATAGTAGTTACCAATTCTTGCTATAGTCATTATTTTATGCCAGGAGATAATTTATTTAATTTTGTAAGTCTCAAACTTTACTGCTCTGCCAACTACAGTTAGGTATTTTTTTTTGTGCCCCGATATTTGTACAAACAGAATTATTGTTCATTATTTGTTTTAAGCGGATAAAGTTATTAGTTATTACTACAATAATTATTTAGTTTATAAAAAATAGAAGAAAAAAAATCAACTTTTCAGCCGACTGCCAAAGGTTTTGGTTCAACACTCAACAGTTACTACAACGTAATAATTTCTGGAGTTTCAGTGGGCTGCCGGCTAGTAGTTTCAAAGCTAACCATGCAATTTGCATGTTAAGTCTACCAGGATAAGGAGTTAAGGACACTTCCAAATTCCAATATGTCCATTTGTTCTAATAACCTCGAAAATTAATACTACTCTTTATTTTTCTTTGATATAATTTTTTTTTTCCATATTGGTTAATTATTGGATAATAGTTATTGTTTTTTGTGGGTACAAATGTGCAACTGTGATTAGATAAATAAAGTTTGAGTAGTTAGGAACTTAGGGTATGTTTTGACAAACTCTTAGATTGTTTTGGATCTTAATTCCTAAATGTTGAAAACGGTCAAACACACAAAACTTAAAAATAATTTACAATTTATTTGAAGTGGTTCTAGTGTAAATTTGGAGATTCGATCTTTTCCAAGAATTATTTTTCGGAAACTGTTTTTGAGAAATATTTAAGTAGGTGTTGAAACTTATTGGCCAATAAAAATCGATAGTCACTGCCTTCGAGGTATGAGGTATCTAGGGTAACAAAGCAAACTCAGTCAATTTAATTTGCTTCATAATTAAGAAAATTATGGTACAAGTTAACTGCCGCGCGCCTCGTTAACCAACGGAGGCCAGGGGCACTTAAGACAGAAGATCAAGAAGACCGGCCGACAGCTTGACCTTTATATGGTGGGTAATTTTATAGTACATCAATAGCTTTAATTGTTTATCAAAAAAATAAAAATAGCTTTAATTTATACGTTTTACTATACCTAAAAGAAGAAATAAAAATAAAACTGTGCCTTTATACGGTCTTTCTATTTAGCTAGCCTTTGTTCCCTTGACCAGGAGATAAATTGGATGCATTTTCTTTGATTAGTAGAAACCTGCTATAAAGATGTATCTAAGATTACGCGGAGTATATAGCTAAATAATAACCTAAACAAGACTTAGACATACGATTCATAAGCTTACCAACCACCTTATATAAATCTCAAAGCGTACCTCTATCTGACCAACATATATATTTCCAATTGTCCAACCTATACCAATTGGGGGGCATAACGCCATGCAGACTATATATGAGAAGGGTAAATTTTGGTCGTAGCGTTATTTTTTATTTTATTTTTTTTTGCATTTTTTTGTAAACCCCTTATAAGTTTCTTTGTACGAGGTACCATACATCTAACATCTTCTATACCTTTAGTGATTCTAGATAAATTGCAATGTGTACTCACTATTTATATGAGATAACAAAATGATGAACTAACAAAAGTATTAACACTTGAATTATTGACATTAAATTACTAGATCGTTATTTAAAAAGATAATTAAAAATTCATTAAATTTAATATAATATTTGAACCGTGTAATACACGGATTTAGAATTAACTATTATTATAGGTGTAAGTTTGTGACTCCATACATGACATCAAACAATAAAAGAAAACAAAGAACAAGAAAGGGTTAGAAACTTTGAACATATAGCTAGTTCTACACTCCTACGTGAGAGGAAGGTCCTTGACTCCTTGAGCATTAAGGGTTGAGGTTGAGCCAAAAGGAAGACACCTATTGCAACCCTTATTATATGCATTTCATGTCAGACACGGTTTACTTAATCATTGGTTTGCTTAATAAACCAATCAAACCACAAGGCTGTCACCCTGAAACCTTAATTATTTTTGTTCATTTATTTTTATTTCCACCTCACTTTAATTTAATTTTATTAATTATTTGTACAATAAATTAAACTAATTAACTTTAGCCCTCCATTACTGTAATCTCTCAACAAATTCAAAGCATCTTGCCTTTTTAATATAATATTATTACTGTCATGGCAGGCCAATAATACTCTCTGATTTTAATAATTATAAAGCCTGCATTTCTGAAATCTTTTGGTAAACCCAAGAAATTGGATTTTTAGTGTTTCTTACCAGCAGCCCCCTCCATTATTATTACCCCGTATTAGTAAATTGTTGTTATCCAGATTTTTTTATATTAAGGTACAAAAATGAGGAGTTCTAAGGCGTTTGACAAATACTGTAAAATACCATGTTAAATCGCTTTTTAAATAATTTAATAAATTTTCTAAAAGGAAAATTTTTATCAAATTATATTAGATATAGTTTGTACAATGTATATATAAGCATAAAAGATTAAATAAATGCAATTAACCATTTTTTTCTAATTTTTTTTGTTATTTACAATAAAATTTATAAAAAATGCTAAATTAAAACAATGAATGGTGTAGATTGATTTTTAAGATTATAGATGGTTGAGATGATGACTCTTATAGTGCTTTGCGCTACTTGTTAAGTACCTTAGAATTAGTATTGAAAAATATACTTAAAGCAAATGCATCTTTCTGAAGCTGAATTCCACTAGTTTCACACTTTCACCAATTCTTTTTCTTGCCATTTCCTGTCCCCCCTAAGAGTACTTTACAACATTAAGATTAGTTAGAATTGGACTAGATGAGTTGTGTTAAGACGAAGCAGTTTTAGAGAGATTTACCGTTACATTCAAAAATTCTCATCAGCATTTTATCACGAAAGTAGGTTATTGCAAGATGTGGAAGAATATATTTTATGATATTTTAAACATAATTCATTCTAGACCAAATTCATTTATAATGGTTCCTTTATCATTATTTAGAAGTCTTGATGAGATAAATAAATGTCTATGTTCATTCATTGGGTATGACCAGAGTCTCAACTCTGCATGCCAACTTTAGATTGTTTATTTTAACCTAATTCTAAATTGTAGTAGAGTATTGAGTATTGACAAGAGGTAAAAGGAATGATATACTCGTATATAGAGGAATTATAGTAGTGCATGTTTCTCTATTGCAGCAGTGAAAAACAGAGAACAGAAGCTTCTGTTCTTTGCAGTTTTATCATAAGGTGAAGAAAGTAGAATATTTTTTACCATCATGGCAAAATTTTGAAAGAAAAGGCACAAATTAGGAGTCGACTCCAGCTCATACAACCCAATTAAATGTCCTTGTATTGTATTAATGATTCAGGTTTATGACCTCTTTTTTTTTTTTGATTTGGTATGAGTACCTTAAGTAAAAGCAATAAGGAAAAGATCCCACTAATCAAAGGGGGTTTACGCTACAACTAAGCTTTGTGTAACAAACAATTTCAATATTAAGTAATTATTTGATGCTTCATCATTAGAATCTTAGACAGAATTTAGAAAGTGTAGTTCCTAATTAATCATGCTATATACAAATTATACTTCACTATACATAATCGATTAAGGTCACATTTAATTTTATAAAAGAAGTTATTAGCGACAAGTAAAAGATAATCTCATTGGTGATGATATCATCACAACAAAGATATGACACGTATAGTATTATGTGGCTTGGAGTACTGAGTTTACACCACTGTAACAAAAGAAAAACATGAAAACAACCGCGTGCACAAATGATTTTTTTTTCCTCACAATATATGGTACATTAGATGGTGCGAATTCAAACTTTGCACCAAATGCTGATTATACAATACAATATTACAATGAACATATTTATAAACAATCACTACTCCTAAATAAATGAGTGAAAAATAATCACAGAAACAGGCAGAAAAAATTATACTATTAGGAATATCAAAATATGAGATAAAAAGAGGGAAAAGGGGAGTTAAAACTATTAGGCATATAAGACTAAAAAGACAAGATTAACAAAGAAAGTAAAAAAACCAGGTGTAAGAAAAAATGTTGTGTTGAGTAGACATGCAGACAAATGCCTTAGCTTGACAAATGATGCAACCGTCTGATCCCAAAGTATCTTTCTATATACAAGAAGCCTCTCTCACTTTCTCCCTCTTTTCTCTTGTGGACATCATACTCCGTATTCAGGATTGATGATTGGTGGTTGGAACTCTATTTTCATTTGTGTTGGATTTGGCCCTACAGTAGACAAAATATGCAGATCATAACATCAGTTAATTTTGCACTAATTTTAAAGATACCAACAATACACCATATTTATGTATGAGTTGTGAATTGTGACCCATCTAATTTTAATGCTTCCTTACCATGCACACTTTGTGCTTCAAATTCATTCTCCTTTTGGCCAAATCCCATCTGAACAATACTTTGCAAGTCCCCCTCACATAATGAAGGTAGCTGAGGAATCAAATTAGTGCAAATTACTATCTCACAATGTAAATAAATCCGCAATGCATAGCGCTTACTAAGTGTTTTACGTTAGGGACCGGAAGGGGACTCTGAATCTGATACACATGCAAATACGAACTTTTTCTCCTAGTGAAGTCGAAATCAAACTCGAGTGAATCTAATTCTTATCCTAACAGTGTGGAAAATGATGTCGATTCTGATCTTTAAATTGATGATTTACGATAATTGTCTGATTAAAGTTACGACGGGGAATCATATGTTGTGGGGGAGGAAATGATTACCTGAGAAAGACAATTAGAGAAACCATCAATTGAAGGTAAATGAGAGCCATGATTATTGTGGTTAAGTGAGGGATTTAAGGGGTCCATAGAGCATGGGTTAGTAGCCCCCGCGGTTGTTATGCTATCTTGTAGAGGATTTTGATGGGGTTGCCCATATTGAGTTGGTACCATGGTTGGGTACATTGGATGCGACATTGAGCAATTTGGTTGGATCGCCTGAAAATTTAATTACAAAAATATAATTCTTAATTATAATAATAAAGGGTTAGTTTTGATTTAGATTATTGTAATTGGGACAAAACAAAAAATATACCTAACTTTCTTTTTTATTAAAGATGGAAAAATAGGGGAGATAGTGGAACTTACATCTTTTGAGAAAAGGTTGGCCATGTTCAACTCTAGTCTAGGATTCACAGTGGACAACTTCATTGAGAGGAACTGCCCAAATGTAAAATCATTTGGAAATTTTCAGTCAAACTAGAAATTATAAATTTCGCAATCACGTCTAAATGTAAAGTAATTGAGTTTTACAATTGAAATAATTAATTGTTCCCACTGTAGTGACTAGTGACATTTGTGCGTTTTTTTTCTTAACTGACGTAATAAGAATTTAAACAGAGGTTTAGTTTTACCTCGACTTGTCTTTGCAATGATTGTACGTAGTTGATTATCTCATCTAACATAAGTGCTTTTCCAGTTACCTACAATAACAAAATTCATGACAAAAATGAGCATTAAAGTTGTGGTTAATCACATTGCAATACCCAAATCATTCAATAATAATCAGATTTCTAATAATTACCTTATTACAGCCAGGTACAAGGTCCTGAAGAAGCTTCATTCTTTCACTAATTTTCTCTCTTCTAACCTGATCATGTCAATACTTTCAAATGTCAATAAATGTTACTGTTTTCTCAATCATAATCAACTTTCACAATCTTTTTACACACAACAATTTTTTAACTGGCAGTATTAAGAAAAAAAGAGTCGTAATCCTTACTCTTTCAGCAAGACTATGGCTATCAGTAGCTTGACCTCTCCTTGCTCTAACATGAATATAATCCTTAAGTGGTTCAACAGGCTTTTGATCCTGTTTCTTGCCATCCTCTCCTCCTTGAATTTCCTCCCGTTTCGCCTCGCCGCCGCTTTTACCATTACTTTCTTCTGATTTACTTCTCTTTGGGCTTGAATCTTCCCCATTTTCACCCACCTGAAAAATCCAATTTCACCATTAGTTTCCCAAAATATAAAAATAAAAAAGCTAAAAACTTTGATATAAATTTTTGTAAGAAAAAGTTACAAACTTTGTTAGAAATGTTGGGGATTTGAGAATGAGATTCAATTTCCTTTGCTTTTCCTTTAGAAACTGCTGCTTTTCTTTTTCTACTTGATCCATTTTCTGCTGCTTGTTTTTGGCCTGATATTGAAGAATTCTCCTGAGAGGTATTACAGAATTCAGCTTGTTGATCACGCACTAAATTCCCTGATTTTTTCCTCTCATTCATAGAATTGTTGTTGTTGTTGTTGATGTTGTCAAGATGAGATCGAGCAGCAGCAGCTGCAGCTTTAAGAGAAGGACTACTAGAAACTCTCTGCAGCTTACCATTTACGCCACCTAAATTACTACATGACCTAGGAACAAAATCACCATTTTTGTTACCATTACTCAATCCAATATGATTTGTATTTGTTCTCCCATTGAAACTCCGACTACCAAAGGAAGAAAACCTCGCCGCCCGCTCTGCGAAACCGGGATCACCAGGCATTGCAGGCAAATTAGAACTCAGCTTCATAGGATTCCCTAAAGAGGGAAAGTTTTCCTTAACCATATGGTCCATAATTGGCATAGACATGCCAATTTTAGGTGGGGAGCTTAAAGGGGTACTATAACATGAGTTATTTGTGCTACAATTGGCACCTTGAATGTAATTTGGCATGTCATTTGAGTTGCAAATATTGCCTAGCTTGCCAATGAGCTCCCTAATCATAAAATTGTCGTTCGACATGGCCGAGTTTGAGGCAGCTGGGGAGGATACCATGGAGCTTAAGGCAGACTCAAAGTGGTCAGTGGGAGGTGGAGTAGAGAGGAAGCAATCTTGGGATTGACTTGTTTGGATTTCCATTGAGTTTGCAAGTGATTGCCATGTTGGCATTGTGGTGGAAAATGAATGATCATATTGAAGTTGGGGTGGTATTCCTGCATTCATGAAGAATTCCTTGTCCATTGTTGCGAAAACTGGCACAAATCGAGTCGTAAAAATGGATTGAAATTGGGGGCTGATTTAGTGGTCCAGCTTATTGGTTTTGTCAATAATGAGCTTACATTTGAGTGTGGGTTGATTTATGTAGCTTGAGTTTGAATATTTGTAATGTGAGAAAACAGGGGAAAACAGAGGAAAACAGGGGAATTGTAGTATGATTAGAAATCTGATTTGGTTTTTGGTTTGTTGCAAGAATATAACTTGTCAAAAAAGGAAGAGGGGGGGAAGGTGTTTAGATGGGTTGTACGAAGTTATATAGCACAAAAAAAAAAAAAAAAAAAAAAAAAGTTGCCCATAAAAAAATTAAAGAAATAGGGTCAAATTAATTAATAGTTTAACATTATGAGTATAATTTTTTATGCTGAAGTTGTGTGTTAGTAGTATTTTGTTCCTTTTCAATATTTGGTTGTTCAAAGATGATGAAAAGGACTGTTTGACCTATTAAATACAAGAACACAATAACCCATTTGTTCATCTTTACTACGGAGTACAAATTTCCCTCATCATTCATAATGTTCTTAAAATGCCATTTTATCATTTTCTTCATCCAATCCGCAAAAGACGGGGTTGAAGGTTGAATTTTGGCAAGATTGTTGGATGAATATCTATACACTTCTACAAGGTTTGTGGAATTTGATTTACTATTTATGGCGGTGTTATAGAGTACTCCGTATATGTTTAGATTATGTTTGGCAAGTCATTTTAGTTGGATTGATTAGTTTGAATAATAGTTTAGATCGGTAACAAGCTTGTTAGGCTTAGGCTAGTTGTTCTAACTTTGCGCAACTGTATTGGTTTGGTAACACAAGTACACAACTAAGAGCATTATTGATGGAAGAAGCGTGCTAAAACTAGATTTTGTGATCCAATAACTAAAGATAGAAAACGACACTGATACCAAACGAGTCTAAACAATTTCAAGACGATTTATTTCCTCTCACTTTGCAAGAAACTAGAAGAGCATAACAAAGCTTTTAATTTGGTTAAGCTCTATGGAACTTAAGCACCAGAAATTTCCTGCTCCAGCGAGAAGAAAGCCTGGACATGCGACGTTAAAACATTGACTTTGAGAAGTCAAAGCAAAGCGCTGTAATTACCCTGTCCAACACGGTTAACTAGTAGTACTACTGCTTGATTTTCTACTTCCACACACTTCACTTACTCAGACTTTCTGTGTGCGCCGAGATCAGTGGATGTTAACGTCCCATTTATTAAGATTCTTATAAAAATTGAGTTATACTGTATTATTAATCTGACCTAAACAATTGACAAATTTAGAGTACGCTAGATCATGAAACTCGTGATCGATCAAACCAGGAAAAGTTTTCACTTTTTTTGCTATGTTTTGTTTTGGCAAATCATAGGGTGAGAGGAAAAAAAGACGATATTTTATCTGTTTAGTACGAACTCAAGCTCAAAACTCAAAAGGACCACTTATTACATGAGTTACATCACGTCATAAATTTTAACAACATTGTAACTCAGACCAAAATCTTGTAATTAGTCAGGCAGAGTGCAATAACGACTTGTGCCAATGTCTTTTAATACGAAACAAACTCATACGAAAAGGCTATTACATACATACTTAGTCCATCTTTATTGGGGGTCTCAAATGAGTTTTAAAGTGGAAAAAATGAGTCTCAAAATGAAAGACCCCCAATGTAGATCAAGGGAAAGAGTCTCAAAAATTGAGACGGTCTCAAAAGTCTCAAGAACTAATTATGTGGGGGACACTAGTAATTAGCATTAATTTTATATTATTTTGGCCCCATTAATAATTAAAAAGTAAATGTTTGAGATCCAAAACTATAAGTCTCACCATTGAAAAGTAGGGTCTCAAATTGAGTCTCATTCTTCATTTGATGTCAGTATAATGTAATTGTGACATTATATTGGTATTTGAGACCTAATCTGAGTCTCACCAATAAGGATGTTTTTAACCCTACTTGACTCGCTTACATACATCCACCTCGCTAAGCATAGAGCTTTAGAATTAGTTAAGTGATTAATGCCTTCTGAAAGCTTCCAATGTATTTAGGTGTAAAAAGTCTGAGATAGATGAGGGGTTGGTAATCTTTTCATACATTTATTCTGTGATCATCAAGCTTTCTGCTTAATTTATACTATTGATTGAGCCCGATGACTCAGACCTGCAGCCTAGTTTTACCGGGCTTGGGCGGTTGGGCCATTGGTAAGGCCTATTCGGCCGATTTTGCGAAAGTTGTGGTCATAACGACAAAATTCTTTATGCTCATCGGACGGAATTTACTTAATTTAGGGCTCATTCGGTATCACTGCCGTTTTCAATTTTTGGTTTTTTTTGCGTAAAAAATTTAGTTAAATAAATTACAAAATTAATTTTAAATTGTTTGGTTATATAATAGTCATATAGAAAATGAAAACTGAAAACTGAAAACCACTTTTTCTGGTTTTCAAAAACGGGACTTTTTCAAAACAACAGAAAACTGAAAACAAAAAACGATACCAAACAGGCCCTTAGTTAGTAGAAATGAATCTCTAGGAATTATAGGTATATTGCTAAAAAGTCATAGTTCTAGATACAAAAATTTGTCTAAGGTCGGCATAAAGTTTACTAACACAGTCTAATTTGTTTACTAGCAATTTATAGTTGAAAACAATAATAAGATCTCATTAGTGGTTATATTAATTAAAAGACCTCATCATGCTCATTCTACACATGAACACATCCAAGACGTGAGTATCCTACATGAACAAATTTGTAAATCATTTGGATTATAAAGTAAATTCGATTCTACATCTCTATTCATTGTCGGGGCATGTAGCTAAAACCTATATTCTACCATTGTAACGTTTAATGTAATCTTAATTATACTATCAACGCTATTGTGATTTGTGACACAGTTTACGTAAAAATGCAAATTTGTGCATACTTAGGCCTTTATTAATTAGTAGCATGCATGCACTAGCAATTCAATCTAGCATCATACTAGTCAAAGATGAGACGTGAATTTAATTATCAGTGCCTTTCTAATAATTAACCATATCTGCAAGTAAACCTCCACTTACTAGCTCAATGCATGTATATAATCTACCATATTAGCAAGTAAACCTCCACTTACATGCATTTGAAGTGATGTAAGCTTACACGCATTATCAATGCAAAGTCTCACGAGTGATGTAATTACTCATACATCGTATTTTTTAATATAAAGTCTGACAAACTAATTTAACAATTAACATAATGGTCTAGACTGTATAAAATGGTCGCACCCAAATTTTTTTAGAAATCGAGTTGCACCATTTAATTCCTCCCCCATTGCGGTTTAACCGGGCCTTGGTCGGGTTCGCATATCACATAAACTTTTCTTTTTCGTAATTTGGTTGATTTATATCATAATTAACAGATGACTATTTAATTTACTCTTTAACAATTGAGTTTGGTCAAGACATTAACTCATTAAGGCATTTCCTGCAACGGTGTATTAGACAAGAGAACAAGTTCTGAAATATGCAAGGTGCACAGATCAGAACGAATAGCAGTATTGTGTTGTAACTTGTAAGCAAATGTTGCACATTCACGGTCCATTCATTAATTCATTTTTTTTCCTATGGAGTGTTAACGTCTGATTCAAATTCCTCTTATATATTCGAATCAAACGAATAGATTTAAACCTAAACCAGAGGTCAATTACACAAGCCAAAAGAAATATGGAGGACTTCGTATCTAGGATTACTAGAATCACAAGGCATTATTTATGCTTTCAGGGGATTGATTAAGCGTAAATATATAATGAGGCGCATAACCAATCTTTATCAAAATTTTCCCTTGTTATCACAGTTATAATCTCATTTCCTGGAACTTTTAGATAGGTAAAATCTTCTCTAGTAAATTTCACAATATTAGGCATACATAGATTCTAATCGATCATATCATGGGACGTTCGAATATGACTGAATCGAGCCACAACAAATTAAAGGTGACATGCATTAAATCAATCAATACATACTCTTTTGTTCAGCCTAGAACCTTTTGATACCATTACTTACTGGTGCCGTATAAATCTCCAATGTAATTAATCTCGCTAAGTTCTGTTTATGCTAATTGTTAAGTAGCTAATTAAAAAGACTAGTAAATCAGAAATATGCGCGTTTAGTTAATTAAGTGACTTGTATTAATTGTGTGAAGTTCAACGTGGTGTCTCGTCGGTTCACACCCACGGTCCTACGGAGGAGGAAGAGCCCAATTTATAACCTAAGGGAGGGAGTATTAAATAAGCTAAGGAGTCATGTACCGCTTGGGGTGCATCCCTTGTAAATAGACTTGGCAAACGGGTCATTTGGGTTGGGTTTGGGTCGGATCTGGGTCGGATCTATTCGGGTCGGGTCATGCATTTTAGATCGGGTCAGGTTCGGTTTGGGTCGGGTCTAGTTCGGGTGTGACAACTATGGGTCAAATTCGGGTAGGGTCGGATTCGGGTAGGGTCAAATTCGGATCGGGTCATTTCAAATTGTTCAAATTTGATCATATTAATGTCGGATTTTTTAAAAATTTGTCTAATACTATTTTAATTTGAAGTTTTACTGGTAATTTGAGTGATTAAGGATGTGATATATTAAATCTAAGTCATTTTTACTCAACCAAATCATTAAAACATCAAGTTATTCGGGTCTGGGTCATTTCAATTCGGGTCATGTTCGGGTCGGGTCAATATCAGGTCAAACATAATTCGGGTCATTTTCGGGTTCGGGTCGGGTCAATTCGGGTTTCAGGTTGAATTCAGATTATAAATTCGGGTCAAGTTTGGATGTTCGGGTTTGGGTCACTTTTGCCAGGTCTACTTGTAAACTATAGGGATAAGTATAGTTTAGTAAGTACTAGTTACTTAGTAGTTAGTAGTAGCCTAATTGCCTAAAACTAGCCAACTTGGGAACTAATTTGGTGTATTTTGTACAACAAGTTGGCGTTTTATGTGTGCGTCAAATGAATCAGCAAGTCAACCTAATTCGTACATACATCTTCATCCAAATTAAGAGTTAATCTTTTATGAATTAAATTGGTTAGTTGCAAATTCATTAAACTAATAATTAGCCAACCCTTCACTAGTATGCAAAAGACAAAGATCAGAAGAAAAAAAAAATAGCTGAAAGTGAAAGATATTACACAAAACATTACGTTATGGACGCCGATTACGCACATACTTTTGTTGCGCAAATATTCACGTATAAAGAAATGCATGATAACATCATTAGAAAAATGTTTATTTTATTTTTTGTGTATTGTAGTCTCAGTTTTGTCAAAAAATATTAAAAGCAAATATTCACAACAATGGCTGCTTGACGTTTTGAGTGAGCTTAAAAAACATTTCGCGGATCCCAATTCCCTGCTTGTATTGCTCATTTTCGGTTCGAGATATGATAACGTAACGTTATTAATTCTTATTCGCAATGTTAATTAATAATTGTCATTCACATTTTCGATCTGTTACATTGAATTGTTAATGTTTGGTACTTTGGTTTGAAATCTTTTTAATTAAACCCTCACGTTTTCAAATTAAACGTTAACATGGGGAATTAAGTAAATGCTAATCATATAATAACATGTTCCTAATTAATTAATGGTACAGGATATCGTCGTCACACTATGTATCCTAAGAAACAAAAATTGAGCTCGTCATCTACAATGCGGATCCTATGTCCCACTTGTTAGTACACCGGCCACCTGATTGAAGGGACACAAATATAAGAAACACTAATCGGGACTGATGATCTGCACGGGCATCCTTTGGTTAGCCCAAGACACTGAAGGGAAACGAAGAAATTAATATGCAACGAGAGTCTAAAATACAACAGGATCGGAGAGCCATTTTCTTGGCTTAGTTCTTGGTTGTATATATTTACAATTTTCGAACCCATATACCGAGTATAGCTATTTGCACTGCGGAGTAATACGGAGTACTTCATTTCAATCATTTGGCTATGGACCTAGCTATATGTCGAAATTAGATCGACACTTGCTTCCAACAATAAAGGCGGTGCTTCACGCTTAGCTCGGGATGTCCGGCTAGTTGACCATTTGCAAATTGCAATCAAATAATTTCGAGTTAGTTTAATTAATCACTAGTATAAGTACGAATATTTAATTAACTAAGATAAAGTGAACTTTTCCTTAGTAAAATACTTGATATATATATCGGCGTTTATGCGTACATGCAAAGAATACACTACTGTCATACTTTTGTACTTGTGTCTTCAACTTGACACTACACGTACAAGATGTTAAATAAACTTACATTTGATAAATTAATTAATGAAAATTATTTCAGAACTAGTAGTAAAGTATACAAATACAACTGAGAGACATGTATATATTGTCCTAACTATCCATATCAAGGAGTACTTAACTAAATAATTAATTAATTACTTGTATTAATCTAATCATTTGTCGCTCAATAAATTAAAAGATGAGTTTAAGGAATAACAATTAAGAAATTGACCAATTAATGATGCTGTAGAAATGCTTTTTCTTGTTTTACATTTTCTTTCTGGGATTAAATGAATGAATGTCCTTTGTCTTCACGCTTTTGATTAGTTCTTAATTAATGGACTAATAATAATAATTTGTTGTTATCTTGAAAGTTTAATTATGATATGAGATAAGAAATTAGAAATGGTCGGTGGTTGTCCCCTGATGGGTTTTCTGTACACGTACGTTTGTGGATCTAGCAATGTCGGACAAAGTAGGGGGAAAAAAAATTAAAAATGGTGAACATTCATTTGATCGCAAGCAAGTTCACACAACACATTAAAAGTCGGAGTAGATGGTTGGTTTGATAGCTAGGTTTCGACGAATGTTAAGCTCTAGCTAGTAGTAGGGACATCACTTCGGATTGCATGGGGTAAAATTGGCCGGTTTATCGTAAGATTTGTAACATTTTATTGAGCTGGACGATTATGCTTAGAGCTTACTATATACGATTGTTCAATTGAGAAGATATGAGCTCGAGAGTCGAGATTGACATCTTCTTCACAAGTCACAACCCAGTAATGATAAATAGACAAGATGCCAAAAAATGACCTAGGTAGTAACGTAATCACTATATAGTGTAAACTGTCCATATGGCCGGACAGGTGCTGGTAGTGTTGATGCGTTACAAAGGATGAACCCCTCATGGCATCACCCTTTATAAGAGGGCATTCGCTTCTCCTTCCCTAGTATACTCTCAATCCAAATGACCTGAGGTTTAAAAGTTTGATACATGCGAAAAAACCATAATTATGTCTGAGGACCATCTAAACTTATGGTTATTGGTTAATATTAAGAATTTAAGATTCAAGACAATGTATTTCACTAGAGACTTTACCTCTAATAATGAAAGGAGTGTAAAATGTTTACGGTTCATCTATTGTTAGGGTGAGTAATACTCCTCCATTTCTAGCTAGTATCTTTGATTCAAACTAAATGTTAAAGAAATAATAATAATAATTTCCTTAAAAAGATACTCGTACAAGTTTGTCTGTTTGTGGGTTATCTCGAGTAAGGGAATGAACCTATATGTGGATTGTTTTGGGTTCGAATCCTCATATTCCCAATCCCCCACGGCATGCCATTAGCTGCTCCTATCTATCAAAAAAAAAAAATGACCCATCATGTTAATCACTGCCAATAGTAAGCCCCGAAATGTTGATATTATGGAACGCATTGTTTTAAGCCCAAACAGTGTGGGCCAACATTTCTTAGCATTGACCTCATAATTTGATGGGCTAAGCCCAGATGAACTCGTCAAGTCAGTCTATAATGAATGAAGCTCACGAGAGAGTAGTAGATGAATTAGCTATCCAGTGTTCTGATTTGCCTATTAGCATGGGAAATGGAAAGAAGAAAAGGGAAATGGAAGGAAAGGTTTGGTCATGAAATTTCCAAATTAAACCATCAATCGATTCTTCTCTTCAAAAACGATTAAATTTGGACGTAAAGAAAACATAATAACATACATTTTTCTTTTAGATCCATCAAATTTTTAAACCAAACCATGGAAGTGGTACCCCTTTCCTTCTTCCTTTTCCCATCCTTTCTCTTCCGTTTCTTTAATAATAGTTTAAGTTCGTTCACTTTCTCTCTACTAAACAAGAAAACAATTAGTAAATGGCAATACAATATTCCGAAAGTAAATTTAGTTTTTTTCACCCCCAAAACATGCTCGGTAATTCTTTGTTGTATAATTTTCCGATATTTTCAATTACTCTAATTAGTGGGGTACATTCGTATAGAGGAGCAGTACAAATAAGCCACGTACCGATGACAAGATTGTAATTATTTGCTTAAAAGCAATCCGCCTCAGGGAATGTAATTTTTTGCGAGGTACATTAGAATTTTGCCAAACATAACCTTACCAATAAAACAAAGCACCAGGGTAAAAAAAAAATATAATAATAATAATTAAAAAAAAAGGAAAAACGAGAATATCTTTACCTTGGAAGAAAAAGGAAAGGTATATCACCACCCAAATATCTTGAACTTATTATAAAAAAAAATATCATTACTTAAATTAAATAATCCCCTAAAAACAAATTATGGAAATAAAAATTATGGAAAAGTTAACCTAATTAGCGAGTTTTTACTATCACTTTAAATACTCGCAAACAAATCTCCCTTGCATCACAAGCAAACAGTCCTGCGTTCTCTCATACACCACCATGAAGTCGTAAATTTTTCTAATAAAAAAAATCTAATTCTCCTTCTTCTCCGGTTTTTTATTTTATATATAAATATCATCTTTTTTTCTTGGTTGTTAGTCATGGATGTGTACGTGAACCCCTTCGATTTGCTTGGTGACGATGAATGTGATGTTTCTGTTCTTTACAAATGCACGAAAGTTCAACAAGAAGCTACTCCTCCCACTTCCGCTGACGCTCCCGTCGATAGTAATTTCTTTAACTTTTTATACGTTTTGTAATTGGGTTTTTTGGTTCTTAGGTTATTATTTTAGAGTATGGTTTTGCATTGATTATGAATTTAATAATGGGCTGTAATTAGTATTGCAATTTTATGATTTTTCTGTTAGTTTGTTTTCCATTGATGTACGGTTTGATTGATTAAATTTTATCTGTAATTCAAACAGATATATCATAATTACATAATAGTAATCGATAGTAATTTCTTAATTTTTTTATATGTTTTGTAATTGGCTTTTTGGTTCTTACGTTATTATTTTAGGGTCTAAGGGTTTTGCATTGATTATCAATTTAATAATGGGCTGTAATTAGTATTGCAATTTTATGATTTTTTTTGTTAGTTTGTTTTTCATAATTACATGTAATAGTAATAATTGTTGCAGAAAGGTCTGATCTTTAATGGCTAATCATCACTTTTATTAGATGCTCGTTTAGTTTTGTTGACGTGGGTTTAAGGGTTTTGCATTGATTATGAATTTAATAATGGGCTGTAATTAGTATTGCAATTTTATGATTTTTTGTTGGGGGATGCTATGGTCACTCTCTTTGGGAACACTCTGCCTTTTATTTGTTGTAATTTATGACCTTTTATTTGTTGTAATTTATGATTATTGCAATTAATACTATAAGTACATGATTGTTTTTTTGCCCAATAACCAATCAAATGTGGAGGTTTATTATCACTCTCCTTGGAGAGTGACCATACCATCCCCTGTTTTGTTAGTTTGTTTTTCATCCATTTACTGTTTGATTGATTAAATTTTCTGTAATTTAAACAATAGTATCATAATTACATGTAATTGCAGAAAGTTGTGATCATTAATGGCTAATCATCACTTTTATTAGATGCTCTTTTAGTTTTGTTGATGTATCACTTTTATTAGATGCTCGTTTAGTTTTGTTGATGTGGGTTTAAACTTTCATGTTTAATGTATGAAATTTTGGTTAAATTAGATCTGAATATTTAATGAGTATTTATGTGTATTGTATTAAAGTTTTCGCTTTGTTGTATTCGTCACGTTTCTTTTAAATCCCTTTACATGTCTAAATCAAATATCTAATTCTTGTAGGAATTAGTTTGTAAAAATTTGATGAAATAATATGATGAATATCTAATTCTTGTAGGAATTAGTTTGTAAAAATTTGATGAAATAATATGATTTGTTTGTTTGTGGTTTTTCATTTGTATGATATAAATGTTTATATGAAACCAACTGTAGGACCTGAAGATGAGAGTAAAGAAAAGGAGGAGGTGAAGGGGGGGGAAAATGTTGAAGAGAAAGAGAACGGTGAAGAGAATGAGTGGATTACAATAACTAAGAAAGTATCGCGCAAAAACAACCAAAGAAACGGAGATGATGAAAAGACAATGAAAGGAAACGATGACAATGGCCAGGGAAATCGCGGTGTTGAGCGTGTTAATAGCTCCGACAAGCTGACAAACATGAACAATTGCGGTGATAAGAGAAGAAGCAAGGGTGGTCGTGGGAAATTTTATGTCAAGGCTAAGCAGTGTACCAATAATGCTGCGAATGGGAATGACTCCCCTATTCATAACCCCGAAGGGTGAGCTTTACGCTTTTCTGATCTTGTTTTTACGTTTTTTTGATCTTGTTTTATTTCGATTTAATAACCATTGTATATTTATGTTTCAAATAACATGCGTTGATTTCAATCGAAAAGATCTTTGGCCGTTACATATAAAAAAAAAAAAAAGCAAATACACGCATCCCATCCATCCTCTCGCCTCACCCTTCCCCCTCAACCCGACCCACCCCTGCCCCACCGCCGGTCAGCCCCAAGTTACCCCATGATTGACGGCTGTCCCGCCATCCTAACCACCTTAATCCGGCGGCCGTGCTTCCCCTTCTACCCAACCGCGGTCAGATCTCCTCCTCCGACAACCCCTACAACCGCGGTAAGCACGCCACGCCAGGCAGGAGGCGACGGAGGTGCTATAGGTTATACCTGTCATAACGGCAAATGCAGAATCAATAACTAGTAGTACCAAACTTGTAGAACCATCAGAGCTATTGCTGTTACATGATTGTGCGGTACAAACTGTGTTACAACCACAGTCAATGATTTGTATTATTTTACAAGGCGATATGGAACCCCGAAAGACAGTTACAACTTATATGAGATGCCGAAAATGATAAGAAATGGGGGATGGGGGAAAGAGAGAAAACGCAGGGTGGGCGGTAGGTTGGGGTTCAATTATTATTTTATTTTTTTACTTGGTCAAAGTCATTGTAGTATCCCTCCCATCCCATTTATTCTGCTTAAATTGTGTCAATTACATTGTGTAATATATCAATTGCATATATACATTGTGTAATATATCAATTGCATATATGTATATCCCTCCCATACCCATTTATTCTGCTTAAATTGTGTCAAATACACTTAAATTGTGTCAAATACATTGTGTAATATATCAATTGCATATATGTATATGTGTACATGTTATGTATTGGCTTAAATCGATGCAATTCTTAAATAAGCGCAATGAAACCGGCCAAAAGCTTATGCTCGTACTTTATGCAATGAATTTATTTGGTTTTTAGAGGTTAATGGAATTAACGTATATGCAGTGATGCTGTGGTGGTTAAATCTTCTAATGGTGAAGAGGTTGGTGAGAAGGAAACAACCGATAAGGTTAATGGCGGTGTTCCAGTGCGTGAGGAAACAGAAGAACAGAAGAAAGAGACGTTAAAACGGGAAAAGGACGAGGAAAATAGGAGGAAGTGGCGAGAAGAGAATCTGGAAAAATCGAGGAAGAAGAAAGAAAAGAAAGCTGAGGTAATTCACCTGTTAATGTTATTATAATTCTGCAAGTTAACTGTATTTCTGTGCTCAGAAAATAATGGAATCATATTGCTTGTGTTGATGTGTAGGAAGCTAAGAAAATGACTCTTGCTGATTACGAAAAGAACATATGGAAGAAGAAGCAAGAAGAATTAGAACTCCTCACTCGGAAGGAGGAAGCAACTAGAGTGGTGGCTGCAGACAAGGATCTCGAAAACATGAGGCTGGTTGCTAAAAAGCAACTTCCTGAGGAAGTATTGGTGAGTTTGACTTTAATGCTATGCTACTCTATTTTCTGCTGACATGTTGGTAGACAGTAGAAATTTTAGTTGATTGCGCGATCATTCAGTATAGAATTGAATTCATTTTGCGCCATCGTAGATTGTCGAGAGAGAGAAGCCAAAGGGGAAATCTGTCCTTGCAGGGAAATCTGTCCTTGCCAATTCTGTAAGTGTTACATTCGTCTGTTTAGGTAGAGTAGCAGGTTATTGAACAATATCTAACGCCGCCTTGTTTCTTGTTTGTTTAGTCATCTGAGGAGAGTCTAAAGAAGAGTGATAGCTTTGAGAAGAAGGACCGTAATCCAGTGGTAAGTTCTGCTCTCATGGTTCGTTATGTGGTTTTATCTTGAGTTGTGTTGTCGTGTATCATAATAAGCTTCCTGCTATATCACAGTTTAGAAAATAGCTCGAGTGAATTATGAAATCCATCATACTGATTATTAAACACTGTGCAGGCTGCTGTGGTAGCTAAACTATTTAGATATGGCGGTGGCGTAAGGGGACGAGACAGAGACTATGGCAACCAGGTTAACATTGACAGTAAGTCACTTTCTGGTGATACTCCAAAAACTGTGGAATTTCCAAAAGAGTACTTTCCTCGTCTTGGCGAACTTCCTACTACTCGTGAGCCAGCCTTTGAGCCCACTACTCCAGTTGAGAACCCACTTGCCCAATCTGTTAACCACTCTGTAGCGCCAAGAGGTAACTTTAATGGACCTCGTGGTAACCGACCATCTGGACCATTTGTTGGGCGCAATGGAGGCTCAAGAGGTGGTCGATATGTCCCAAGAGGTAGCCGCTCTGATGGAGGATCAAGAGGTGGTCGTTCTGGTCCTAACCGTTCTGCTCCTGCGTTTGCTGCTGCTGCTACTACATCTACGCCTAGTACTTCTGTAAAGGCTTAAAACAGAACACCTTTGCTAGTAATTTTTTGGCAGAATAGTTTCTGCTTAGTTACTTGATTGAGAGATACCTTGCATCATAGTGGTAGTCAATAGACATTCAACCGAGGCTGTAGAATTATTTTTTTTGTTGGTGTGTAAATCCCCTATGCCTTGTTACATGCACTTCATTAGTCCAAGTCGAACGATGTTTTGGGATCTTTTCCAGCTTTCATTTGTTCTCATATGTTTAATTTTCTTTCGAGAAATCCGAGTTCCCGTTCATTCGGTTTTTCTTATGATTTTCCTTAGGTATATGATCGATTTAGGAATCACATCGTCAAACCCAGGCCAGTATGTCAATAACATTGTCCATGATCCCATCCGAAACCATTTGTTCAACTGTTCAAGCTGAGGACTGAGGTAAGGTGCAATGATACACATTGTCACATGAGCATTTTCTGCAAATAATGTATTTTCTAGTGTAAATACTAAATACGATTGTTTTGGTCCAAAAAATAGAAAAACAATCTAAGGTCACGTACATTGGTACAAAGGGTCACTTGACCTTTTATAGAAACAATTTTTAAAAGCAGACGTACATTGGACATCGGAAAATGGGGTTGCGAGTTGCGATCGAGTAGTCAAGCATGCCAATCTAACGCATAGTGTCCATGTTACGTTGTATGATAAACAATTAAGTCACAATCAAGTTTGATTATAAAACCCAATTTCATCACAATTTTGACTAGCTAGAGTTCTAAAGATAAGGGCACAATCTTTATCTTACCACTGATGAGATCTAGATAAGGTCCAACGAACACATACATACTCGTATTTGATAAAGAAACTCCAATATCAATTTCGTACCAATATTATATAATTCACTTACCCTTTACTACACACGGCTTCTAGATTTGGCTGATCGATCAAGTCATCTTGATTCTTGCCATATCAAATTTTATCAATATTAAATACGGTTTTGCTAACGTGTACACATTTTCTTTATTAATTAATTGATATTCTCACTGTTTTAAAAAACGGGTTTTTTAACGTGTGCACATAATGCACATGATAAAACTTCATTTCATTTCTTAATTAAGTGATATTCTCACTTGAAAAAACAAATTGTGGAATCTTTTTTATTAATTCAGGATAATATCGTTCGAAGGAATTGTTCTAATGTGTGGCCATATGGCGGATGATAAAACTTAATTTCTTCCCTTGATTAAGTGATAATCTCCTGAATTAATAAGAAAGATTCCACAATTTGTTTTTTCAAGTGAAAATATCACTTAATTAAAAAAGAAATGAAGTCTTATCACTTAATAGGAGGGAATGAACTCTCCTATTTAACAAATTAGGCGTAAAATTTAGATGATATTTTTCACCACTTTGTATATATCTTCATGCATTCCCGATGACAATGTCAATCGACAATGCCCAATCTAATCCATCCTAGATCAAATCCAAATCTGACCTAAATCCATCCCAACATGATTTCTCGTCGTCCTGACTTTGATTGAACTCGATTTCAATTCATTCGACTTGTGATTGATCGAATCACACGAAATATAAATAATAGAAACCAAGTGAACCGACCTGGGACCAAACGTACCTAATACAATAATAACAACACGATCTGACATAAGAACCGAAATTAAGAGATCTAAATTAATGCCACCCCCATGCTCATACCCTCGAG
This sequence comes from Spergularia marina, assembly GCA_963680865.1. Lineage (NCBI taxonomy): Eukaryota > Viridiplantae > Streptophyta > Magnoliopsida > Caryophyllales > Caryophyllaceae > Spergularia > Spergularia marina. Next base: position 9,667,823 of record OY804544.1, on the reverse strand, counting down.
ATTGTACAATTGTTCATATCAAAGCATATTGACAAATCTAGAGTATCGCCTACAGGGACACAGTGAGATGAATTTTCATAACCAGTCTAAAAACACGATGTTATATTTAGCTTGAGACAAATTAACTTTAATATAGCACTCACAATTGTTGGCTTGTTGCATTACAAATTTTTACTTGTATTAGAAGCTTACGAGATTATATATTCGACCTATTCGCAATGGATTGTATGAATGTGCGGAAAGCTGTACCCTTCTAGGGTGCCTGGCGTCTGTATATATACTATAAACAGTGTGACGATTTACAATTGTACCCTTATACTCTATTACACCCCCTCAATTTGGACGGGAAGAGGGAGAACGGACAGATTGTCCCGAATAGAAAGAAACTGCTTACTAGACAAACCTTTAGTAAAAATATCCGCTAACTGAAACTGGGTAGGAACATACTCAACAACTAAATCCCCGTGAGACACATTTTCACGAACAAAATGATAATCAACCCTTATATGTTTGGTACGATCATGCAAAACGGGATTAGCTGTCATATACTTGGCACTGATGTTGTCACACTTCAAACGTACCGGACGGCGAAGACATATGCCAAGATCAAGGAGTAACTTGCGAACCCAAAGAGTTTCAGCAACTGTGTAAGCTAAAGCCCTATACTCAGCTTCAGTGGACGATTTAGAAACTGTAGGTTGCTTTTTAGAGCGCCAGGAGATAAGGTTAGAACCAAGAAAAACCGCATACCCAGTGGTAGACCGCGAACTATCTGGACAACCAGCCCAATCAGCATCTGAATAGGCAACAACAACCTTAGGGGTAGAACAAGAACCCGCACGTAACATCAAGCCATATTCAGAAGTGCCCTGTAAATATCTGAAAACACGTTTCACAGCAAGCAAATGAGTGGTACGGGGGGCATGCATGAATTGGGAAACTACATGCACAGCATAAGCAATATCAGGACGAGTCATAGTCAAATACTGCAACGCACCTACCATACTTCTGTACTCAGTAGCATCAACAAGGAGTTCACCATCAGTGAGAGATAAAGTGGTTCTAGAAGCAAGAGGAGTACGCACAGACTTAACCGTATGCAAATGGAATTTTTGTAACAAATCAAGAACATATTTTTGTTGTGATAGGAACAAAAACTGAGAAGTGCGTACTGCCTGAACACCCAGGAAGTAGTGAAGAGAACCTAGATCTTTCATGGCAAACTGAGAGGAAAGTAGACGAATAAGATGTGAAACAGCCGACTGAGAACTACCAGTGAGAACAATATCATCGACATACAACAATAGGACAAGCATGAAATGGGGTGTGCGAAGAACGAACATGGAAGTATCAGATGGAGAACAGCGGAATCCAATGGACAACAAAAAACTAGCAAAACGATGAAACCAAGCACGAGGTGCCTGTTTCAGACCATAAATAGCCTTACGAAGTCGACAAACATGGGATGGGAACTGAGGGTGGATGAACCCAGGAGGTTGTTTCATATAGACCACCTCAGTGAGAGAACCATGAAGAAAAGCATTTTTGACATCAAGCTGGCGAATAGGCCAATTAGCAGCTAAAGCAAGAGACAGAACAATACGAACAGTAGTTGGTTTAACAACAGGACTAAAGGTCTCATGAAAATCAATGCCAGCCTGTTGATGAAAACCTCTAGCAACCAAACGAGCTTTATATCTCTCAATACTGCCATCAGCGTGATGTTTAATCTTAAAGATCCACTTACAACCAACTAAATTCATATGCTTTTCGAATGGAACCAAACTCCACGTATCATTGTCAAGCAAAGCATTAAACTCATCAGCCATAGCATCTCTCCACTTAGGGTCCTTTACCGCCTGAGTGTAGGAAGTAGGTTCAACCACCACCTCAGTAGCACTCAGAGACGGAATGGTCTTGGTCATGAAGATCCCCGACTTACCACGCGTCTGCATGGTATGGTCATTAGTGACTGGTGCACGAGAAGCTACAGTAGTAGCTGGTGGAGTAGAGGAGATGGCCGGTGGGGTCACCTCAACAAGGGTCACTGATGGGGATGACACACTGGAGTTGGAAGACAAGGGACTCAAAGGGGGAGACGACACTGATATAGACGAATCAGGGTCCGAAGACAAGGGAGTCGGGGAAGACAAATCAGAAGACTCTGAACACACATGCTCGGCCCCCCGACTAGGAGAAGGAGAGCGCGACACAGAAAAACCACCCCCTGGAGCAAAGGTTGTGACCACAGGAAGAGACCAAGGGGAGACCTGAGACGTAGAGGGGTGGGACGCAGTCCACTACGAAGCAGCAGGCGAAGGTGAAATAGGGGCCTGCCCAGAGGCGGGCAAAGGAGAAGGCGACGAGGGGGGATCACGCGCCGTATATGGCCAATCCGATGACAACACATATGGGGACGAACCACCGTAGGGAGACGGGATAGTAACGAGACTAGAATAAGGAAATCTAGTCTCAACAAACCTGACATCACGACTGACATAGACACGACCACAAGTGGGATCAAAACAACGGTAGCCTTTGTAATGACTGGCATAACCAAGAAAAATACACTTAACAGATCGAGGTGACAACTTATTAGACGAGCTAGCAGGAAAGTTAGGATAACATTCACTACCAAATGTCCGCAAAAAATGATAATCAGGTCGTTTATGAAAGAGCTTCTCAAACGGGGAGAGACCCCCAAGAACGGGGGTAGGCAGTCTGTTAGCTACATAAGCAGCTGTATATACTGCATCGCTCCAAAATTCACCTGGCATATTAGCATCAATTAACATGGTGCGAGCCATGTCCAATAAATGTCGGTGCTTGCGTTCAGCAACACCATTTTGCTGCGGGGTGGAGGGGCAAGATTTTCGAAAATAAATACCACTTTTAAGAAATTGTGCGATAAGAGGTTTATTGTCAAATTCGCCACCACCATCACTTTGATAAAATTTAATCTTGCGATCAAAAATGTTTTCAGCCATACTTTGAAAGTCACAGAAAGTTTTGAAAACATCACTTTTCCTGTGCAGCATATAAATCCAGGTAAAACGAGAGAAGTCATCAACAAAACAGACATAATATCGATATTTTTGATTACTCAAAATAGGAGAACACCAAACATCGGAGTGTATTAAATACAAAGGACCAGGAGCAGAATGCTCAACATCTTGATAAGGTAAACGAGTGGATTTGCCTAAACAACAAGACGGACAATCAAAATTTTTTCTAGTAGCCGACACAAAGTCTTTATTAGACCGAAGAGAATGAAAAATCCTATCACCGCAGTGTCCCAGTCTGCGATGCCACGTTTCAGCTGAAATAGCAGAAAACGCAGGACTCGAAAGAGACGCAACAGGAGACTCTGGAGCTGACCCAACACACGCACGCAAAGGATAGACGTTGCCCGTCCTATTTGCCTGAAGAAGCACTGCCCCCGACGTTTGATCCTTAACACAAACAGAAGACGCATCAAACTCAACACGACAATTATTATCTAGACATAACTGACGCACAGACAATAAATTGTGTTTGAGACCAGGAACATGACAAACATTATTCAGGTGGAGAGGACGCGAGGCTGAAGTGAGTTTAAGATTACCAACATGTTTTATGGGCAATAGACTTCCATTAGCAGTTTGCACGTGAATAGAATCAGTGTAAGGAATTTTAGAGGAAAAATTACCAGCAGAGGGAGTCATGTGAGAAAATGCAGCTGAGTCCGGGTACCAAAGGTTTTCATTGCTTTCACCACCACTAAAGGTAGCGTAGGCTGGAAACGAAGAGAAGTGAGACTTTTTGTCGTTGTCATAACGAATTGAACACACTTTGGCAGAGTGACCTGGGACAAAACAGATTTGACAAACTGTGGGTGGGTGAGGACCAACAATATTCTCATGACGGTGAAAACCTGCAGAGACATGGTCAGAAGTATTATTAGGAAACAAATTCATATTTAAAGATGAAACATCCTTCATACCAGTGCTAGCATCAGTAGCTGCATCCCCTGAAGGAACAATGGGAGGAGCCGTAGTCGGAGTCGATGTCGAACTCGAAGAAGTACCCTTACCACCTTTCTTATTTTTCCAACGCCCCTTGCCATTTTTGGATTTCGTCGAAGCACTGGTGGAGGATGAAGGCACAACTGATGTAGAAGAAGGCGTGGCTGCAAAGGCCGGATGCACAGTAGGCCCAGTCCCACGTGAGTTACGATGACGAGTGCGTGAGTCATGCTCGAGTAACCGCACACGAAAATCATTGAAAGTCAGAGGGCCAAGGTTCATAAGAGTGGTGACTATGTGGTCATAGTCGGGACCCAAGCCAAAAACAACATACTCAATAAGTTCACGATCAGCAACAGGTGTCCTGATAGCGTTTAAAGCATCGGCAATGACCTTAACTTCACGTAAAAAGTCCTCCAAACTTTGATCATCAGGTTTATTTAACGTCGTAAGACGATGTTTAAGCTCCATGGAGCGAGTAGCACTAACACTCTGGTAACGCCTTTGAAGACATTCCCAAACAGAGGCAGAATGAATGAGTTCACTAACTTCTGACATTACATCCCGAGAAATTGTAGCAAATAACCACGACCTAATCAACTGATCAATCTTCAACCAATGAATATATTGCGGATTGTGCTGGGTAGCACCATACGAATTAACAATATAAACAGGAGGAGCAACCAAAGAACCATCAACAAAACCACCAATTTGTTGCGACACAAGTAAAGCAATGAATTGAGTACGCCAAGACGCATAATCCTCCACAGATTTAAGTTCAATAGTGACGTGATTACGTATATTAGACACATTAGGATAGGCGGGCATACCAAAATCAGAGGGAAAAGACGACAGGGCAGAGGACACACCTCCCAAAATAGATGACGAAGCAAGTGGAGGATGCAAACCTGTCGCCGGAGGCACAGTCGTCGACATCAGAAGACCAAGTCCAGCCGACAACGACGAGCCCTGAAGTGGCGCACCATAGATCCCATCAGCCCCGACCATCGAAAACCGAGGAATAGTGGGTTGTGACGGCATAGAGGCACCGTCCCAGATTGACCGTGGATTGAACGACGGCGATGCGAACGGTGGCTGCGACGGGAAGACGCTGGCTGAAACAGGCCGCGACACGGAGAAGCCTGGTGGTGTACGAGGCGTCGAGGCCGACGGAAACGACCGAGAAACCGAGGAAGGAGTGCCAGGTAGAGATGTCGCTGGAGCAGAGAGCACGTCGCCGGTGCTGGTAAACGGCAAGGACGCGATCGAGCCTGAGAAGCCGATGGTGCGATCGGACATGGTGATTGTGTGCGAAAAAAAAAAAAGGTTGCTGGGAGAAGAAATCAAGTGAATTGATTTGGGTATTTTGGTGTGGGAGAAGACACACGTGGGATGAATTTGGGACTTTGACCAAATTAATCAAAATTGATTTGGGAATTAACCAATTTCACGGAAAATTGAAAAAAAAAAAAAAAAAAAAAAAAAAAAATTAGGGTTTACCGAATTATGTAGGGTTTCACAAGGTCCGGATCTTGTGCTCTGATACCATATGAATGTGCGGAAAGCTGTACCCTTCTAGGGTGCCTGGCGTCTGTATATATACTATAAACAGTGTGACGATTTACAATTGTACCCTTATACTCTATTAGATTGTTGGATAATGATTGTCACTATAGTACATTTACACTGGATTTAAAAAACAACTCATCATTTATAAGTTTACTAGGTTATTCGATCACTTTGCAATTAATCGGTGGATAATGATTATCACTTAGGCTGTATGCCATCTACCTCTATTCCCGTGTGCGGGTGTATGTAGCTCAAATGTCCAATATGTCCCCCGTAAAGCTTTGATATGGCGTCCAAACATATTAATGAACGTACATTTTGGTTCGTTGTTTGCGCCAAGAGCCAATGTGGAGGCTTTTATTACTCATGCAATTATACTTTAGAAACAAACAGTGAACAAAAGCACGCAAGTGGTCTAACAAACATGGTTTAGCCAGCGGGGAAGCTATATACAAGGCACAACTTAATTATAAACATTATTAGAGTGTGTTTGGAAACAATATAAACATTATTAGAGTGTGTTTGAAAATAAGGATTTGATTTTCAAATCCAAATTTGACACAAATTACATGTTTGGGAACTCAAGAATTTGAGAATTTGGATTTGTATGTCAAATCCTTTGGAATTTGTATCAAATCCAATTAGGCTAAAAACAAATGACACTTCAAGAGGTGTCATTTTGAAATCACACCCTCCCCAAACATTTAATTTATATTTGAAATCTACATTCACAAATGATGGAATTGAAATGATTACAAAATTTCAAATTATTGTTTCCAAACGCTACCTTAATTTATTATGCTACTAGAGCTAGTCTCTTGCAATAGTACTCGTAGTAGAATAGAACATATAAGACTTGTATCACTAAATTTGACTCCGACGTATGTTTAATCTCTTTTATTTTATTGTATAAATTTTCTCAATTTAGCTGGACGTTTGATTGTCACTCAAAATTATGAGAATTCAAAATTCTCATGAATTAAATTTTTTGGAGTTGTTTGATTGCCTAAAATCGTGGGAATTGGGAAATCATGGGAATTTCCAATTCCTACAAAATGGAGGAATTAGTTTACCTAGCCAAAATGGAGGAATTAGTTTACCTAACCCCCTTGATAATTGGTAATTGGTAATTGGTAATTCTTGTGGGAATTCAAATTCTACATGCAACCAAACAATTTTGAGAAATTCATGTGAATTTCTACAACCTGGGAAGTGAAACTTCATCGGCATTCGGAATTCTCGTATGCAACCAAACGACCACTAAAGAAATTTGATCGTAGAGTACTTTTAGTGAATAAGAATTTCAATTTTAGTCATAATTTTACATTTGAACTTTGACATATGAAGGTAAATGCAGGCATAACCATGCTTGTAGGTAAAATAGCGTAGTAAATAATCTAATTAGATTAAACTAAGGTGTCGTTTGGATACCCTCAAAATCTATAGAAATTTTATTTTCCTAGGAATTGAATTATCATTAGTTGTTTGGTTACCATAAAGTGTAGGAATTTCCGACATTTCAAATTCCTCCAAAGTGTAGGAATTCAATTACCTTGGGGGGCTAAATAAGTAATTTCCTTGTTCATCCAAACAAATTTCCCCAATTCCTATACTTTCTTAATTCCTAGGATTTGCAAATTCATGCAAATTCCGAGTTTTCGACTGTATCCAAACGACACCTAAGATGATGATAACTAAGCAGAGACTAATGGTGGGTCCCACAAATGTGAGAGAATATAGAGTAGATCCTTAAAATTTTAATGTTGGCTTAATGCATGATCAACGTTTTCTGAGCAAAGATTTACTGGGTAATCAAAGATTGTTAAAAGGGAATAATCCTCTTGAAATCCGCACAATTGACTTCTGCCATTTGGCGTAGCTCCTGGGGAAACGAGCCATACAAGTGGGACCCCTCAAATTTCATCCAATCCAATAACTTCTGAATTCGACCAATCGCTATCGCCCTTCACCCTCGCCAAGAGCCAGACCCACCTAATCCATGACTCATGCCTATTTTCTACTTTCTTCCCGAGTACTCTTTTTATCGACACATTTGCTACTTCATAACCCAAATCATTTTTTTCGATCCCCTACTACTGGAGTACTCCACTGGTTTAAGAGTGTTCCCATGTTTTGTTAAAAAAAAAAAAGAGTGTTTCCGAGGATCGGGTTTTATGAGTTGAATCGAAACTCAACATAAAAAAATGAAAGAAATAGTTAAATAAGGGAGTGATTTGATCGGGTTCTTATCAAATGTTGCTTATTAAATATTTGAAAATTTCGAACAAATTTAGTTGATACGTTCCATCATTTTGGGATGAGTTTGGTTAGAGTGAGTTCGAGCCGAGTTTATTTTAGTACGAATCAATTTTGATCACATTATAGGGTAACTTTTGAATTAGATAGAGTTTTAGGGTGTAATGTTCTTGATTTAATTAGGTTTCAAATCGTGTTTGGTTTTTATGCGGGTTAGTTTTATTGGGCCTATTTGAAAGGGTGGAGTATAAGTACACGAATCAAAACTGATAATGGTACAAAAATCGCTTGAATTTAGAATTAAAATTTAATATAGGTAAAATAATAATTTAGCATTAAATCAAATGTTAATAACTTATGAGCTGTTAGATAACCAACTGAGCCAAAAGTCTAGACTAATGGTTAGAGCATCCACAATGGTATTATACACTTCAACACGCCCCCTCACGCAAAGGCCCGCTTGGGCTTGAAGCGTGGGTAATTCACTGGCCCACAAACACAACACACTTAAACTGAGCTCTTTTTATTAAGGCTCCAACACAGCAAAGGAGGGGGCTAACAGGATTCGAACTCGAGACCTCAGGATCGCTGAGTCTTTGATACCATGTTAGATAACCAACTGAGCCAAAAGTCTAGACTGATGGTTAGAGCATCCACAATGGTATTATATTTCAACATGAGCTGATAGGCGCTCAATATTTGGTTCACCTAATCACGTGAGAAAAAAGTAACCCAAAATTTAAGAATACAAGGGAAGGAGGGAGGGAGTCTCTACTCTCAATCTTATTGTTGGAGTGTTCCTTTGTCAAATAAGAGATCATGGGTTCAATATCAGACACACGAGTAGAATTACCTTCAATGAAAAGTATGTTTCCACCATGTAGAAAGTCGAACTTTAATTTTCTTCGACCGAAACGGCCACATTTGCCACATGTATAAGCTATCTCAAATGAATAGACTATACAGACAATGTATACAGTTGAGTATGATGAGGGCTTGTTAAACCATAAATTCAAACTTGTCTAAGTAAGATAACTAACGGAAACTTATGATTTTCATTCTATATATGTATATGTTGTCATAATGCCCTCATTCTATAACCTTTATGTGGCCATAATGTTATATGACTAATTTAGAATATTCATTTCTAGCTTGTACTCAAAATTCATAGGTATATAATATATATTTATCGTATAAAATCCGCAAATAAATCGACTCATCAACATATCAAAAAAATCTCGTAACAAATTAGAGCAAGCTCAAAAACCATCTAAAATCGTAGACAAAGAGCAAGAGGGGGAAATATAGTACTCTTTGTCCTGGCCTCGTAGGTGCAAAGTGAGAATGACGATTATGGTCACCCAAGAAGCACGTGCCAACACACGACACCTTATTCTAAACTGTAGTCCATGAGTCTCAAAAATGTAGCCCGTCCACCTCACCCACCTCTTGTTATAAGCAATACTCCGTAACTGCCCTTATACCGTAAGGATATGCTCATATGCCCCTTCAAATCCTCTACCCTTTTTCCACATTTAAAAGGGATATCCCCCTCCCCCCCTTCCTCTTCCTAAACAACCTCCTTCTCAAAGAAGCCACTCTTCCAAATAATACCGGATAAACTCACCCTTCTCTCTTTTCCTCTTTTATTTATTCCTCGAATATTCCCCCCTCATTTCCACCCTTTATATAAACCCATTTTTCTCTTTCTTTCTTACCTAAACTCTCATCCTTTCACAAAACTATAAACCTCCACATTTGTCCAAATTCAATATTTTTTGGATTTTTTTCTTTCCTAAAATGGCAAGTAATAGACGAGTGAGTGATCCTTTTAATGAGAAAGTGCGAGCGAGAATTTTCGGGTTGAGTACTAGTAGTGGCAGCAGTAGTAGTAGTAGCGGAAGCGAACACGACGGCGAATACGACGTCGTGTCCGCTTCCGTGTCCCCAGCTTCGCCGTGTTTATCATACCTCGTTCAGAATTTTTTAGAGGACGAGTCCACGGTGGACAATGACGTGGGGAAGGCACCGACGAGTAGAGAGTGCGAGTCCGATTCTGACTCGGACGAGTTCACCCGGTCGGATCCGACTGCGTTGATTAACAGCGTGATTAATCCGACGGTGTGGAGCAATGCGGATGGTTTTAGGAATCAGCTTCTCGCTCACGTTACTAAAGCGGTGGAAATTTTCGCCATTTTTAGGAAGAATAATAAGGCGATGTTTCACCGGAATTTGATGGCGTACCTCCGAGAAATCGGTTACAACGCCGGCGTATGTAAGGCGAAGTGGTCCTCCTCCGGCAATCTCACCGCCGGAAACTACGAATTTCTCGACGTAATCTCGCCGGGAAATAACGTCAGGTACATTATCGACGCCGAATTTTCCGGCGAGTTCGAGATCGCACGCGAGACGGGGAGTTATAACAAGCTGAGGAGTTCTTTGCCGCGAATCTTCGTCGGGAAGCCAGAAGATACGAAGAAGATCCTACGGTTAATGTGCGACGAAGCGAGGAGGTCGATGAAGATCAACGGCTTAACTTTGCCACCGTGGAGGAAGAATCGGTATATGCATATGAAGTGGCTTGGTCCGTACCGCCGGAGTACGAGCCATATGGCGCCGCCGGTTTCTTCGCCGGTTGTGAGTGGTTTTCCGGTGAAATGTAGGGCGGTTGGGTTTGATATCGGCGGCGATGGTAGCCGGTTTTTGTTACCGTCGGTGACTAGGACCAGATGATTTGATTGATTAATTAATTAACTTGATTGATTTTATGGATTAGTACTAATTACTTTAGTACGGTGTATATTTTTTGAATAATTTAATGGTAACGATAATTCCATAACAAGGACTAGAAGACATCACCTATATGACAATGTTTGCATGCATAATTTTTTTTTTTTTCTAAATTTTAGTAACTTTTAAGTTTCTATGATAAAACAATCTATTGGTTATAAACTTATAATTCATAATACTAATATTAGTGTCCATCATACTAGCAAAAGTGAGATAGTGTTGGGTGATGATTATAGAGATGGTAAAAATTAATGGGTAATTTTGTTTACATTAAATGTAGTATGAATTAAGTTAGGATAAAACATCCAATGGGAAAAATATGGTCGATAAATTGGAGTTTTTGCGTTAAATGAAACAAAGCTAAAACTGGCTCACAAGTCTCAACTCTAAGGGTATGTTTGGTAGTCATAGCTGTTCAGGTAGCATTTAGCTGTTGAGGTAGCTGTTAGCAGTTTGACTAGCTGTTAGCTGTTAGCAGGTAGCTTTTAGCTGTTGGCTGAAAAGTAGCTGTTAACAATGACGTGTTTGGCACGATCAGTAGCTGTTGAGTAATTAAGATGATATATATATCAGAAAATTAGAAAATCAGAAACGCTACTTTCTATGGGAAATGCTACTTATAATAGCATTTGCCAAATGCTCCTTAAAACGCTAAATGCTACTTCAAATGCTAATAATAAATGTACAGCCAAACATGACAAGTAGCATTCTGACTTGGTCAAAACGCTAAATGCTACCTTCTACTTGGCTACCAAACATACCCTAACATTCCATAAATCACCATGAAAAAAGAGGACTTGAGAAAATCTTATTCTCATTTATTGTAATTATGTAAGACCTTTTTTTTTTTTATTATTTTTTATTATTTTTTATCAATGTAAATATCTCAACAAAATTAAATGGTATATGTTCAACAAAAGTGACTTAAATGACATTAATCGAACCAAATCACAAGTATAAGTAGGATTAGCCAAATTTTGTAGGTAGACCTTAACAAAGTAATATATGAGACTCATACGCAAATGAAGAGTTTGGCGTGTCGAACTCATATCATGTAACTAATGACTCAATTTATTAGTACACGTTAACATTTAAAATTTCTTAAAATTATGTTTATTTCGCCACATTTATTATCTGATTAAAAGTTTATATATACAATCTAGTAAAACCGAACTAATTACTTTTCGGATTAAAAAGAACAAAGTATGAGATAATAAGTTAGGCATTTTTTTTTTTTTAAGAACTACACACCTCTATTTGGGAGAAATAAGTTGGGGGTTATTAAAAATAATACAATATACATTGAAAAGAAGGTTGTGATGCGGAAAATGTACAATGCGATTGTGCGAGAGGACACGGCGCCGGATGTTATCACGTGCGGCGACTATCTCTTTGTACCTTTGTAGTTGTAGCTATCAAAGGAGAAACTACAAGGAAATGAAAAATGAGAGATTTTTGGGATAATATTTTTTACTTTTATAATCTTCTTTAAAGCTTCCCACATAGCACGTGTCACTTTGCTTTTTGGCCTTTCGTATTTTTTAAAGGTCATTTATATATTCTATATTATTATTAACTTTTGAACATTTGGTCCAAATCTTATGTAAATATTATGTTAAATGTTAATGTCGGGTCTCTTCTAATTAGCAAGTTCCATAGTCTACATCTCGTTAGATTTTCCCATGCATTTGACCCAGTGTGATTCAAAGCACTTGTATAGTTGTATGCACTAACAAAGACTTAGTGAACACTTCCGAGTAGAATATCTCATATATAATAGTTTAGAAAATTACTCGTAGTGTTAAAATGGATATTTTCACATTCATACTCGTTAATTAAACTCTTTCAGCATGTGGGATAATTGTTTCCTTCTCTATTACTTTTTTAGAAGTGTGTCATTTGTTTTCTTTTTGTCGTATGAAGTAAGTTGTAAGGGTAATTTTGATATTGACGAGATTTGAATTTCAAAACCAGGTTGTGAGTATCACGTCTTAATAATAATGCTTTAACAAGTTATCATAAACTCAGCTCGTAACTGTAGATAAGAATCCACTATTGTTTGCCTTTGTAGATCACTAGACCTATTAGACGTTTATATTCTTTTCTTTCTTGTCGTAGGGTAAGCTGTAAGCGTAATTTTGATGCTGACGAATTTCGAACCCACAATATAATCGAGTATCACATCTTAATTCTTCAATCAGTTATCAGTCATAAACTCATGGTTGTAAATATCCATCCACTATTATTTGTCTTTGTAGGTCTTTAGACGATATGTTAGAGAGTGTTATTCGAAAATTATCTAAGAGGAAGGAATGATTTTCATACTGCTCATCGATAATTGAAGTAACGGTCTAGAGGGTAAGGATATCGTACCATAATCCGAAATGGATAAAGCCTAAAAGTGGGGCTAAGTGCATAATAATATGTGACCCATGAGAAAGAAGGCGTGTAGATGCAATGTTTGAGGGCTTTTGCTTCAAGGAGCCCCAAGGGCCGAAGATTCTACAGGCAGGGCAGCTGAGCCAAGCCAGGTATGAAAGAGAGAGAGAGAGAGCAGTGCAATTACAATAAAGCAGACAAGAAGGCAGTGAAGAAAAAACAAATTACTTCAATTCACAAAAAAATATTATAAAGTAATCCCAAAGATTACGTGGTTGGATAAGGGGCTGTTTGGCAAATTGGTGATAGATTGGGGAAGAGGTGATTACATGACCCACTTGACTTATCATTATTTATCCCTCTCAACAAACAGGCCCCAATGGCCAGTACCATCCTATCTGAATCTGACTGACCCTTTGGTTTCTTTGCCAAGACGTGCCTCTTTCCTTAAACTTTGATTCTTGTATTGTGTCCAATCTGTTACTGACTTCATGTGTAATGCACTAATGCCTAGCTAAGTGTTATTACTTCATGTGTTTTTTTTTTCTTCATTTCCTATGGCTGTTTAAAACCATTAGGAGGTTTTAGGCGAAATTGAAAGTGGAGTTGTAAGTGTAGTTATATCCATTTTATTTTTTAACTTTTGTGTATTGATGTCTCCTTTTCCATTTCTAATGCAGCCAAATACTACTTATCTTTGTTTTTGGGATATAATGGAATAAAACAAAATGGCTCATAAAACTGTACGTGCTTCTTGTTTTGTAAAGTAACAGTCAGTCGGTGCGATTCTCGACGCAAATTTCATTTTGGGTCATCCGTGCGCAACCTCTCTATATTTCAATAGGGGTAAGATTTGCGTGTATCCGATCTCCCCTTACCCCGCCTTATGGTGGAAGTTTTTGAGGCAGTGGGGTTAAAGATGTTATTGTGTATTGATGTCTCTGACTCTTATATATTCTTTGCTAATTTAAGTTTGGTGTGTTTACTTCACTTGTGAAATGTGAATTATGTGTCGCCCAACTTGCATACCACAGTTGAGTAGTTAACCATGAGATATTAGACGTGAAACAGTACAAATGTATCATCTCCTTGATTTCTTAAAACACAAAGGTAATGAAATGAACGTATATGGGAGTTGTAACAACTCTAATTTTTGTTTTCCCTAAACCATAAACCGATTTATTTAGAATTGTTATGCCGCAATTGACTTGTCTAATTTTATCCGAATTACAAATCAAATGGATAATCCAACAACAAAATAAACATCGAAAGACTTATAGTCGAGCTTACAAAGCTGAAATTCAAAACAAATAACAAGGTTTATAAACGTTCTAATAAATATTTGACGCTTTATTAAGAAATCCCACGATGCATTGACGTTCCATTCAATCAGCTAACATGTCAATTGCGCCATCAAAAGGATGACACATGCCTCAAAATAGGGTAGGGATACAACCCAAAACAAAGAACGTAATCACTGGCTGAGTAAGAAATAAAAAAAAGCGCGTAGCTAACAATAATTGAATTAGCAAAGCAAGAATAAACAAAAGTCTAAGTCGTGCTCTAATGTGAGAGCTAATTAGACGAGGAAATCAATGGGCACGAGTCGTGCTGAGCGCGGCCGTGGAAGTTATCTGCACAATCAATTTCATTAACTTTCTTTTACAACAAATTATTATGCGAGGGTACTACACCAAACTAGACCACTGTTAGAGCATTGAGAAATATGACCCTAAAGATGTGAGTATGCACACCCCTCACAAGGGGGCCGGTAGGATGGACTGTCCCTAGGAGGAAGTCAATTAGGAGACCAATAGTTGATCTCCGGTGTAGACAAATTGCCTTGATCAGATGATTAAATCGCTCGAGGTGGTTGGCTCATAATCTTTACATCTTTAATCCGTCTTAAGTCCATTATCCGTACACGGGAAGCTTATGTATATATGGCCGTAGCAGGATCTGCCAAGCAATAAATAATTGATATATAAGCATAAATCTTGAATCAATACAAGAATGAACATATGAATATAATAACATAGGAAGCTTAAATTTAAGAGGATCAACGTTTTTACCTTCAATTGTCAGGAATTCGTCTAGCTAAATTTCTCAAAATCCACAAACGTCATTTTCTTGAACTCACAATTTAAATCATGCGACAAACCAGAGGAAGAATTGTAATAACCCACTTTTTAATAATAATAATAATAATAAAAAAAAAAAGAGAAGTTGTCGTGGGAATTGTAGGGCATTTAAAGCCTAGAAAGTTGATAATTGTCCTTTTTGCAGGGGGAAACCAAGTTACCTTTGGTAAAGTGGTGTACCCTCGGGAGAAAACTGTTTTTTTTTTACCGCCTATAAATAGCTCCATCTCTACTCAGTTGTTCGACGCAAATCAACACACAAGTGTTGTACTGAGTGGATTAAAACGAAGTGCTTCAGACCATAAGCACACCACATATAAAGTAAGTTCCGAGTATTATAAGATTTCGTAAAAATAATTTACAAAATAAGTAGTTGTTACGTACGTGCGAAAAGTGACATCTTCTTAGCGAGGCTCTGTCGAAATAGTCATCGTCACTTAACGTAACCAAGGTATAACTCTTAAACTGTTATGAAATTATTATCGTTAGACAACGCCGTTAATATTTTCGTACACGTTTTCGATAATTGATTAACCTTGTGGCGAATAGTTATTACGGTGCAAGTAACTCGGTGGAATTACCCCAGTTTGTGAACGTCACTGTATTAACAACTAACCCAAGAATAAAATGTGTTGGTGGTAAATAGTAGCTCCATGATTATAAAGTAACCCGCCGGAATTACCCCAGTGGTGAAAATAATCTTAGAGTGAATGATTTCCATTAAAGGACGATAAATAGTATATTAACAATTTGACTAGGTAATCGCCACTTTTAGAATTCGGACGTCGTTGGACCCTTGGACAGTTAATTATCAAATATATGACAACATGATTACTTTGCCAATATAACCTTAAATAAATAACTTACGCGACTTTATTTACTTAGAACGAGAGAACGCACGGAGTAGTATCGCGGTGGTTTGGAATTCAGGTAAAGGACTCTTTCTGATTTAGCTTATAGTATTATTTTGTATACTTTAATGCTTATTTTTGAAAGAGGATCGAGTACTGCAAACTCTGATTATTTTCGGAACTACTTCGGTTTTGTGGGTTAGTTATGTGCTTTGGCTAACTTTGAAACGAGGATATCTGTCTGGCCCTGCCAAGGGAGTAAACTGGCATTGACTGAGAACTTTTGAACTAACCAGAACTACACTACCCACTACGGGAGTTATTGATATTTATACGAACTATTATTGTTTTACTATTTTAGCAACTGCTTGTTCCGGTTGAGTCGGAAACTGTCTTTTATTGGGCTGTCGAGCTCACCCTTTCAATACTAAATTCTTTTCAGGAAATCAGTACTAGCTGGAGGTGGGAATCTAAGTGAGCTACCCAAGTCGTCTTGTAGCATAAATAATGGTCTTAGTAATCGTTTGTACTATAGTATTCGTATGTATAATATTATGTAATATATGTTGTGTATCTTCAACTTTTGAGCAATAAGAATGGCTTAGCCTACTTTTCGTAGGTTGCCGTCTGTTATGTTCCAATTATGATTTTGGGGCGTGACAGATTAAGTGGTATCAGAGCAATAGTTCGACCCTAGTAACACAATACAGGCCAGAGAGTATGGGTAGATTAAGTTTGGTTCACGTAATCTATTACATTTGAAAACTACTAGTATTAGAAACACGTGTTAACTTTTTATGATTATTTTACTTAAAGGATTTGATGGCTGCTGAGGAAGGAGCTGTAAACATAGTAGAGGAAAACATAGAAGAAGCCGGTGAGGAACATCATAATGATAATGAAGAAAGTAGTGATGCGGGTAACTTTGAGGACGTTGCCCATGGCCCCAACGACTTCTATCAAGATTTTCTTCAAAGATTGAAGGAACAACAAGATTTGCAGAGGCTGAGTCAGGAGTTGGTGAATCGCTTGCTTAGGAAACCAGGCGAGATGACAGAGGCAAGGAATCCAATGAGGGATTTTAAGGGGCTCAATCCTCTGGTCTTTGCAGGTACCACTAACCCCGCAGAAGTAGAAGAATGGCTTCTACCAATAGAGAAAGTGTTCAGGGTATTCAAGTGCTCGGAGGAAGAAAAGGTAAACTATGCGGTGTATCAGTTAGAAGGCAAAGCTTATGATTGGTGGTTGTCAGAGGAAAATCTATTGAAAGCAGGAGAAGTGACCAATCGTGGTCAACAGGCTAAAATCATCACTTGGAAAGTGTTTAAGGGTACCTTTAACAAGAAGTACTTTCCTAAAAGTTTTAGAGATAAGGCTATGGAAGATTTCTTGGAATTAAGGCAAAAAGAGAATATGTCTGTAGGAGATTATCAGGATAGGTTTGAGGGGTTGTGCAAGTTCGCTCCTCAATTTGTGTCCACAGAGGCGGACAAGGCTTATAGGTTCGTTTATGGGTTAGAACCAAAAATCAAACAAGGAGTGAGTGTTTTCGAGTTACAGGAGTATGCTGCAGTGGTTGAGAAGGCAAGAATAGTAGAATTGAGCCTTAGGGAGGTAAAGAAGGAAAAGAGTAAGAAGAGGGATTCTGGTGTTATCCAACCTTCGGGGGTTAGTTTTAAGAGACAACACACCCAAGCATTTCAACCCAAAACAAATCTTCCTTTCCCCAAGCAAGTAAACCCGTGTCTAGACTCCAGCCATCTGTGGCAAGTGTAGCTTTCCCGGGGAATAGAGGTAGCCAGATGCCAGTTAAGACATGTCAAAAGTGTTCAAGAATGATGAAAGGAAGCGAGTGCAGGTGGTGCTCGGGAACTTGTTTCAGGTGTGGCGAAAAAGGACACATGATAGCTAACTGCCCGAAACTAGAGACGAGCCAAGCACCCTCCAACCACCAACCTTAGAGGACACAAGTATCAGCAGGGAAGTAGTCAAGTGACCACCGTAGGAGTGGACAAAAGGCAAGCGTTTCTGGAAAAGTATTTGCCATCATGGAGGAATATGCTCCGTCCTCAAGTGATGTGGTCACCGGTATTATTCCGATTTCAAATACTCTTGGATATGTCCTGTTTGATTCCGGAACCACACATTCCTTTGTTTCACATGAATTTGCCAAAAAGTGTGACTTGCAATTTGCGCCTTTGAATACGCAATTAGAGGTGAGTACTCCCACTAGATACGTGTGTGTGGCTTCTTTGATGTCTAGGAATTGCATTGTTGAAATAGGGGAACGAAAATTACTTGCAAACCTTATCCTTTTGGACATGTCTGGCTTTGATGTGATCTTAGGGATGGATTGGTTATCCTCTCATTTTGCAAGTATTGACTGTCACCGTAAGGTTGTTAACTTCCAGACCCCAGGGAAACCTGTAACACTCCGGCTCATCGGCTGAGCCAGAAGTAGTCACCTATGGCAGTTTGCCAGGCTGTGGGCTGACCTCACAGACCAACACGGGTCCTTTTGGCGCATTTTGACCTCACTCATGCGCACCCTGGGAAACTTTACAGGAGGTCACCCATCCTAAAATTGCTCCCATTCAAGCACGCTTAACTTTGGAGTTCTTATCACATGGGCTTCCTAAAAGAAAAGTCGACTTTGTTGTTATGTGTAGCACTATCAATCCTTTTAAGCACTTCATATGAACCCTTAATTTCTTAGGAACCTCCTCTGAAATCTGGGGTATTACATTCACCCCCTCTTAAGACAGCAACGTCCTCGTTGCGACTGATAGCCAACCATAGTCTACCTCCAGGATCTTTCCCCCGCTAGGCTGCTGACCTGGGCTCTCCTGACCATAGGATCAA
Source organism: Spergularia marina (assembly GCA_963680865.1). NCBI lineage: Eukaryota > Viridiplantae > Streptophyta > Magnoliopsida > Caryophyllales > Caryophyllaceae > Spergularia > Spergularia marina. Next base: position 9,648,971 of record OY804544.1, on the reverse strand, counting down.
CACGCGGTCGCAGGGTTGCTCTGATACTATCTGTAACACTCCAGCTCATCGGCTGAGCAAGAAGTAGTCACCTATGGCAGCTTGCCAGGCTGTGGGCTGACCTCACAGACCAACACGGGTCCTTTTGCCGCATTTTGACCTCACTCATGCGCACCCTGGGAAACTTCCCAGGAGGTCACCCATCCTGAAATTGCTCCCATTTAAGCACGCTTAACTTTGGAGTTCTTATCACATGGGCTTCCTAAAAGGAAAGTCGACTTTGTTGTTATGAGTAGCACTATCAATCCTTTTAAGCACTTCATATGAACCCTTAATTTCTTAGGAACCTCCTCTGAAATCTGGGGTATTACAAAACCACCGTTTGTGTTTAGGAAAGAACGAAAAGGATTACTAGCTAACTTGGTTGTAGGTTTTGGGGGGAGTGAATTAAAGCTAGATGATATTGGGATTGTCAGAGAGTTTGAAGATGTTTTCCCCGAAAATTTGGTTAGGTTACCCCCGGATAGAGAAATTGAGTTCACCATCGATTTAATACCAGGTACTGCCCCTATTTCTAAAGCCCCATACCTATTGGCACCAACAGAATTAGCAGAATTGAGGAAACAATTACAAGAGTTGGAAACCATGGGGTTTATTAGGAATAGTGTTTCTCCTTGGGGTGCTCCCGTGTTATTTGTAAAGAAGAAAGACGATAGTATGAGGCTTTGTATTGATTACAGGGAGTTAAACAAATTAACTATCCGTAATAAATACCCTCTGCCTCGTATTGATGAATTGTTTGACCAGTTACAAGGGGCTAGTGTGTTTTCCAAAATAGATCTCCGATCGGGATACCACCAGTTAAAAATTAAACTCGAGGATGTTGCTAAGACTGCATTTAGAACCCGTTATGGTCATTATGAGTTTTTGGTAATGCCATTTGGGTTAACCAATGCACCAGCTGCATTTATGGATTTGATGAATAGGCTGTTTAGACCTTTCCTGGATAAATTTGTCATTGTATTCATTGATGACATTTTGGTGTACTCTAAAAGCGTAAAGGAGCATGAGCAACATTTGAGGATTGTCTTACAAACTTTAAGGGAACAAAAATTATATGCCAAATTTAAGAAATGTGAGTTCTGGCTGAATGAAGTTTCATTCCTTGGGCATATAGTTTCAGCAAAAGGAGTTTCTATAGACCCTGGAAAGATTAAGGCAATAGTCGAGTGGAGAACACCCAAAACCGTGACGGAAGTTAGGAGTTTCTTAAGCCTTGCTGGATATTGCAGAAAATTTGTTAAGGATTTCTCTAAAATTGCCGTACCACTTACAAAGTTGTTTTTTTTTTTTTTTTTTTTTTTTTTTTTTTTTTTTTTTTTAAGAGAACCACTTACAAAGTTGACACACAAGGGTGCCAAATTTGTATGGACTAGAGGGTGCGAAGAGAGTTTCCAAGAGCTTAAGCAGAGACTGACTTCTGCTCCCGTGCTGACCCTTCCATCTGGAAGTGGAGGGTATACCTTATACTGTGATGCCTCCAAATTGGGATTAGGAGCTGTGCTAATGCAAAATGAGAAGGTTGTGGCTTATGCATCAAGACAATTAAAACCTTATGAACAAAACTATCCTACTCATGATCTGAAACTTGCGGCAGTAATCTTTTCACTAAAAATTTGGAGACATTATCTCTATGGTGAGAAATGTGTGGTATACTCGGATCATAAGAGTTTAAAATACATTTTCACCCAGAGAGATTTGAATATGAGACAAAGGAGGTGGATGGAGTTACTCAAAGATTATGATTTGACAATCATGTATCATGCTGGTAAGGCTAATGTTGTGGCTGATGCATTGAGTCGGAAGAACTATGACAATTTAGCCGGACTCATCACCGAGCAGAAACCCCTAATGGAAGAAATGAGAAGAATGAATCTTTGGGTGAGAAACAGTCTGGGTCGCAATTCAAGAGACGTTATGGCTGCAATAGCGGTAAAGTCATCTTTGATTGAGAGACTCAAAGAAGCTCAAGTGCAAGATGAATTTTTGGTTAAGATCAAGGAACGTATGGTGAGTAGGCCATTTAAGCAAGATTCATTGTACTGGCACATCCATATGCACCCAGACGGTTCTATGCGGTTCCAAAACCGAATCTGTGTTCCAGATAATAAGGAGCTTAAAAGAGAAATTTTGAGAGAAGCACACAACACTGGTTATACGGTACATCCAGGTGGTACCAAAATGTATAGGGACTTGAAGGAACATTTTTTGGTGGAGAAACATGAAGAGAGACATTGCTGAATATGTCTCAAAATGCTTGACTTGTCAACAGATCAAAGCAGATCATCAGAAGTCTGCAGGGAAATTACAATCTCTACCAGTACCGACATGGAAGTGGGAGGAAGTCTCAATGGATTTTGTGGATGGTCTGCCAAGGACTCAATGTGGATATGAGTCTATTTGGGTTATTGTAGATTGATTAACAAAATCAGCTCATTTCTTACCACTAAGAGTCGGTTACACAGCAGAATCACTAGCTGATCTGTATGTGAAAGAAATTGTGAGGCTTCATGGTGTTCCTGTGTCTATTGTGTCCGACAAAACTCAAAGTATGTTGCACGATTTTGGCAGAGTCTACATGATGCGATGGGAACAAAATTAAATTTTAGCACCGCTTATCACCCTCAAACTGATGGACAGACAGAAAGGACCATTCAGACATTAGAAGACATGCTCAGGGCATGTGTCCTAGATTTCGGGGGTTCATGGGAGGAATGGTTACATCTTGTGGAGTTTTCGTATAACAACAGTTATCATTCCAGTATTGGTGTCACGCCCTTCGAGGCTTTGTATGGACGAAAGTGCAGGTCACCTTTGTGCTGGGATGATGTGGGCGAAAGACAACTTTTGGGTCCCGAACTGATACAACAAACCGTCGACAAGATACATGTAATAAGGGGGCGTATGAGAGCTGCTCAGAGTCAACAAAAGAGCTACGCCGACAAGAAAAGACGAGTAATGGATTTGAAGGAAGGAGAGAAAGACTATCTCAAAGTTTCACCAACCAGAGGAGTGCATAGATTTGGAGTTCGTGGAAAACTCAGCGCGAGATTTATTGGTCCATACGAAATTCTTGAGAAGGTTGGGAAGGTATCGTATAGGTTGGCCTTACCGCCAATACTATCAGGAGTCCATAATGTGTTCCATGTTTCGATGCTTAAAAGGTTTGTTCAACCGGATGAACAGATTATGGAACTTAAACCTATCCAACTTCAGCCAGATTTGAGTTACGAAGAACGACCACAGAAAATTTTGGGCCAAGGAATCAAGGTGTTAAGAAATAAGACAATTCCGTTCGTCAAAGTACATTGAAAAAATCACGATAAAAGAGAAGCCACTTGGGAAAAACGAGGCGGACATGAGGGAAAACTATCCGTATCTGTTCGAATCTTAATATCGGTAAGTTTCGGGACGAAACTTCTTATTAGGAGGGGTGGATGTAATAACCCACTTTTTAATAATAATAATAATAATAATAATAATAATAATAATAATAATAATAATAATAATAATAATAATAATAATAATAATAATAATAATAATAACAAAAAAAAAATGAGAAGTTGTCGTGGGAATTGTAGGGCATTTAATGCCTAGAAGGTTGATAATTGTCCTTTTTGCAGGGGGAAACCAAGTTACCTTTGGTAAAATGGTGTACCCTCGGGAGAAAACTGGTTTTTTTTTCCGCCTATAATTAGCTCTATCTCTACTCAGTTGTTCGACGCAATTCAACACACAAGTGTTGTACTGAGTGAATTAAACTGAAGTGCTTCAGACCATAAGCACACCACATATAAAGTAAGTTCCGACTATTATAAGATTTCGTAAAAATAATTTACGAAATAAGTAGTTGTTACGTACGTGCGAAAGGTGACATCTTCTTAGCGAGGCTTTGTCGATATAGTCATCGTCACTTAACGTAGCCAAGGTATAACTCTTAAATTGTTATGAAATTATTATCGTTAGACAATGCCATTAATATTTTGTACACGTTTTCGATAATTGATTAACCTTGTGGCGAATAGTTATTACGATGCAAGTAACTCGGTGAAATTACCCCAGTTTGTGAACGTCACCGTATTAACAACTAACCCAAGAATAAAATGTGTTGGTGGTAAATAGTAGCTCCATGATTATAAAGTAACCCGGCGGAATTACCCCAGTGGTGAAAATAATCTTAGAGTGAATGATTTCCACTAAAGGACGATAAATAGTAAATTAACAATTTGACTAGATAATCGCGACTTTTAGAATTCGGACGTCGTTGGACCATTGGACAAGTAATTATCAAATAAATGACAACATGATTACTTTGCCAATATAACCTAAAATAAATAACTTACGCGACTTTATTTACTTAGAACGAGAGAACGCACGGAGTAGTATCGCGGTGGTTTGGAATTCAGGTAAGGGACTCTTTCTGATTTAGCTTATAGTATTATTTTGTATACTTGAATGCTTATTTTTGAAAGAGGATCGAGTACTGCAAACTCTGATTATTTTCAGAACTACTTCGATTTTGTGGGTTAGTTATGTGCTCTGGCTAACTTTGAAATGAGGATATCCGTCTGGCCCTGCCAAGGGAGTAAACTGACACTGACTGAAAACTCCAATTCAATGACGTACAGCGGAAGCTTTACAACTCTTCAGGTAGGACCCACAATAAAAGACGTATCCATCATAATTACCTGTGGTAGATTTAAAGCACAAAAACCACAGTTGAAAAAGTCATAAAATTGAGTAAGCTAACACCTCAACTTGTAAAACCCAAAACACTTACCTTGATTTTCAAAAACGTTTTTACTTTTCATTTGAAAACAACACTTAGCACATATTCAGATACAAACAATCCAATAATGTTTCAACACAAACAAATATCCAATTGTGGCATTCAGGGAAGATCAATGAGTGGGAATTCTGAATCATTTAAGGCGGTATAACCAGCCCTGCATAATATGCAATCATTCAATCATTTAAGGCGGTATAACCAGCCGTACATAATCCAACCAAGACAATCTAGACCTTAAGTGTACACACCCCCTATCAAGTATTGCCAACCCAATAGAGTAGTACTAGACGCCTACAAGCCCTCTTGAAGACCTATGCGGTGGGGCAATTATATATGCGAGCAAAAATAATATATGCGATCAATAATTTGCGGTCAATAATATGTGCGATCAATAATGTGCGATCAATAATATATGCGATCAATATTTGCTGTCAGTAATATATGCGATCAATATTCCCAACTCATTGTCTTAAATACCTTTCGATCATAATGCATAAATCATCAATCATAAACCAAAGTAGCTTTCATTCAATCAAACCATCAACCCTTTCATAAGCAATATATGATCATTATAACTTTTCCAAGTACAATCATCGAATAACAATAACCAACATGATATTCAACAGTTCTCCACCTAGCGTGCAGCTATGTTCTCTACCAACAACCAAATCACACTTAGCACCAAATTTTGAAAGGTTTTATATAAGTCATAAAAGGGTTGAACATGCTAGCTTACCTTCACAAACTCAAGCACAAACAACACTATTCACAGAAATAATCCTCGTTCACAAACTCCTTGTCTACAATAATACAAATATGAATCTAGATAAGTTACTAATTCACTTACCCACCCATCTAGCTTTCTAACTAAATATGCAATCCTATAGATGTCCTAAGATATGTATACCAAGTAATGTACCTTCCAAACACATCAGCGAACTTTGAGTACCACAAAAGTAATTCCATTACTCTAACTAGTTCATAACCACAACTAAGACACTAATAATATGAAAATTCCAAAAGTCTCAATTAATTTTGTTAAAACAGAATTTAAACCTTCTAAAATCATACTTTCATTTACCCATATTAATCCCAATTTAAACCAACTAAATACATTATGTAAAAACCTTCAAAAACCCATGTTTTTGGCCTAATTAACCTTAAATCCGAAAATTAGTAATTAAATTCCGAAAAATCAGAAACTAATTCCACAAATAATGATAATTTCAAAAATAATTATAACATACTAATTTTGAGTTTTCAAAATAGATTTTAATTACAAAACTAATTTCTATCCCCAATTTCAATTAAACAAAAATCATGGACAAACTCCACATACTACTCCAAACCAAAATTCGAAAACCCTAGTATCATAATTCATATTGATCTAACAACAATATCAAATTTATCATAAGAGCAATCAACAATCGAATTATAATTAGCCCCAATTTTCATTGTTTCATAATTACTCACAATAATTCAAAATTTGCTTAAAAATCAATCCTTTGAAACTAAAATCAACCATACTCAATTACTCATCTCATATAACAACCAATCAAGCATAACCAACACAAAAACAAATTAAAACGAACAAGAATCAAATTGGGTAGTATGATATGCGAAAAACAGAAGAGGGAGAAAAGAGGAAAAAGGGTGTTTATTATACCCGAAATCAGCATGAAAGGGAGAGAGGGGCGGATAAGTGACGTAAAGCGGCTGGGGCCGGCGGAAGAACGGGGGCGTGGGTGGGGGTTCGCGCGGGCAGAGGAGCAGAGGAAGCATGGGGCTTCTTCGTGCGTGCGTGAAAAGTTTAGTTTTCTTTCTTGCCCTTTTTTTTTCTTTTTATTTTCTTTTCTAATTTGGTTTTTCTTTTGGTTGAGTTTTTGGGCTGAGTTTGTTTGGGCTAATATAGGAAAGGTGATGGATCATAATGGAAAGATACCCAAATAGCTAACCCAATATAGAGACGCATCTAAAACTCATTTCATTTTTTTTTTTTGAAAATCAAAAGGCGATAGTAAACCGTAACTCATTTCAATAAAATATAATTATAAAATATCACGAAAATTCTGGATATTACATCCTTCCCCCTTTAAGACCAAGCTTCGTCCCCGAAGCTTAAAAGCACAAGAATTTAACTCAATCAACACACATAAAAAGCATATCAATCAGTAAATGTAAAGTTAATAATGTATATACGCTATGCATGAACTAGAATTAAGTTTAAGGTTAGTATTGCAGTCCACCTAGCTTAAAAGAAGAGTTCGTCCCCGAACTCACAAGTCAAACAATCTTATAAGTAAGCAAACAGTTTTGATGTCTTGTTGCATAATCCATACATCAAGAGACGGCAATATAATTTTGAGAAACTTTTAACAAAATTTGTCTGATAAATCAATACACTTAAGAAGGTACACCAAAATCTTAGTATTATAGTAACTCAAGCGTTTATAGTATCGATAAGATATGTAAATATCATCAACTGTCAAAGGCCCCAAAAAGTTGAAAATCAATGAATCCATGAACCACAAAAAAAAAAAAAATCATTAATCTGCTATGCAACTATAAACATACTTTGAAACACCAAAGACAAGTCATCACTAATTAAACTCGAGTTCTAATTCATTCTCTCCAAACTCCAATTTACAACCAATTAATCTAACCAGTCCCCAACTAACTTTCATACACATCACCTAATCTCATATTCATACTCGTCTAAAATCAATAATGACCATACTCATCAATCTTATTCACCAAAACTCTTAGTATTACGTCTTACCAATTATCCCAACCATAAAGTAAGCTCACAATAATTTACACGCTACACCCTAAAGGACACCACAATATATTCCATAATGAGATATATAAAACCTCTAAGAGCCCCCAAGTTCTTTACCGTTTTGCTACTATAAAGTTCATACCAGAATATATATTCTCACCCCCTCTCTTTTGCTCACTCACCAAATTTTACTAAGTAATTCACAACTCTGAAACACTATGCAGATAACTATGACCATTGTGCTAAGTACTACAACCCTCAAACTCTAGTGTAACAAGTTCAAAACCCTTAGAAGTAAAAACTGCATAACCCATGAAAAGGGACTGTAAAATCTTCGATTTACATCTCCATAAAACAATCTCCTTGTATCATAAGATCCTATACTTAGAACACATTATAAGATGACTCAAATAAATCAGATCCAACCTTTAATTATATCTTTCCACCTCTCTTATCCACACTTGTAACTTAACCATATAATAATATAGATCACACTCTCCCGTTTTAGAAATATTACTCAATCATGAAATATTTAGAATCTGATCTGGGGACACTTTATCGAATAACCTTAACTCTAACTCCAGCCTGTAATTCCTCATATAACCCATAATAGAATTTTAGACCCTCGAAATATAAAGACCACTAACAAATTTGGTTCGACTCCCATCCGGTCTAAACTGCAAAACCTAGCCCATGTCCTCACAATGACATTAGATCTACCTAATAATCCACCAATAATATTGACTCCCGTAAAAACGGCAAACCTCTAACCATAGTTCTCTCTTCTCATGACATAAAACTGATCTCAAAACAACATACTTAATTCCCATATATAAGTCAAGAAACTTTATCGATCAATCCCATCATTTTAATCAACAAAACTAATACATGAAGATCAAACAATGACTACTTATATATGAGAGCTCAAACACATCCCAAAGTTTGATCATTCTCTGAACAAATTCAGTAGTCATTACCGCACCTCTACTCAAAAGAATTAATTCTCAACGCTAGACAGGCAAATTGACAACCAAACTCCAACTCATATCTGATTTCCGATCATCACTGCCAAGAACCAATTTCCCTAGACCACCTCAACCCTATATAATATAACAAAACCAAACTAAACTATTAATATATCTCATCAAAATCTTACCGCCTGGAATGTTTTAGTAAAGCTGGTGTTTTCCTGATTCGACAAATCTCATGAAAACAACCTCAAAGCATTACGACACAATCATGGCATAACCCAATGTAATAAGATAAGTAGTCAAATTCACCAACAACACTTAGTCACATATACTTATCTCTTGAATCCTAGATTAATATATCATAGTAACAAAAATAGGGATTGAATCCTCAAAAGTCAGAAACTTATAACCCAAGAAAATCTTCAAGTATAATCCAACTTTTACCAAAACACAACCTCTTTACATAATATAATGAAACCGAAACGCTCCAATTAATACATCATACCATTTCTTAAGGTAAACCCATACGAAGAAAAATATCTAAGATCATAGGTCCAAAATCATCCAATCCAAAATACTTGTAACGTACCATGACAGTATTAACTGTTATATGACTACCCAAATCAATAAAAAAAATCAAGTTATATAACCTAAGAGCGTCAAGTCCATAAATAAATCCAAATTTAACACCAAATTCCAACCCTAGGGCTCATCAAACACCAACTTTCAAGTTATGAACTTTTCAACAAAGAACAATTGTCACACAACCTTATCACCAACTATATATATATATGCTCCTCACTGAGAAAACATAAACCCACTAACTTACAGTCCCAAGACCACCCTCGCTATACGGATAGGTGCTGAAACACCCAACACGTGGTCGTAGGGTTGCTCTGATACCAAATGTAACACCCCCGAATTTCGGCCTATTTTAAAACATTATTTTATTACAAAAATGCGCCAAAATCCGATAATATTACAATCGATATACAAAGCTGACATAATACATTATACACAGTTTATACAATTTGACAAGGCGATACAAAGTCTAAACAAAACTCCAATACAATGACGCACAACGGAAGCTTTACAGTTCTTCAGGTAGGACCCACAATAAAAGACGTATCCATCACAATTACTTATGGTAGATTTAAAGCACAAAAACCACAGTTGAAAAAGTCATAAAATTGAGTAAGCTAACACCTCAACTTGTAAAACCCAAAACACTTACCTTGATTTTCAAAAACGTTTTTATTTTTCATTTGAAAACAATACTTAGCACATATTCAGATACAAACAATCCAATAATGTTTCAACACAAACAAATATCCAATTGTGGCATTCAGGGAAGATCAATGAGTGGGAATTCTGAATCATTTAAGGCGGTATAACCAGCCCTGCATAATATGCAATCATTCAATCATTTAAGGCGGTATAACCAGCCCTACATAATCCAACCAAGACAATCTAGACCTTAAGTGTGCACACCCCCTATCAAGTATTGCCAACCCAATAGAGTAGCACTAGACGCCTACAAGCCTTCTTGAAGACCTATGCGGTGGGGCAATTATATATGCGAGCAAAAATAATATATGCGATCAATAATTTGCGGTCAATAATATGTGCGATCAATAATGTGCGGTCAATAATATATGCGATCAATATTTGCTGTCAGTAATATATGCGATCAATATTCCCAACTCATTGTCTTAAATAACTTTCGATCATAAAGCATAAATCATCAATCATAAACCAAAGTAGCTTTCATTCAATCAAACCATCAACCCTTTCATAAGCAATATATGATCATTATAACTTTTCCAAGTACAATCATCCAATAACAATAACCAACTTGATATTCAACAGTTCTCCACCTAGCGTGCAGCTATGTTCTCAACCAACAACCAAATCACACTTAGCACCAAATTTTGAAAGGTTTTATATAAGTCATAGAAGGGTTGAACATGCTAGCTTACCTTCACAAACTCAAGCACAAACAACACTATTCACAGAAATAATCCTCGTTCACGAACTCCTTGTCTACAATAATACAACTATGAATCTAGATAAGTTACTAATTCACTTATCCACCCATCTAGCTTTCTAACTAAATATGCAATCCTATAGATGTCCTAAGATATGTATACCAAGCAATGTACCTTCCAAACACATCAACGAACTTTGAGTACCACAAAAGTAATTCCATTACTCTAACTAGTTCATAACCACAACTAAGACACTAATAATATGAAAATTCCAAAAGTCTCAATTAATTTTGTTAAAACAGAATTTAAACCTTCTAAAATCATACTTTCATTTACCCATATTAATCCCAATTTAAACCAACTAAATACATTATTTAAAAACCTTCAAAAACCCATGTTTTTGGCCTAATTAACCTTAAATCCGAAAATTAGTAATTAAATTCCGAAAAATCAGAAACTAATTCCACAAATAATGATAATTTCGAACATAATTATAACATACTAATTTTGAGTTTTCAAAATTGATTTTAATTACAAAACTAATTTCTATCCCAAATTTCAATTAAACAAAAATCATGGACAAACTCCACATACTACTCCAAACCAAAATTCGAAAACCCTAGTAACAACAATATCAAATTTATCATAAGAGCAATCAACAATCGAATTATAATTAGCCCCAATTTTCATTGTTTCATAATTACTCCCAATAATTCAAAATTTGCTTAAAAATCAATCCTTTGAAACTAAAATCAACCATACTCAATTACTCATCTCATATAACAACCAATCAAGCATAACCAACACAAAAACAAATTAAAACGAACAAGAATCAAATTGGGTAGTATGATGTGCGAAAAACAAAAGAGAGAGAAAAGAGGAAAAAGGGTGTTTATTATACCCGAAATCAGCATGAAAGGGAGAGAGGGGCGGATAGGTGACGTAAAGCGGCTAGGGCCGGTGGAAGAACGGGGGCGTGGGTGGGGGTTCGAGCGGGCAGAGGAGCAAGGGAAGCATGGGGCTTCTTCGTGCGTGCGTGAAAAGAAAACTGAGGTTTTCTTTCTTGCCTTTTTTTTTTTTTTTTTTCTTTTTATTTTCTTTTCTAATTTGGTTTTTCTTTTGGTTGAGTTTTTGGGCTGAGTTTGTTTGGGCTAGTATAGGAAAGGTGATGGATCATAATGGAAAGATACCCAAATAGCTAACCCAATTTAAAGACGCATCTAAAACTCATTTCATTTTTTTTTTTGAAAATTAAAACCCGATATTAAATCGTAACTCATTTCAATAAAATATAATTATAAAATATCACAAAAATTCGGGATATTACATATGTTGTGTAGTTTCAACTTTTGAGGAATAAGAATGACTTAGCCTACTTTTCGTAGGTTGCCGTCTGTTATGTTCCAATAATGATTTTGGGGCGTGACAAGAATCACTCCAATTTCAAACCAAATTTAACCTCAACACTCCCCAAACTAATTAAAGAGCATCAACTCCACAGTTTAAACACTAAACATACTATCAGGACCTATCATTGCTCCCAAAACCATATTGACAATTCCAACCCAAACATGTCCATATGATAACCAAATGTTTCCCAAATCATACCAAACTTGCACAACATATATAATAATGCTTGAACATCAATTTCCCATCATATTTCATGATTCATGCCATAAGATCTAAACAATCAGAATTGAAATCTTAATTAAATCCCTCATAAAATATATTTCAAAACCCCAAATTCAATAACAATTAATTTCCCAACAACTATAAAACACACTATCAACTAGCTATTCATCTTGGAACTCCACTAACTCTCATAACTTCAGTTTGTCTTTAACTCCGGTAACTATAATACCTAACTCCAATAACTTCGTCACTCTAACTTAACAATATCGTAACTCCAACTTAACTCCCTTAACTTCAACTTAACTTCAGTAACTTTAACTAACTTCAATAACTAGAAGACGAATTTTAATTAAAACACGTAACTATCATAACTTCATTAACTAAAAGACGTAACTATAATAATTCAACGTACTAAAACACGTAACTATAATAACTCCACACACTAAAATTCATAAGTTCAATTTAAAAAAAAAAAAAAAAAACCAAAAAAATGAACCCACATTTTTCTCCCTCTTCTCCTCCACCCTTCCACCACCACCACCACGTCCCAACCGGCCACCGCCGCCCTCTTGCGGCGGCCACCATCTCAAGCGACGACACCACCACCATCCGACGCGCACACTCCGGCGACCCTCTCCTCGCGCCACCGCCTCCATTGTCCTCTACGTCCTATTTTTCTCATTTTCTCTCTCATCTTTCACTCCTTTTCCCAGCCACTGTCACCACATTCCTCCGCCCATAAACCGTCCCAGCCCCTCGCACGTCGTCGCCGACCACACGCACGCTGCCGTCCCCTCACTATCGTCCGTCATGGGTTATTTTCGTAATTGAAGGAAGAATTGGGGGTGAGGGAAGGGAAAATGGTGGCGCGGAGGGGCGGCGATAAGGTCCCGGGAGAGAGCCGCCTATGGTGGTTGGGTCGGGCCAATGATGGTGTGTGTGTGTGTGTGTGTGTGTGGCTCAAATGGTTTCTTATTTGTGATAATAAATCAGCTTCTTACCGGATGCAGCCCGTTATAAGTAATAGTACGGTTTTACGTAAAATGTCTTATATTAACAATAGTCAATTCAATTACAAATAGTTATAATTTTAGTTAAAATGATGTAATTAGTAATTATTATATAATAATATAATAATTAATTAGCACTTAAGGGTTAAATGTATAAATTATACCCAAAATCTAACATAAGATGTTATGGTTTTCATTAAGGGTAGATTGATAATTTAACTACCCCTACTATATATATGTATGTTTGATGGTCAAACATGAAGAAGAACATCATTTTTACACTAGATTCCCTAATGAATTATTTGAGAGAAAATATGAGCAAAGAACCCATGTTTTTGCTCCAACTATTTGGCCAAGAAAAGATCCATATACAACTTTTGATCTTCCCTCTCCATGTCCATCAATATTCCTCTAAAAAAATCAAAGTCTAATAAATGATTACTAAAAGAGTTAGCTACTTTTATTGAAATTTTATGGTTTATTTACCATAAAATCTAGCTATTTTTGGGTAAAACTTTGAGGAATCCTTTGGTGCTTCTTGAAGGAGGGGTTTTACATTGAAACCACAAGTTTTCAGGAGGAGGATTCCTACTTACATGTAGTTTAAGTTCCTTCATTTAAAGGAAGGTCATGTTAGCCACTAATTAAGGTAATTAAAAGCTTGTTTTATACCTTACTAGTTTGCGAACGATTTAAGGAAATAGTGCTCGAAAAAAAAATGTTAAATAAAATAGGTGGAAGAAAAACTTGTTCAACAATATGGGGTGCACGTCACCCATATGTAAAACTCCTGAGCTTCTTGGCGGTTTTAGGACTTTTTTTTTTTTTTTGTGAATAGTGAAACCGCCAAGGAGCTTGGCGGTTTTACGGTTCACAAGATTTTTTTTTGGTTACTATTCATAAGTCATGAAACCGCCATGGTCCTTGGCGGTTTTATATATAGGTGACGTGCACTCCATTTTGTTGAACAAGTTTTTTTCCGACCCATTTCGTTTAACATTTTTTTTTGAACATATTCAAAAAATTGTTCCTAGTTTGCATGCTTGATCGGCTCACGGGCTACTTATTTATATTTTTTGTACTCGTTTCATAAAAATGTAGTTCATTTTGTTATAATATTATTATGAACAATATTTTACATTATTTTTTTCTTACAATTTTTGTCACCCGTCATGTTATATTATTATTATTTATATCAATTAACTCATCGTATTTTTATTTCATCCTCATTTTTACGTTACCCATTGTATTATTGAACGATTTTTCGAAATAATGCTCAAAAAACAAATGTTAAACAAAATGGGTCGGGAAAAACTTGTTCAACATAATGGGGTGCACGTCACCCATTTGTAAAACCGCCAAGGAGTATGGCGGTTTCAGGACTTGTGAACAGTAAAACAGAAATCTCAAATTTTGTGAACATTAAAACCGCCACGGGCCCTGGCGGTTTTACACAATGTAAAACCGCTAGTCCCCATGGCGGTTTTACTATTCATATTTTTTTTTTTAGTCTTAAAACCGCCAATGGTTGTGGCGGTTTTACATATGGGTGACGTGCACCCCATATGGTTGAACAAGTTTTTTTTCCACCCATTTTGTTCAACATTATTTTTTCGAGCACTATTTTGTTAAATTGTTCTGTATTATTTCATTTTCATTCAATACCCCGTCACCCGTTATACTATTTCATTTTCATTCCATTATCCTATTACTTGTTAGACTATTTTTCATTTTCATTCCACTATCCCGTTACCTGTTATATCACATTATATTTCATGTCATTACCATTAATTAGCTTTACCATAATTAGTTAACTCACCACCATGAATTATAATGCTTTCCATAAGTTAACTAATAATTACCATATCATATAATATAAATAAATGTATGTGCTATCCAATTAATAGGTGCCAAGTGTCCTCCTATGAAAGAATTGGTTTCAGGTTTAAGTATATAGTATTAAATTATGCTTTAATTTAATATGCAACAAAAAGATCTTTAGCTAACCTTAATCGCAAATTATACCAAGCTCCCGGGAGCACAAGGAGCATGGTGGTCCTCCTTACAATAGAGCATTGTACCTTAGTTGTGGTAATTAAGGACCTAATTCTAATTAGGGGCTAAAAAACTTTCAAAGGGATGGTATAATACCACATTTCACAGTGCTGCTCTAAAAACACCTTTTGAAATTGTCTACAGTCAATCTCCAACTCTGCATATACCTTATGCATGTGTTGGGTGACAACTCTGTGGAAACTATAGATAGAAGCTTGGCAGCTAGGGAGGAATGCATCAAAATGTTGACTTTCCACCTGAAAAGAGGTCAGAAGAGAATGAAAAATCAAGCTGGTAAGAAGAGAAGTGATAAGCTGTTTAAGGAAGGAGATATGGTCTATGCTAAACTTCAGCTATACAATCAGTGGAAAATAGGATCAGTCCTAAGGTCTCCCTGAAGTACTTTGGCCTTTTGCATGTTACCAAAAGGATAGGGAAAGTTCCCTACTAATTACAGCCACCTCCACAATCAAAAATCCATCCAGTCTTCCACATCTCACAGCTAAGTACACTCTGGGCCACCACCTGTGAGTATTTTCATCCCCAACTCAGCTGATAAGGCTTGAACCATGCATCGGCCATTTTGGAAAGAAAGGGAATCCTGCAGTGGTTTACTTGTCCAGCTTTCAACATTACACTAATAATAGTGAAGCATACAAATACTGTAAATGAAACTTTAATTTGTTTACCCTAACCACAGCCCATACATCGATTCTTCTCCATTGAATTGAGTTTCATGGTGGGTTTGGGATGATGCTGGAGGGTTTCAGGTTGCTGGGCTACTTAAACACACCAACACCAACAACTCGGCCACCGATGAGTGGTAAAACAAGTCTGATATCTTGAAAGGGAAGATGGACACCCTTTTTCAATTCAGAGGTTGTTTCTGCTTCCCTTGTTAGCCTTCTTGTTGGCTTCAGCATTGTCGTCTCGATCAATTACCTAGAACAAGTCCCTAATCTATTTCTTGTTTTCTCTTCATTTCATAACCACATTTGAATAACTTCATTCTCAATTGCAAATTTACATTTCTGTTCAAGGATTACAACTGCTGATTACAAAATTTTGTATATATTATTATGTCTGAATTCTATTGCCATCATCTTTTTGTCTTGTACACCAACTAGAGGGAGCTTTCTATTACAGTATTTGTACTGTATATGCTTATTGCCTCAGGAACAGGGGGCCTAGAAGATGTGCCAGTATGGCAAAGTCAAATACAACTTGGAGCTTTTATTTACGTTTAGGTGAGAAGCAGACTTCAGCCGTCTTTATTACTTCTAAGTAATGAACTTGAACAACAATCTAAACCCCACCAGTTAATAGTGAACTCTAAGCCAAGAGAGAGGTGCGTGCATATAACTGTTCGTTTACAACACTAATTCGAACACTCACCTGAACTTGGAGACATCTATTTCGAAACAAACCTATAATGTCGAATCCTAGGTGTCTTCTCTCATATTTCCTCTTAATCACGATCAGAATCTGCTTTGCAGATGACGACAACATCCAGGACTTCTGCCCAGCAGCCATCTCAGGTGCAGATGATCGGCACAAGCCGATCTATTTCAATGGACTTCCCTGCCAAAACCCTGCTGATGTAACTGCCTCGGATTTCAAGAGCATGGAGCTAAAACGGGATGGAGATACCGACAACTTCTTCATGTCCTCCACAAACATCGTCACAGCAAAAGAATTCCCCGGCCTCAACACACTTGGGCTTGCCCTAGGGCGGACTGATATAGAGGAGGATGGAATTGTGAGCCCTCACTCTCATCCTAGAGCTGCCGAGATTCTCTTTGTAAGCAAAGGGGTTGTAACTGTAGGGTTCATAGACACCAGAAACCAGGTGTTCAAGAAGATGCTCAAGGAAGGAGATGTGTTCATTGTTCCAAAGGGTATGCTCCATTTCTGTTACAACACTGGATTCGAGTTTGCAACTATAATCTCAGTCCTCAATAGCCAGAATCCAGGCGTAATTGACATAACCGGGACTGTACTTGGTTCTGGCTCAGAGGCTGCAGCAAATGTAAAGCAAACACTCGCAACTCTATCCCAAACAGAGGTTAATAACCATTCTTCTCAAGCCGCAGCTTCTAACAGACATTCAGAATTGTGAGGTCTGCTGAATAATGTATCATAATTTTATTTTTCTGTACATTTCTGGTCGTATTTCTGGGTGTGACGGTTTCATGTATAGCTAGCAACTAAAGCAATGGTTTGATCTTTACATTTTCCTAATTTCCTCTCTGTATGTCTATTTCCAATTTTCCAGGTCTGAGATATAACAAAATGAAACATTATTGTTCTGAACCTTCGTAACATCAATAGTCCATAACAACACTTGGTTCCGATAAAATCCGCTACACCCGATAAAAATCACTTATCTTACCGTAGAACAAAGGAAAAAAAAAAACATTGTACAAGTGAATCATCCAAATCGACGATAGTTCCTAGGACCTGTCATCTTCATGACTGTTTATCAGCAATGAAAGAAGCAGGCAGCAATCCGTCATCTCTAAACACACCCATATTTATCTATGCGGCTACACTTACACCTCCAAACAAATAACTTCACAATCATACAAGTTTTATAGTCTAGACACTGACTGGCCATCCCTTAGCAGATCAAGCACTGATCTTAGACACAATTGAAGATTCATTAAATAGATGCCATGAGCGAAATTGTGAACATGCATCACCATAAAACTTCTTCAGGAATAAGAATAATATGGAAAACAGTGTATGATAGCAAATTAGTAAATTGTACAAGAAAGCAACAGCATGGTATTGCCCTTCACACCAAGTCAGCGTGGTATGTCATGAATGGAGACAGATATTCAACTCGGCAAAACTGTACGCAGTAACATGTAAAACAACGCATAATCAAGTTTCAGCCATCACTGGAAAAAAAAAAAAGGTTTCAGCCTTCACTGATAATGAACTCCCTCTCTGGTAAGACAATCAGTTCCCAGTTAGATTTAAGCAACCCGCAAGGACTCAAGATCTATATGTCAACAAGCATAACCAAAACCTCTCAACTGCTTTGTATTTTGCATAATCACTCTCCACTCTCCCCACCCTTCACAAAAAATAAGGTTTACCTTAGATATAACTTCGATTATACCAACTCTTTGATAAACGGATAGCAAAAGCCTCTATCGATTCTAAGAAAATTATAGGGTGCCACCCAAAAAACTATGCAGATGGATCCTAAACATCGTCTGCATACATAATGGCACACCCAAGCATTTGGTCAAATTGTATGTGTATGTCATGCCCACCCTCACCAACCGAAGACTAACTAAGTGCGATAAAATCTGAATAAACAGCAAAAAACGAACTCTCATAATATAGACAACCTTAATAACTATACCGATTGATCAAATGCTGCTTTAAGCAACATTTTACATATCAGCTAACTTTGTCTGACATGAGGATAAGAGGAGCAGAAAACACCAGAATCTTTACAACCATGTGCCGCAGAAAATAATGTAACTTTCGTTCTTCAATGAGAATAATTTTACGATGTTGTTCACAAGATGAATCAATCAAAATGATTCATGAAACCAGAGTTATTCAAAAGAATGCTAAAGAAAATGATCCAGGGTTGATTCTAACAAGAGCCCAGCAGATGCTTCTTATTCAAAACATACAAGCTATCGCAACTAGACAATGGTATTTCTCAACTACAAAGAGCAAGCGACTCATAATCACACAGCTTTGAAGTAAAAACTGAGTAGACTGACCTCAGCACTTAAAAGATTATGTCCTCGTCCTTCTGCATAGTGCCAGCCAACAGATTGTGAGCTGCATTCACTGAGATTCCTCTCTGCAGAGAAACCTTTTCTGCGACCTGCTCCTCTGCAAACTTCCTGGCTTCTGCTAGTTGTTTCTCAATCTCCTTCTTCTTGAAACCCTGTATCTTCTTCAACCTAAAAAAGTCCTCCCTTTCCAGCTCATCCAACTCACCTTTGATGTAAAGAATGGTATTTTCCAATCTTGGCTTCACCACATTTTCCAAGGCATTGACTCTACGATTTGTAGTCTTGATAGCCTCATCAAGTGTCAAAAATGATGTTTGAAGAGAAGCAAGCTCTACAAGAACCTCAATAGCTTTTACATAAGCTACACGACACTGCTGCACTTGCTGGCCACCTCTAGCCAAACCAGTGAGATCATTTTTGGTCTCGCCCTCAGTGAAGTACTCAAACTTTGGAAGCTTGACTCCAGCAACATTTTCTTGACGAGATCGCACTCTAAGGGATGCGGTCGAGACATTTTCAAGGACAACATGTTTGATGTTCTCACCAGCAACATATTTGGCTTCAGTCAAAGAAAAGGCAGAATCTTTCATGATATCCCCCATAGATTCCTTTGCTGAGACTATCTTCTTGAGAATCTGACGAAACTGCACAGTCAAAGCATCACTTTTCTTTTTTAAAAGGGCGTGACCTCTAGTGGCACCAACAAGGCGAGCTTTTATGACTCCAAGCACAGTGACAGTTGGTACAACATTGAGACGCTGTGTTTGGCCCGACATCTTGATCTAAACAGAAAATAAACCTCCACAAGATTTACAGGCCTACATTATTTCACAAAAAAAGGATATGAATTAGAGTTCACAAGTACAAATCAGTAAGAATATTAGGAATAAAAAGGAGAAAGAAGGGGAGGATAAATCTTCAAAACAACTACTAGTCTACCATAATCTGATGTCTAGACCTTTAACAGACA
The DNA here is from genome assembly GCA_963680865.1 of Spergularia marina. Taxonomy (NCBI): domain Eukaryota; kingdom Viridiplantae; phylum Streptophyta; class Magnoliopsida; order Caryophyllales; family Caryophyllaceae; genus Spergularia; species Spergularia marina. Next base: position 9,628,971 of record OY804544.1, on the reverse strand, counting down.
AAGTTATTTCAAATTCGTGTTTCTTCATCCCAACCCCATTACAAATTTCAGATCCCATCACTTTCAAGAACTATTACTTCCAGAATACCACTCTTCTACGTTGATTTCAAGAATCAAACATGCTCAAAATAGATCACTACTCATAAACACTAACTCATGCAACTACATATCAAAATCAGATGCATAGAGTGATAGAGATACTCCCCATGATCAACCCAAAATCACAAATTTCGCCACAAAATCAAACGTCACAACAATTACGCAGCTACTCAAACACCCACAATCATTATTAGTTTACTATTATAAATCACATTATCTATGATTTTGGAAGATCCCATGATATAAAATTAGCTAAAATTATAAGTAACCCTTTTGCTAATCTTAGATTAAGTGTAGAGGTCCTTAACTAACACGATTACCGAAAGTAGTATAAGGGTCACTAATTATATAAACGGGGTCACGATGTAAGTAACATGGTTGGTCTCTCAATAAATTATTGAGAGATGGTCTCCTACAAGACCTACTATTACTTAATTTATATGTGAACTTTTTCTATCAAACACCAGTAACCAACCCTTCACAAAATTTCACCTTTGCGTCTTTCAGGCCACACACCAATCCTTGCAAACCCATTTCACAATTATTTCTAACTTTTCCCGAAATATACAAAGCATAATTCCTAATTCCCAACATGATTTTCTGATAAGGTGGCCGCATTCTTGTTCGCAAATTCACTATAACATTCAACATATTCAGCTGTCTTAGGCCAAAACCTGTGCTTTCACCCAGTACACTCTTACAAATCAAGGCTGTACCAATCCCGAATCGAGTTGGCTTAAGTTTCCTACTATACCATAACAATACATCAATCTTTCCCATGTCGAAAACAAACCTTCTTTCACAACAATTATCATCAGCAATACAACCTTCTTTGGTGACATAGTAATTATTTCATCATGGCTTAAAATTCGCGTAACGTTGGCCTGGTAGTGGTGGGTCCAAGACGACATTGGGAGGGTCGTAGCAGCCGCCTGCTGGCATGTTATAGTCGGGTGGCAATGGAGTGCGATCGATCAAACAATCATCATCCTCGAAATCGATTACTAAAATTTCAAAACAACCCTTTTCTTATTCTCATCCCAAAATCACAAATTTCCCCACAAAATCAAACTTCACAGCCACAAATCATACACTACTTCTAAACGGCATATCACAGGACCAAAATTTCAATTACAAGATGAATCATGATCAGCAGTTCAACACTAATAATCAGATCACACCCAAGTTGGAAAAAAAAATTCACACAATCATTCACATAAATCAACAAAATTCAATCTTTCAAACAACCCCACAAAGAAAAACTTAAGATTGAAGGAACATAAAGACATAAAAACTAAAGTCAAGTAAGATTGATGAAGAGAGAGAAATACCTGAGAAGTTGGGGTTGAATTGAGAGATCAAGGAGTCGCCAGTAAGCCGGCAAACTTGTGATTTTTCGAGTATAAAACAACAAAAATATTAATTAAATTAAATTAAATTAAATTATTAAGTGTTTGTAGATCAGGTAGATTTGAAAGTTTTTATTGTGTTGTGATTTGTTATAGACCAAGTGTTGGTTGAAATTTTGCATAACACGGGCACAACATCAATATTTACTCTCAACAGTTTTTTTTTTTTTTTTTTTTTTTTTAAAAAAGACAAAAAATATGGAGTATTTTTCCTTGGTGGATTAATGATTGATCAATCATGGGTTGTAAATTTCAGCCCATTAGTTTTTAAAATTTCAATCCGAAGATTAGTGGTACGGTCTCTTTCAATTATTTACGTTTAGGTTGATCGTGTGTTCGACATTCAAGCCAAACCCCAAGTAGAGTATGTCTCCGTAGTTTGTAAAAACCAAGTAGTACTCATCGCCCGTTTTTGTGATATGAAGTGATTTTTCTTTGCTTCTTTTAACGACAATTTTTATCGTTTTGGCATTAAGCGTCGCCATAGGAAGAATGCTTTCAGATGGATGGGCAAGGCCGTAAGAGCGATAAGAGAGTATACTTCCAAGACTTTTGTGCCCATTTTGCTTTTCAAAAGGTATGGAGTATAGTGTTGGGCCAATGCTACTCCAAAATACATGAACCAAGGCCCTTCTTTGGAGAGAGGGGAAGAAATGGTATCAAATCTCTATGCCCAAAAATAACATGATTGCTAAATGTAATATTTTTTTTTATTAACGTAATCTGGTGAAATACCTTTTTTGTCCCCATTTTTCCCAAATTAACACAAATGCCCTAAACCCTATTTTATTATACCATATGTCTTCCCATCTGAAAAAAAAAAAGAAAAAAAAAAGCATCATACTTCGTCTGCCAAATTGTGTGTTTTATTTTATTTATTAATTATTTATTAAATAAATTTGATCAAATATCACTAATTATTTGTCAAATCATCAGTTTTCATCCAAAAGTCAACGGTGTTAGTGGATAAGGGCACCACGTGCCTATAGGTGCTAAGTTCGGGAGCACCGGAGTGTACAAGTTTCGAACATAGTGGCACTATGCGCATTTTGACATAGTTTGAGGGCACCGCGTGAATTTGGCGAAATTGATACTCTCGCTTAAAAAAAATGATATTCTCATTAAATTTTGAATGTTTTGATTTATCTGATTTAAAGTTATAGAGAGGGGGATATCATTAAGGGTAATATTGGAAGAAAAATGAAAAAAATAGGTTACGTTAACATTTTTTAGGTTACGTTTAGCAACCCCAAAAATAAAGGTTTCAACTTGTAAGTCGTAATCACCAAACCATCAAAAAACAACTCTAGCTGAAACGGTTAAACCGCTAGATCAACTTGTCTATCTTACGACTAGAGCAAACTATCCATTTTTTTTATGGCTAGATCAATCTATCTTTGATTACTTTTCTTCGAGTCAAGATCTTACACGTTTGAAAACTATTTTGTAGAGTAACCTATAAAATGATAGATTATTGATTTTTATAACTTACTCCATCCGATTTAAAGAAATTTTTCTGTTTCTTTTTGCAGTTTTGAGTTGGCATGTGAGAGACTATTTACAGACCAAATGAAACCCTCGTTTGCCTTAAAATCAAGTAGACTTGGTAGATTGCAATGTAGAATGAAATATTTACTGTACTAATTTTTGCACCAAATAAAACCCTCGTTTGCCTTAAAATCAAGTAGACTTGGTAGATTGCAATGTAGAATGAAATATTTACCGTACTAATTTTTGCACCAAGGGAACGATTCATTTGGTCTAAAAATAGTTTTCAACATGGCATCTCAAAACTGCAAAAAGAAATAGGAAAATCTATTTAAATCGGATGAAGTATTATATTATAAATTTATTAATAATAGTTCTATGAATAATAAATCAAAATCATATAATTTATCATATTATACTTAGAAGATTAAAAAAATCCAATCTTAAGAAACATAAATCCTAACATTGACATATATGATTTTAAATTTATTGAGATAAAAACACACTTCCTATATGCAAATTGAAAGAAAGACACATGTTGCAAAGATGTATGTGTTAATTGCGTTAATTAAATATATACTAGTTTATGTACCCGTGTAAAATTGCACGGGCTGTTATGCTTATGTTTATACTGCATCTTCTTGTTATCCGAAATAAAGTATTAAAAAGTAAATAACAAACTAATCGATGTACATTTAAAAAAAAAAAAAGACACAACATTAGGCATGTCAAAATTTGTTTTTTGTGGGTTACACATTCACTTTATAAGATTCATGACCAGTTATTTTCCGATGACGAAAACGTTGTTTTTGAGTCATAATTCACGATCTCGTTTTTTATGACCAGTAACCCATATATCTTTAGTCAGATATAACCCGACCTTGTGACCCGTGATATTGGGTTATGACATGATATCTTTTTGGCGCATGAATCTGTATTTCTTGGTTATGACTCGTATTGTCCCAACCCCATTTGACACGCATGTTTTTGGGTGAAACCTCCCCAGATTTGGTTACCAAATTTGCTCATATAATGAAAATGAATGAGTTAATATTAGAACTTCTTTTGTTGGGCAACTACATTACGGAATAGAATTTTGTGTGAATATGTCACATACACTCATATATAGTATAGTGACAGAACCAATTACAAATCAGTTTTAACCTTTTTAGTAGGAAAAGATAATGTTATCTAAACCCGTAGGATCTTAGTAGTTTCAATACTAAGAAGACAATGTTTTTCTTAGAGGGCTAATGGGCTACTATTAGATCAAGGTTCATATCCTGTCATGGAATTTCATCAATTTTTTTTTTTTATCTAGAAATATTATGGTTTGATGGTCACTAAATTGAAGGAGTCATAATCTAAAAAGTATGATATCACTGATGATGTCACGTGCAATTTTAGGTTCAGGTAGGAACCTTATGTATATAGGAACTTTAGGAACCAATCCTAACCATCAATTTGCTTAGATCTAGCGGTTTACAAAATAAGCCTACAAAGTTAAAACAAAACTAGAAAATCAAAATCAACCCCAAACCCATTCATTATTCTCTCTCCTCCCACCTCACCACCAGTTCGGCCACCCATACCACCACCGGCCATACCAACCGCCACAACTGTTGGGGTGTCAACTCAAGTCCCACATTGAAGAAACAGGGACTAGAATCCTTGTATATAAGTTCCACCTCCACGTTATATAGTATGAGGCCTTTTGGGTTGAAAAAATACCCATGTTTGAAAAACCGTGCGGCTTGTTAGTCGGGCTCAAAGCGTACAATATCATACTAATTGTGGAGCCGGTGGTTTGGCAGTCCACAACAAGTGGTATCAGAGCCACGGTTTAAAGACTCCTGTGGTGGAGTGGACTATGGCGTTTGTGGGCACCCCCCCTCGGTAACACCTCGCGACTGTGTGTCTCCGTATAATAAACGGAAGGAGGTCTGGCCATGAATTAGGCCTTGGTTTGAGGGGAGGATTGTTGGGGTGTCAACTCAAGTCCCACATTGAAGAAACAGGGACTAGAATCCTTGTATATAAGTTCCACCTCCACGTTATATAGTATGAGCCCTTTTGGGTTGAAAAGATACCCATGTTTGAAAAACCGTGCGGGCTGTTAGCTAGGCCCAAAGCGGACAGTATCATACTAATTATGGAGCCGATGATTTGGCAGTCCACAACACATACAACCATATTGGATGAACATCTATTTCAAAGTTGATGTTTATGAACATTCGCCTCCGATGAACACACAATTTAAGCCAATCAACTTACAACTTACACATAATGAACAACATATGAGTTTAGCTGATTAACATGTAGTATTTATTTTTTTATCAAGTTAAAGTGCAAGCTTGATGTACACAAACCATTATCAAATTGATCAACATTGAGCTTAATTTAATGAACATACAGATTAAATTTGATGAACATGGAGGGAGGAGCAATGTTTGCACGCGACTGTTGTGCTCACTTCGCCGGTGGTGTTGGTGCTGGCCGTTGTTGTTGGGGGTGTCAACCCAAGTCCCACATTAAAGAAACAGGGACTAGAATCCTTGTATATAAGTTCCACCTCCACGTTATATAGTATGAGGTCTTTTGGGTTGAATCGATACCCATGTTTGAAAAACCGTGCGGGCTGTTACCTGGGCCCAAAGCGGACAGTATCATACTAATTGTGGAGCCGGTGGTTTGGCAGTCCACAACAAGTGGTATCAGAGCCACGGTTTAAAGACTCCTGTGGTGGAGTGGACTATGGCGTTTGTGGGCATCCCCCCTTGGTAACACCTCGCGACTGTGTGTCTCCGTATAATAAACGGAAGGAGGTCTGGCCATGAATTGGGCCTTGGTTTGAGGGGAGGATTGTTGGGGTGTCAACCCAAGTCCCACATTGAAGAAACAGGGACTAGAATCCTTGTATATAAGTTCCACCTCCACGTTATATAGTATGAGGCCTTTTGGGTTGAAAAAATACCCATGTTTGAAAAACCGTGTGGGCTGTTAGTTGGGCCCAAAACGGACAGTATCATACTGATTGTGGAGCCGGTGGTTTGGCACTCCACAACAGTATGTTCATTATTTTTGGATTGAATGTTCATCAGATTCCTATTCGATGTTCATCACCTTTCAAAGCCCGCACGATTTTTTTTCAAATATGGGTATCTTTTTAACCTAAAAGGCCTCATACTATTTAGTGTGGAGGTGAAACTTATATACAAGGATTTTAGTCCTTGTTTCTTCAATGTGGGACTTGGGTAACACCCCAACAAGGAGGGGAAGCTTGCAAGGGTGGTAGTGGCTGTGGTGGCCGTTAGGATCAGAGGCGGTTAAGGTGGCGGTTAAGGCGGATGTTATGGTAGTGGTGGGGAATGGCAGGTCCGGCGGCAGGGGGCGGGGGCAGTGGTGGTCGGGTTGAGTGTGAATGGAGAGAGAATATAGAGTGTTGATTTTTTTTGTTAAATTCTTATATTAATGAACATGTATTATTGACCACTCGATTCTTTTTAATCTAGTGGTCTATATTAGTGATCAATATCATTGTCCCCTCCCCATTTTCATTGAGTAGTGTGGATAAAAGTGTCACAAAAAACAATTAGTGTGTTTGATTTTACACGTAAATTGCTGAAATAGAGAGTTACAATATTACTCAAACATGTCTTCGTTTTTCTCTAAACTGCGTAATACCAATTCTCGTGTTTTCCTCTCTTAGCTTCTTTTTTGGTATTTTAATATTTATTCTCATCAAGTTTATGAATAATATCATATACCACGATTTACATCAACCTCCTCATAAATTATTTTGATATTTCTTTTCATGTATGTATTTATAACCTCAATATTAATGGCCTTTATATATAATTATGTCGATAAAAGAAGCAACAAACATCAATTGGCTTAGTGGTTGAAGTATTAAAATGCAACTTTGAGGTCGCAGGTTCAAGCCATTCAAATCAGTTTATATTAGAATCATTTAAATCAAATCCAAAAGATACATTTCTAATATACATGGTCTAGATTCATATTGTTTGATCTTATTATATTTGGACATTTGGGAAAGATATCAACCTTGATCAATTTCTACATTTACATTATATTATACCCTCTTTGATTATGCATTTGAAGTAATGTATATTTATTACCTTAAGTAGTAGCTATACAATTGGAAACAAATATTTTGTATTGTTATTTATACTCCATAGTGAATAGATATACATCCATCCTCCACACAAAATATGGCTTCTTCTTCTTCCCATCTCATATTGGTCGGTTGCTCTTTGTAGCCTTGATTACCGCACTCTCCTCTATTATTCGCCATCTTGTGCAAGAAGACTCCCACCTGAAACAAGGATTTGGGCATCCTCGCTTCCACCCATGTCAATTCCTTGCATAGTCAAGTTAACTAATTAACCCAAGGGCCATCTTTTTTTTTTTTTGCCACGAAATCTCTTTAATGGCAACTATGTTTATGCAATATGTCTGGCATCACTCCTTGTCGTCCGTCAACAAGGGTGACTGCCATAAATGTGCATAAACTCAGTTGTGATTTGAGTCGGAGATTCTGTGGTATTACTTAGGCGTTCCCTAAGTTCGTTAACTTGCCATGCAAGGGGTTGGCATAGGTAGAAGCAAGGATGTCCCAAGCCTTGTAAATAAATTATTAAATTTACAAGGTTTAAAAGTACTATCGCCCTATTCCTTTACTTTCAAATGCGCCTAATTGTAATATTACTTGGTTTCAAATTTTTTTTCTTATCAAGCTACTGGGTTAGTTGCTGATTTGTATGTTTACGTATTACTCGGGGTCATTTAGAATTGTTTAACTATTAGGATATATTTTGGGTAAAATATATTTGTATATATTATCATGATTTGTTTTCGATATTAACTCCTATATTCCAGGCAATTAGTTGTGTATAGGTGTGAATGCCTTAGAAACCTAGGGTTGACAAATTGTATATATTGCTGGCTATTGTACGTCAATACAACACAGTGAAAATTCTCCACAAACGTGTGTGAGTGTGATGCCTAAATGTTGTGTTAATTCTATTATGGTATCAGAGCAATTGGGGCGCGGTCATCGGGCCAAGTTTGAGACTGTTCGTCTGAAGATTTTGTAACTCTTAAGGACAAGTGTAATCCACGGTCAACCCATTCCGCGAACTCCTCAGGTACGCCCTATCCCATTGCACATTTTGTTAGTTATAATCGTTTTTCGGAGAACCATCTATGTTTTCTTGCAGCAATCACTAATGGTAGTGAGCCCACTACCTTTCGTGAGGCTATGGGGGATGCTTGTTGGCGTCAGGCTATGAATGACGAGATTTCGGCTTTGGAACGCAACAACACCTGGACTATGGAGACCCTACCTCCGGGAAAGAAGGCCATTGACTATATGTGGGGTTTCGCATCAAGTACAAATCTGACGGGGCTATTGAGCGCTACAAGGCGCGTTTGGTAATTCGGGGAGATCGCAAGGTAGAAGGTATCGACTATACCGATACTTTTGCTCTGACAGTAAAGATGGTCACCGTTCGTACCTTATTAGCTATAGCTGCGGTTCACGGTTGGGAACTTCATCAGATGGATGTCCATAATGCCTTTTTACACGGTGATCTTTTGGAAGAGGTCTATATGCGGTTTCCGCATGGCTTCAAGCATGCGGTTCTAGGTAAAGTTTGTAGATTGCGTAAATCACTTTATGGCCTCAAACAGGCTCCGCGATGTTGGTATGCTAAACTTGCTTCCACTCTAATCCGATGTGGGTTCATTCAGTGCATTTCAGATCATTCTTTGTTTACATACACTGGTAACGGGGTTCGTTTACATGTCCTCGTTTATGTTGATGATTTGGTTATTACGGGCGATGATAACATGGCAATTGTTCGATTTAAGTCATACTTAGGAGTGTGCTTTCATATTAAGGAATTAGGTGTTTTGAAGTACTTTCTTGGTATTGAGGTCGCTCGTAATCCCACTGGCATTGCTCTCTCATAACGTAAGTATGTTTTGGACATCCTTAGTGAAACGGGTCTTCTTGGGGCTCGACCGGTCGCAACGCCTATTGAGCCAAACCATCAGCTCGCCACGGCCTCTGGGAAGTTGCTATCCGACCCTCTTCCCTATCATCGGTTGGTAGGTCGTTTGATGTATCTTGTTCATACCCGTCCGGAATTATCTTATGTGGTCAATCTTCTAGCACAATTTATGTCGGCACCACACTCTGAACATTGGACCGCTGCTCTTCGTGTGGTTTGTTACTTGAAAGGGGATCCTGGTGGAGGTATACTTTTGCGCATTGATTCCTCTTTGGAGCTTACTGCTTATTGTGATGCCGACTGGGCTAGCTGTCCTCTGAGTCGTCAGTCTCTTACTGCCTATATTGTGTTTCTTGGTCAATCTCCAATTTCATGGAAATCCAAGAAGCAGATCACAGTTTCTCACTCTTCCGCTGAGGCTGAGTATCGTGCCATGTCTCATACTGCTCGGGAGGTCAAATGGTTACGGCAGATTTTAACAACACTGGGCGTCACAGTTATTCAGCCCGTGCAGTTACATTGTGATAGCCAGGCGGCGCTACATATTGCTCGTAATCCCGTGTTTCATGAACGTACCAAGCATATTGAGATTGACAGTCACGCTGTTCGTGATGCACTTTGAGACGACATTATTGCTCCTAATTACGTTTCCACTCATCTCCAGCTTGCCGATATCCTTAGTAAGGCTCTTAATAAGGGTCCTTTTGATACTTTGTTGGGCAAGTTGGGCACTACTTCGTTACATGCTCCAACTTGAGGGGGGGGGGGGTATTAGGATATATTTTGGGTAAAATATATTTGTATGTATTATCATGATTTATTTTCGATATTAACTCCTATATTCCAGGCAATTAGTTGTGTATAAGTGTGAATGCCTTGGAAACCTAGGGTTGACAGATTGTATATATTGCTGGCTATTGTACGTCAATACAACACAATGAAAATTCTCCACAAACGTGTGTGAGTGTGATGCCTAAATATTGTGTTAATTCTATTATAAACTTGTTCATTTCATCATGCCCTAATTATCAACATGACTCCAAGTTACTATTGCTTGATTAATTCGATAATTAAATTTACAAGCAGGAGCTGCGATCTAATTAATATTAGAGTCAAAATCTATTGTTTAAGATTAAGCAGGTACATTGTAGATGGTGATTGAGAATTTATGTATATTGAACTGAATGCCTCAAATTATTTTATTAACATAGTGGGTATAGGATTATTCATTGATTTAGGAGGCTAGCTATTATCCAAAAAGCGTTCAATTGATGTTGTTGATTAGCTAATCTTATCAAAAATTTAAATTGATTATTACTCGTAAATTTTATGGGATACGAAGTATTTCAGTTGGTGCCCCTTTTAACCAAAGTTGTCCATCTTGTGCCCTCCATGTAATTCTGTAAAATTGTAAGTGACCTATTTCCCCCAATTTGTTTTTTGGTATATAAGATTCCCACATACTCTTTCATTTCATTCAAATGTTTACGTTGGGCTTGAGTTCCCCTCTCAAAATCCGGTGCAACGTAAACAATTGAATGAAATTGAGGGAAATACTTATTTACTTGAAGGCACAAATTGGACATATGACTTTGGTAAAAAGGGGGCAGATAGGAGGTCATGGAACAATCAATTTTTCTTACTTGACCGGCACTAGCTGGACAATTTTGGTAAGAGGTACGAGCTGGAAACTTCAAAAGCACAGGGGCCGGGCATTCAAATGACAGCTTCGTTCATTCAAGACTAGAACAGTCAATCACGTACGTAATACTGATTTTTCGAGACAAGCCTTGACAATGGAAACAGCAGCAAGCTGATGGTGGACTCGTGATACCGACTCACCAGCAAGGTGTCTTTACGTAACTGACCAAAAACAAATAAGAAATTGGTACACGAACATTTCTTAGGCCTGATGACATTGATTAATGCCAGTAAGATTACTAAGTCAAGACATTAATTCACAACTCAATGGAAGCAAATCTGCAACACTTGAATTGTCTGTCAACACAGATTAAATCATGAATGCTGCATGCCTTGTTCCAAGAGTTTGTTACCTATATGCAGCAAAACAAATGAAGGGTTGCATGCCTTGTTCCACAAGTTTGTTCCCTTTATGCAACAAAACATATGAAACCTTAAAAATGGACACAGTGTGATATCAACATATATACAGTATGATAATTAGAATGCACAACTGATAAGGTAGAAAACAAGATACACTTATTTAATCAATCTTAGTGGTCGTTTGGTTGCCACTCAAAATCATGGGAATTTTGAATTCCCATGAATTAAATTTTTTGGAATTGTTTGGTTGCCTTAAATCGTGAGAATTGAGAAATCATGGGAATTTCCAATTCCTACAAAATGGAGGAATTGACTTACCTAGCCCCCCCTTAGTAATTGGCAATTCCTGTGGGAATTCAATTCCTACATGCAACCAAACAGTTTTAAGAAATTCATGTGAATTTCTACAACCTGGGAAGTGGAACTTCATGGGCATTTCGAATTCCCGTATGCAACCAAACGACCACTTAGTATAGTTAGGGGTCGATTCGAAAAACGACTTTTACTCGAGGCAAACTGGGTCGTCGCCCAAGACCCCCAAACTTTGGGGCCCAATAGCTAAGATTATCGTTATAAAGATTTTTGCGTGTATGTGGAATCATAACCTAGTTATTAGCCTGATGGCTTGGTAACAATTCATCTATGCTATTCATGTAGTCAAGGCCTCTTACATATTACCTTTTTTTTTTATTTTAAACGGAAGAGCTTCCCTTTTTTTCCCGTTTAATTTCGGTTAAAATGTGACTTATATGGTCGCATTGTGGAGTTATTGGTTGGAGTTGGATGTGTAGCGGATGAGAAAAAGCGTAAGGAAAAGAAGGACCTTGATAGGAACTTTTAGCGCCCCGCTATATGGCTGTGGCGGACCGCGGGAAGTTACGAGGAGATTTGCGAAGAACCTCGATTGGAAGATTTGGCGCGGACCGCCAACGGCCATGGCGGTCCGCCATGGGCTCTTGGCGGACCGCCGCAGCAAGTCTTGGTTTTCGCGGTGTTTTTCTTAAGTCTTTTTCGGTTGGTGTTCTATTTAATTGTTTCCTAATTTTGTTTTCTTGGGTTATTTAGTAGGTTTACTATATAAACACCTACTTTAACCTAGCAAAAGATTAGGGGAGATTAGAGAGCAAACACAGGGGTTTTCTTGAGAACAGTTATAGCAAAACCTAAACAATCATCTTGTAATCTGTAAGATATCCAAACATAGTAGAACGATTCACTTGCCCAGTGGACGTAACTATCACATCGATAGTGAACCACTTAAATAAATCTTGTGTGCGTTTATTGTTGTTTTTTTGTCCTTTCCGTTCTTGATCCACGCTTCCGCACAACAATTGGTATTAGAGCTTGGTTGCTGGAGATCCAGAAGGGGGAACGATGGGTGAGACTACGACAACAAAGATTGAGAAGTATAGCGGGAATAATTCTTTTGCGCTATGGCAGATTAAGATGAAGGCCTTGTTGAAGCAACAAGGTATTTGAAGCCTCTTTCTTCGAAATTGAAGAAAGAGGGAGAAGCGGTAGCAGTGAACGAAGGCCGAGGAGTTGATGGAGGAAAGGTGTAACACTACGGAATTTGAAAAGTGGTTTATGGAGTGGTTTCTGGAGTTGGTTTGTCCCACATTGGGAAATTAAAGCTCACATGATCAGTTTATAATAGATTCCTACCATCATACTACCAACAAGGCCTTCACCTTTTAGAGCCCGGAGAGGATATATGGGCCTAAGGGGTGACTTCCCAACTTATTGGGTTGTGTTGCGACGGACGGTGGATCGGGCTATTACAAAAGGGCTCATTCCACCATCATCTTAAGTTTTGTAGATGACACCATTACTGAGGTAGGTGGTGAGAGAACTACAATAGGGTTGTGGCTAAAGTTAGAGTAGTTGTACATGACAAAGTCACTTACTAACAAATTGCTACTGAAAAAACGGTTATTCGCATTAAAGATGCAAGGAGGTACGTCTCTTAGGGATCGTCTTAAAAAGTTTAACACTATTATTAGAATTGCAAAATATAGATTTTACTGTAGAAGATGAGGATGTTGCGCTTTTACTGCTTGTTTCTCTGCCTGAGTCTTATGAAAAATTTGTTGAGACTTTTGTTGTGGGTAGAGAGACTGTAACCTTAGAGGAGGTGAAGTCAGCACTTCACTCTAGGGAGTTGCGTCAAAAGGCTAATATTGACGTGGATAACATTCCATGGACATGTTTCATAGTGAAGTTAAAGAAGGGGTCAGGGAATAGAAAACCTAAGGCTAGTAATTACACTAATTCACCTAACCTTGTTTGTTATAGATGTAAACAACTCAGACATAAGATGTATAATTGCTCTGATTCACCTAACCTTGTTTCTTATAGATGTAAGCAACCCAGACATGAGATGTATAATTGCCCTAAGAAGTCTAAGGGTAAGAATAATCTTGTTGTTGTTGTACAAGCTAAGGGAAGAATGGGGGCTATAATTCTACGGGGGACTATGGTCTTGTAGTGGTTGAAGCACGTCGTTTGGATTGTTGGGGCCTTGATTCTGGTTGTTCTTATCACGTGTGTCGTCATAGGAGTTGGTTCTATACTTATGAACCATCTAATGGTGAATATTTTGTTGGCAACAATGCTACTTGTAAGGTGGTTGGTGAGGATTAGGACGGCTGAGGGAAAGGTTCGCACTTTGTACAATGTGAGACATGTCCCAGGACTGGGTAAAAACTTGTTGTCCCTTGGAGTCTTGGATGATAAGGGTTTCAAGTTTCCAGGTTCAAAAAGAGATGTCTATATGGAAGGATTCGGAGTTGATACTTCGTGGTATCAAGAGAAACACCTTGTACATCTTGCAGGGTGAGACACTGACTAATTCTGCAGATTGTCCGTTCGTTTCTCACTGAGATATGACAAAGATGTGGCATATGTGTCTTGGTCATATGGGTGAAAGAGGGATGCAGCTATCATCAAAGAGAGACCGTCTTGGTGGAGTCAAGGTTAAAAACCTTGAGTTTTGTGAGCATATTGTGTGTTCGGGAAGAAGCACAGGTCAAAATTTAGCAAGGGTGTTCACATAACAAGGGCGATTCTGGATTATGTCCATTCAGATCGCTGAGGTCTTCGCCTGTGAAGGGGCTTAGAAGATTTAACTATTTTGTTACATTTGTTGATGATTTCTCCAGGCACACGTGGCTTGTGAAATTGAAGCACAAGAATGAGGCTTTCGAGGCCTTTGCGCAATGGAAGGCTTTGGTGGAAAATCAAAACAACAAGAAGATCAAGAGGCTACGCACTGATAATGGCTTGGCGTTTTGTGAAACAGGGTTCACTGAGTTCTGTAAGAATGAGGGTATTGGTAGACATCGTACGGTACGGAGGACACCGGAGCAGAACGATTGAACCAAACACTGCTTGAGAGAGTTAGATGTATGCTCTCTAATACAGGTGTTGTTAGAAGGTACTGGAGTGAAACTGTAAAACAGCTTGTTATTTGATCAACCGTGGTTCTCATGGGGGAGTGAACTGCAAAATTTCCTATGAGTTATGGAGCGGAATTGTACCGAATTATTCAGGTTTGAGTGTCTTTGAATGTGTAGCTTACTACCATGTTCGGGATAGTAAGCTAGATCCAAGAGTTAGAAAGGGATGTTTCATGGGTTATGGAGAGGGAGTGAAGGGATTTAAGATTTGGTCTCCATCAGAGGGTTGTGTTATTATTAACAGGGATGTAACCTTTGATGAAAATTCTATGTTCTTTTCTTGTGATCTTTCTACAGGTTCTAATGGCCAAAAGAGGGTGCCGCGAGTGAGGTGGAGTTTGATGTGGATTCCACCATAATTTCCATGTTTCCATGGGTTGTGATCGTAGAGGATGCTGCAGAGGTACCGACTAGTTGTCCTGAGACTACTATAGATGTAGTTGAAGAGTCAGAGGAAACTCCTAATGAACAGGATCAGCCTCCTGAGATGGCTAAACGTGTATCAAAGAAGACTATCAGGTTCATTGAGGAGATTGAGGGCCGGAAGATTCGTGGTCAAAATTTTTATGTTAAAGATATGATAAGTTATGCATTACAGGTAGCCAATGGGATTGAGTCACTTGAGCCTATATCTTACAGAAAAGCAATTACTTGTGGTGAGTCTGTGCAATGGCTTGCTGCAATGGGTGAAGAGATGGAGTCACTTCACAAAAATGGGATTTCGGAGCTTGTATCAGCACCAAAGGGGAGAAAGCTGATTGGTTGTAAATGGGTGTTCAAGAGGAAATGGGGAACTTCAGAAGGTGAACTGATCAGATACAAGGCAAGGTTAGTTTGCTAAAGGGTTCAGTCAAGTAGAAGGTGTTGATTATGTAGAGATTTTCTCTCCAGTTGTTAGACCTACTTCTATTTGTCTGTTGCTTGCAATAGTTACACACTTTGATCTTGAATTGGAGCAACTAGATGTCAAAACAGCTTTCTTGCATGGAGAGTTGAAGGAGGATATCTTGATGAAGTAGCCAAAGGGGTTTGAGATTCCGGGGAAAGAGCATCATGCTTGCAAGTTGAAGAAGTCTTTGTATGGACTTAAGCAATCTCCTAGACAGTGGTACACGAGATTTCACACTTTTATATGGTTGAGCATGGTTATGAAATGAATCCATATGATTGTTGTATTTATCACGACAAGCTTGTTGATGGAACCATGATCTACTTACTAGTTGTATGTAGATAAAATGCTAGTGGCCGCAAGCCCGCAAAGTGTAAATCTGTTGTTGACAGCTTGAAGAATATGCTCAGTTCATAGTTTGATATGAAGGATTTGGGAAGTGCTAAGAAGATTCTTGGCATGGAGATATATAGGGATCAATCAAAGAAGCAGCTTTTCTTGTCACAGAATTGCTACATAGAGAAGATACTTGGCCGGTTTAGAATGGCTCAAGAAAAGGCCCTAGATACTCCATTTGTTGTTGGTAATCTTTCTGTTTCTTCTGCACCTCAGTTTGAAGCTGAGAAATCTTATATGTCAATTGTCTCGTATGCCAGTGTCGTTGGTAGTTTATGTATGCTATGGTGTGCACCCGGCCGGATATAGCACATGCTGTGAGTGTTGTTAGTAGGTTTATGGCTCAACCTGGTAAGGAAAAATGGATAGCGGTAAAAAGGATTTTTCGTTATCTGAGGGGAACGACGGATATTGGTCTTATCTACGGGAATGATACAGATTGCTTGGTGGCGGGGTATTTAGATTCCGATTATGCTGCAGATGTGGATAGTAGAAGGTCCGTGACCGGATATGTGTTTATACTTGGTGGTTCTGTTGTTAGTCAGAAGTCTACACTTCAATCGTCTGTGACTTTGTCAACCATAGAGGCGGAGAATATGGCTTTGACTGCAGCTGCTAAGGAGGCTATTTGGTTGAAAGGTCTTGTGAGTTTACTTGGTCTACATCATGATAAAGCTACGGTATTTTGTGATAGTTTGAGTGCTATCTGTTTAGCTGATCAGGTGCATCATGATAGAACCAAGCATATCGATGTCAGGTATCATTTCTTGCGTGGTGATAAGAGGATAGAGGTGAAGAAGGTGGGAACAACTGACAATCCTGCAAATGTCTTCACTAAGCCAGTTCTGTTTAGCAAGTTCAAACATTGCATGGACTTGTTAAACATAGACAGGTACGTCTAGGTCGTTCGGGGTTGTTAGCTCAAGGTGGAGGTTTGAGCAACCTTTGTCCAGGGTTAAAGGACAGGAGACCCAGTCCAGAGTATATTGGACAGAGAACCCAGTCCAGGGTCTAGTGGATATGATTGGATTCGGTGTTGAATCTAGTTTGTTCTAGTTGTGTGCATAACAAGTAGAATAGGAGAGGCAAGTGTTTGATTGGCGGTCGTTGGCTAAATGCGACACTTTAAGTCAAGGTGGAGAATTGTTAAAGTGTGACTTGTATGGTCGCATTGTGGAGTTATGGGTTGGAGTTGGATTTGTAGCTCATGAGAAAAAAGTGTAAGGAAAAGAAGGACCTTGACAGAAACTTTTATCGCCCCGCCATAAGGTTGTGGCGGACCGCGGGAAGTTACGAGTCGATTAGCAAAGAACCTCGGTTAAGAAGATTTGGCGCCCCGCCGTGAGGAGATCGCGGACCGCCAACGGCCATGGCGATCGTCCATGGGCTCTTGGCGGACCGCCAAGGCTGGTCCGGGTTTTCGCCGTGTTTTTCCTTAAGTCTTTTTTTCGGATGATATTTTATTTAATTGTTTCCTAATTTTGTTTTCTTGGGTTACATAGTAGGTTTACTATATAAACACCTACTTTAACCTAGTATAAGATTAGGGGAGATTTGAGATAAAATACAGGGGTTTTCTTGAGAACAGTTCTAGCAAAACCTAGAAAATCATCTTGTAATCTGTAAAATCTCCAAACATAGTAGAACGATTTCCTTGCCCAGTGGACGTAGCTATCACATCGATAGTGAACTACTTAAATCTTGTATTTGTTTATTGTTGTTTGGTTGTCTTTTTTGTTAGCATTTAGAACAGAGACTCAAATCTCGCATGATCAACGTTTCCGCACAACAATTTCTTTACTTATATAGAACAATAAGCAAAACATCCAATTTTTGTTATTTCTACAACCACATAAGTTAAGTTAATTGATTGTTTTCTCTCAAGAAACAACAAGATGTTTAACTGAATGCCTTAAAGGCTCCCGTCATTAGGCGAGGAAATGGGGGTCGGATGCACAAAAATCTTACCCTATAGAAACATAGAGAGGCTATGCACTGATGACCCAAAATGAAAATTGTTTCGAGAATTGCACCGACTGACTGCTACTTCACAAAATTAGAAGTACATACAGTTTTATGAGCCATTTTGTTTTATTTCATCACCTTCCAAAGAAAAAGAAATATAGTATTTGGCTCCATTGGAAATGCTCAAATGAAGAAAAAAAACAACCAACAATGTCACACAAAAAATGCACTACTATGCAAATAATTATTTTTAGTAGAATTTAGGGTTCCCGATTAAAGTTTCGTCCCGGGCACCCAAAATTGCCGGATGGCCCCGATCTTCTTTAATAGTTAGACAAAAACATGCAAGAAAGCCTAAAATAGAGGAAATGTCAAAATAATGGTGGTGATGTTCCACATGTTTGTAACTGCAGAGAATAAATCTGCTATATGAAGATACTCGATAAACTTTATAGTCCCTCGCATAATTTAGCGCGGTTTAGCTCGAAATGCCGTTAATTTTGCCACGAGTCAACCAACTTTGTTGTCTAGGAAGAGTAATTTAAGGGGGAAAAGAGTGTATTAAGGTGCAGTTAGCATGTGCATCAACATATTATTGTGGATCTCCAAAAGCAATCTATGATCACATATTGAGCATCGGGAGCCCATGCTTATTCCCCTTCCTTTCGTAAATGTTTCATGTTTGACTGAACTTTTACTTTCGAATAGTTCGGATGGAATTATAAGCGGAACGGAGCGAGATTGTAAAAGAATTATCTGCGATAATATAATCGTAATATTACCGATGGTTGAAGTTTACTTAAAGATTACACCATTCGGAGTATAAGAGAAGTTAAGAAACATTTCAACCAAAAACTATGCTAATGGCTAAGGTCCAGATAACAATTGATTTCTAGTTTAACGATGATTTATGGTCGACGGTTTAGGTTCTAACTAAACATCAAACTAATTATCAGAGAAAACGATTTTCATATAGTGACAACTCCTCTATTGACATTAACATGTGATAGCATCATTCTTGCTAATTTAAAATTTTCACACTATTTTAGGGTCTTTTAAAACACTTGATGCAACAAATATATACTCCGTAGAGTGAATGATGTATTGATCAAAGTCGCATCAATCACATGAATTATTAATCATAAAAGGGATCAACCAAGGTAGGGTACTAAGCCTAAAAAGCTTCCTTTAAAACAATTAGAGACAAATTAAAGCCGATTAAGATTTTGGTTTGTCGGCCTAAAAGGGCTTTCTAATATCACCCCCTAGGCTTGATTAGCAAAAAGCTCGTATCGTTTTGATGTTTGTAGCCTTGTCTAGTTCTACTAATTTTTAGTACTCCGATCCACTCCATTCCACTACTAGTAGTATGTTTATAAACTAAAGACTTTAGATGGATGGGGTCATTGTAAAATAAATTGTTCCCTCCGTTATTTTAGATTGTGTATTTAGCTCCATATGAGAGGAAAAAAAAATCAAACGATTTTAGTTATACAGCACGAAAATATATAATTGACCTCATTGTCAATATGACTATTATGAAAACTATCGATTTAGAGTCAATTTTGCAACTTATAAAACTAAAAAAATATGATACAAAAAAACTGAAAACGACAATAATATCAGACGACACCTTAATTTCTTGCAAGTTGGTGAAATTTTTAGGTTTTTTTTTTTTTTTTTTTCTTTTCACAAACATCTACTAGGGTCTAGGAGTATATCATGTGTCATGTCCCTAGAAAGTTGAAAAAAACCATAATACATAGCCGCATAGGTTTTTGTACTTGCAAATGCATTAATCAATACGGAGTATGTCATTCTAATTGTACAGATTGCATAGCTTGGACAATAGGCAGCTTAGCCCTCGTGATTGCAAATCAAAATGTTTGGACCTCATTTAAGATTGTTTGCAGTTTTATAACTACCAAGAAACACAAATTAATCTTAAAATAAACCCTAACCCCTTAATCAACTCACTAATCTGTCCATCTTCGTTGTTAGAGACAAAATATTTAAAGTTTGACCCTGCTAATTGCTAATTCAACATTCCAAATTACAGAGGAGAAGGTTTGCAACAGGACACGTGCGCCGTGTCTATACTGCGACACATGTTTTACACATGCAAGACATTTGCAATTTAAGCATACATTAAGCATGCCAAATTGGCATATAGACCTATTTATGAAGTGAGATTAAAAATTGACAAAATGATTTTTTTTAACTGAAATGTATTAAGAATTTGTAATAGTAATAACTAGTATAACACCCGTGCCATGCACGGAAATATATAGTTTAACTTTAAACTTAAGTTTTGTAACATGGAACTATGTTGTTTGATTAATAAGTTTGTAATTTATTTACCAACTCAAGACTTTTGTATATACTATGAGAGTTAAAATTGGATATCACCAAAATGGCAGTTTCATAGATGTACATCTGTTTAACCGTAAAGATTAATAAGAGTGAATATTATTGTTATATATGTATTCTATCTTTTTTTTTTTTGTTACCATATTATTGTTATGGTCTCTAAGTCTGTGACTTATGCCCTTTTTTGTTTTTTTGAAAGGAAGTGACTTATGCCTTGCAAGGTTGTTCAATCGTTATTCAATAATTATTGTAGCTACAATTGATTAATAATGTAATAATGCATAATGAAATTAATAGATTCTCATTAGGAGAAGTGTAAGACAAATCGAACCATCTAAACATACAATTTATGATATGAATGTAAATAAAGGTTAAAAAAGAGAATTCAATCATCTAGCGTTAACACAATATATATTATGACTGTTGAAAAACAAAAGAAAACAAAGGCAATTAGACAAACGTGTAACTTATGCTTTGCATAGTAGAAAATTTCATACAAAAGTATGATTTTGGATTCTTGGTTGAGTGGGAAATAATGAGAGACTTGATGACAAAACCTACATTTCAATCCGAGTGCACAATTTTAATATCTTCTCAATAAGACTCTAAGAAAATTAAATCAAACTATTAAAGAAGTACAATTTTTTTTAATATATATAAGACTATAGCAATTCTACAATAGCTAACAGAGCTTGGTAGCCATTGTAAAGAGATCAATAATGACCCTTTGATTCCCCTAAATAAATCTCAACCTTTGATTAAGTTGACCATGATATGATAATTAAATTTAATAAAATAATTAATATTATTGAACCCCATTTTCTTTCTCTCCCTCCACCACCCCAACAGCCACCGCAAGTCCAATCAAACCACAACCAAACCGTCGCCTGGCACCACCATTGCCACCCACGGTCACCTACAACCACACGCCTCACCTAATGCGTCACCGACCCCATCTGATTGTACCTCCATTTTGTCTTTCTCTTCTCCATTTCTATAGGCGGTGACGGTTATGAGGGGCGGCGACTTGGAGGTTGCTAGGGCGTCGTCGGCGGGGTAGCTGGTTTTCGTGGGGAGGGAGCGCACGAGTTTTCTTGGGACGGGGGCCCGGGAATCAAAGCGGAGAGGACGGAAAAGAGGAGTGTTGGGAGGAGAGAGAATCGTGCGTGCATAAGGACGCGATGACGATAGCCACCCATAGCCCAGGGGGAGAGGTCGCCTTCATTTGCTGTCCGGGGATGCTTCTCTCAAGTACAATGGTGGTGGTGGGTGCTACCGGAGGTGGCGCTAGGGCGGTGGCAGGGTTGAGGGTAGGGAGGAGAAGAGGGAGAAAAATATGAGGCTGGATTAATTATTTTTATATTATTTTAGATTTAATTAATTAAAAAAAAATTATTAAATAAGGTCAAACTTATCATGGCTACCAAGTCTTGGTAGCCATTGTAGAATCGCTCATAAGACTAATAAGCAAACAATTATATAAATCAAACCAATTGAAACAACGATCATAGATAGAATAAAAAAATTAAATAAAAACCATATTTATTGAGATAAACAAAATTAGAGCATAATTAATAGATGGAGTGAATGAGTGATAGGACAAATAATAAATCATGAGGAGCCGAATGATGGAGAGAAGATAAAATAAAAAACAAAAATAAAAAACAGCCTTGGAGAAGATTTTAGGGATATTTTGACTATGTTTGTTAGCTAGGATGTTAAAAGAAACCGAAAAAGAGGCATGGTTAAATTTTTTAATTATTTACTTCTCTTATTCTGTAACATGCATTTTTTTTTTATTCTTTTCATTTTTAGGTTAATATATAAAATTATAATATTTTATTTAGCAGAATTAGAAGGAAGAAAAATTTGAGCGGGAAAATATTGAGTGAGAGAGTGCCACGTGTCCTAGTGGTTTCTGTTTTAGTAGAACTAGATAGATGGTAATGTAAGCTTTTACACCTTGCATTTCTCTAAATGATCCTGAGAAATTGAAACACGAAACTGAGTTCTAAAGATTAAACTCGTGTACCATGTTGATTCTAAAAGTATGAGCATTCGCTATCTTTTAACTAGTTAGGAGTTAAAACTGAGGTTATATGAAAAGACAAACCAATTATTAGGTCTCAACCATTAATCTAAACTTTTATTTGAAATGGTTCATTAAAATCAAATTAATCCATTCATAACCCGTAATAGTTTTCTTATTGATTTTTGAAAGCCTTCTCCAAATGTACTGAGCTTGTAAAGAGATGATGATTAGCATCAATTACATCCCCATCGGTCGATACCTAGTGTCTTATGTGAATATGAATTCTCATGCTATAAGAAGCGTAAGATTAGTTTAGTTACGACTATAACTTTCTAAACTCCAAGACTTCCATAACATTACAGATGCCATAACTTTCGATATTTTACATTAGTACATAATTTTGAGCTATGGATAATAAAAACCCTAGCTTAGCTTAAGCTTTACTATTAGACTTGTACTTTCTACCCCAATCATGGTAAATCGATTTTCAATGTGAGTAGTCACACTAGCACTATACTAAAAGTAGTAGAGTCGTGGAGATACAGTAGCACACACACATCCATCAATCTCTACAAAGTGCGGTGCTTACATAAGAAGGAACCAGGAAAACATAAACAAAAAGGAAGGACGAGTCGAGTAGTGAGCAAGTCACACCCCCGCGTTTACCTCCAGCTGGCTTCTCCTCGGTTTTCCTTGCTGGCATCCATAGTGGGCCCTAACGTAGGTCCCACAAACTCCCTCTGTTTCTTATTTTTTCCCCCTAATTTATTATTCTCTCTTCATCACTCATAATTCTCATTCAGTCATTCCGCCTCTCTCTTCCCTCTCTCCTCTCTCCTCTCTTCTCCTTTGCTCGTGCTCTCATTCATTCACTCTCTCTCTCTCACTTCCCCTCCTCCCTCCCTCTCCCTCCCCACCTCCTCAAAAAATTACATAAAAAACCATATATTATACACTCATAAACTTTATACTAAATTTGGGCAGTTGAATTGGGGGTCAAGATCAAAACTTTATGAAATTCTGATGAATACCCATTTCAATTAAGAGTAAAATTGATCTGGGTTTTCAATTTCATGGCAAAAACAGGGGTAATTTCAGAGGGAGACTCAGCTAGAGTTGTAGAGTTGAAGAAAGAACTTAGAATCTTGTTAAAGACTCTTTTAGAAGAGGAACAACAACAAGATAGTAATAATAATAATAATAATAATGAATTTATCTCAAATTCGCATTCGACTAATAATGCTTCTTCATGTTATATTGACGCCATTGATAAAGCTAAGGAAGTTTTATCATGTTTGAAGGAGGTTAAATTGAGAAAAACGACGTCGTTGAGGGTTGATGATGATCCTTCTTTCTCTTGCCCTCCTCAATTTCGTTGCCCTCTTTCTAAACAACTTATGAGAGATCCTGTCATCCTTTCTACTGGCCAGGTTTGTTTCTAATTGTGTAACGCTTACGCCTTTTAATTTCTGTATAATTTTTTATTTTCATGTTTATTGTTGTTAATGATGAGCCAATCTCTGCATTTATTTTGGGTATATTAATGTGTGTTAAATGTTAATAAAGTTTTAGTGAGCCCAATGTCTTAGGCTAGGACTCTAGGAGTTAAGGACTGTACTACCTAAAAACCCGGTTAGGTTCGAGTTATTATGTTGCTGTTATGCACGCGTTACTCAAGTCTGATCGATATGTTGACGAGTGACGACTAGTACTCAGGGTAGAAGTTCAATTTTTTGTGGGTTGATGAGAAAGCAAAGGTGTTAATTGACACTTTAAGGTTTTTAGTGATTCATATCATCCATTAATTAGCATTGGCTTGTCCAACTGTTTTTGACACTAGAGGATGAAAAAAATTGAGTATATGTCAGATTGAAGTTATGACTAGCTAAAAGCTTCACATCAACGCTAAGCACCTAATTTTGCCCTTTATTTTTTGGGTACGATAATATGAATGAAATTCGTTGGATCATGTGGTTTATTCAATTTGGTCATTTAAGGGTTAGTTTCGACTTTCAACCCACTTGCTTGTTAACTTTTCGTGTTGTGCAAGGGGGGGGGGGGGGAGCACTAATTAGGTGATTAAGACTTAAAGAGTAATTTACGTGTTAATAAATCGGGTTTGAGAACCGAGTTAGTACAAGAATGTCTTAATCACTGGTCCCCTCTCTGTAATTCTTGGTTTGATGCCTTTGTTTTATGTTGTGTTATGCCCTCGGTATCGATTAATTGAATTAAGTATGTTCTCCTGTTTTGGACTTTTGGTTTATTAGTATAAACTCTGACATATGAATGTTTAATAGTTGACGTTGTCTAACCTTTAACTTGCATGATCTTGTGGTGTAGGAATACTTTTGATTAATCCTTGTATGTTTGTTTATCAATTATGGTTAATTAAGAATCTTAACATGATTTCGTTAACGTTTTGCTTGATTGGTTACAGACTTATGACCGAACGTTCATTCAGAAGTGGCTGAAAGCAGGGCATAGGATATGCCCCGTCACACAGCAAGTTCTTTCACACTCGCTCCTGACGCCAAATGGCTTGGTTAGGGAAATGATCTCGGAGTGGTGCAAGATCCGGGGAATTGAATCCCCAGATCCCGTTGCTAGTATGAATGATGATGAACTTACTGAGGCTGATAGAGGATATTTTGTATTGCTTCTAGACAAAATGTCCAAGTCAATGCCTGAGCAAAAGGCAGCAGCTAAGGAAATGCGGCTCCTCACAAAGCGAATGCCTTCTTTCCGGGCACTATTTGGTGAAACAGATGAAGCAATACCACTGTTGCTGAAGCCCCTTACGCGAAGGAGAGGGTTCTCCAGGACTTCGAGCAGTGAGCTGATTGATCCTAGTCTCCAAGAGGATTTGATCACAACTTTATTGAACATATCCATCCATGATAGTAATAAAAAGCTTGTTGCTGAGACACCAATGGTGATCTCCTTATTGACTGATGGGCTTAAGTGTGGAACACCCGAAACAAGGAGTAATGCAGCTGCAGCGCTCTTCACACTGTCTGCCCTCGATTCCAACAAGATCCTTATTGGAAAATCTGCTGCTTTGCCATCACTAATTGATCTTTTGGACGAAGGACATCCTTTAGCAGTGAAGGATGCCGCCTCAGCAATTTTTAACCTCTGCATGGTACACGAGAACAAGTCCAGGGCTGTGCGTGAAGGCGCAGTGAGTGTGATATTGAAGAAGATCAAGGATGGAGTACATGTTGATGAACTGTTGGCAATACTCGCAATGCTCTCAACTCATCAAAGGGCTGTCGAAGAACTTCCTGAACTTGATGCAGTACCAACTTTACTGAGCATCATCAGGGAGAGCACCTGTGCTCGTAACAGAGAGAACTGCATTGCAATCTTATACACCGTATGCATAAACGATAGGACCAAGCTACGAGACCTGCGAGAAGAGGAGCGCACCTACGGGTCGCTGTCGCAACTTGCGCAAGATGGTACTTCAAGGGCCAAGAGAAAAGCTACTTCCATACTTGAGAGACTAAACAGAGCCCTTAATAGCACACACACTGCTTGATAATTGGAGCATAAATGTTTCCGGAGTTTCATGATGATACCACGAATTAAGTCTAGGTTTCGGCCTAATCGTGGTAAGGGAAGTCAGATGTGCGCAATCATAAATCAAGACCACGTATGTAAATTTTGTACCTTCTTAGCCTTGTCACCTTTTTTCTTTTCTATCTATTGTAAATTCTGGACACCCTTGATTCTTTTTCTTACTTATCTTGGCATGAAGTCATTAGCCACAGTTTCTCCGTCGACTCTGGCACACATGAGCCGCCTGAGTAAACGGGCGGTCTATGTGTAAACGGCCGTCGTACAAGCTACAGTTTCATATGTAAATAAAATAAACGATCAAATTAGGGAGTCTTATCTACAAAACTATATATCGGACAAAATTAGATATAATTTATGATCATGCGGCAGTTTTGGTGTACTATTCCTTTGTATTATACCTTCCAAATTAGAAGTAGCTATAGTAGGACTTGTCCTTTTCTTCCATGTCTAACAAGTGTGCCTCATTTTAGGCATTCAGATGGTTTCTTGACAGATTCTTTAAGAAGCTACCAAATTAGTTCTTTTGAGTATTAAATGGGTTTGCAGACTTGAATTTTAGTACAATGTTTTGGAGCAAATGATGCAGACCTGATTTTTTATTTTATTACAGCTTTTCAAAACATGAGAAATGGGAGATAAACTTGTTCATCAAGATCAATTCTTGCTTCTAGTGACCCTCATAAGCTATAACTTGTGGTATGATTGTCTTACTCGATCATTAATCAAGTCCGATAACTTAGATAGTTGAAAGTAGAAACTGGTTCTAATTAAGCAACGTCTTTTACATTGCCAATGATCTTTTTCAATTCACGAGTTAAAGAAAAGTCGGAATGTCTTATACTCTTGTAGTAAAATACCAATAGTGATTGAATGGGATGAGAAGACAAAAAATGATGGGTTTGCATTTAAGGGAGAGTAGCAAGAATCAGGTGTTTGTGGTCCATATAAAGTGTCAAACCCCCCACAGACTATTCAGTTTTCATGTAACATATGAAGGAGTATTTAATGGAACTGGTTGCCACTTACCACCAAAGTGATCAATTTCTTCTCAGCGTTAATGCGTTATGAAGAATATGAACACCACCTCTTTTTTCAATACTAGTACCTACCGTTTAGGAGGTTGCACTATTTTTGGTGATCATCCTATTTTATTCCATGATTATATTGAGTTTATAAAGAGTTTTGATTGTACAAGAAAGCTTATATTGAGCAGAGTTTGTTGGTAACCTTCATTTCACACTTAGAAAGTTCAAACGCCTATACGCAAACACACCACTTCTGAGTCATACCCAAAACTGAAAATTTTACTTATTTGTGATGGGCTTGTAGCTCTTATAGCGGCTCATTGCGTATTGTAAATATAGATCCCTCGTTTCAGGATATATCTAGGAAAATACTACTAATAGTCCGCCAAATTAAGGTTATGTTGCAACCCACTAAACGGAGATAGAATAACGTGAGTGGAGTGGTAAAAAAACTCAAATGGAGTGTGAATAATAGTTCCCTGACTAAAATGAAAGAGTGACAACTCTTTAAATGCCGAATGAATACAACCACTGTACTACTACACATTCTAGTTTCAGTAACACGTCCAGTAGGAGGACGTATATTAGTCATTAGTGTTATATGAATTTTTTTTTTAGACAAAAAAAAAAAAAAAAAAATTACACTTCCATAATTGATTTCTCTAATTCTTCTACGTAAGGAGGCTTTTTAATGCTCCTCTCAACACAAGACGCAGTATTACTCGGATCGGAGTAAAATGGGTTCAAGTAGCCAAGTAAGCTAACTACCGTGCAATTGCAGTTTAAGAAGAGCAGTGAGAAGCAAAAATTGCATTCCCAACTCTGTTTCCCGCCAATCCACATCACAGAATCATGCCTTGTCGATAAGTACCATTACTTGGCAACATTTTATTGATCATACTTCACTTCTGCTAACGCCTACAACTCTATAAGTACAACTCTGTGTTGCTTCCTCTGTTCTTTTCGATTGTGCAAGTATTGTTTCTAAGAAGTACTACCGGAGAAGTTGGAGTTTAGGTAAACGAACCCTTAGTTGTCCGTATTTAATTATAGAGCTCTCACGCTAGTATGTGTTAGGCTAGAAAAAAACTTCAAAAAAATAGTTACGGTGTATCAGATTTCTCACATAAAAAAGGCGATAAAATGTATAATTAGACACATTGAACTAGTTTATCCCTCGCCAAAAAAAAAAGCCTAGTTTATCGTGCGGAAGAATCAAAAAGAAGTTGAACATAACTTTTTTTTTTTTTTTGTGTGTGTGTGTGTGTCTCGTCAAATTTGTCAAAGCATGAGATATTGAGATGTCACAACACTCACAAAGTCACAAGACACTAATGGATTAACGATACTAGAATAACGTTTGTTAATGTTGGATTATGGATTTATTAAGTCACTATCCATGATGATAAAAGCTTTATAAAAGGCTGCCTGATTCCAACTAACTTTGCGGATACATTTTGATAGAATAAAATCATACTACTGTGAAATTTATTTATACTATAATCTGAGTTTAACTTGTTGGAAACTTGGAATGTTGGGTGTCGTCTCCTCAAGCATTTTGTGACTTGTGACCTCATTTCATGGGAATCCTATATTGGCATCTTCCTTTTTGTGACTCCTACATAAAGTTGTTTATTCACTTCAAAAAATGGCATAATGTGAAGCATCATGAGATTTCATCATTTTGCTAATGTTAAAAGATAGTAGTGCTTAATTAGTTTTGTAGTCTGTTTTAGATGCCATATTTGTAGTAGTAATGTAGTATGTAATTCTTGAGAAACTTGTATTCGATACACAAACACCTCAAGTTTAGCATATTCGATATCTTATACATAATTTTGAGTAACTGATACGTAATTTGTTGTTCCCTCTACAAATATATTTCAACTTTTACGCATTTGTATTATAAAAATGCAACAGTATTGACAGCCTCTTATTTAAAAAGTCTTAGAAATTATTCTTGGGATGTCCCAGGTTGCACTCTAGTGACACTCAATTAACTATTGAAACAAAAAGAAGCGCATAGAAATTGAAAGAATTAAGGGTCTACCATGTGATACAAGGGCACAAGTGCTCATATAAGCACCCAACACTATTAATTGGGCTTTGTTAGAACCTCGTCTTTTCCACTTTATCTTGCAATTTTATCCTTAGACAAGGTGGGCTATTTTGAACTCTTCAACCAAGAAACAATTCCATACAATAGTAGTATTAGTATATCAATGTAAACCAATCGAAATTAAGACGTTGTCTATCAAGAGTATCTCCCGCCGGCCATGTGCATAATCTCTCTGGAGCTATTGAAGGAAAAACGGTGACCTTTTTATTTGAATACTCCATGCGCAGAAGTATGAAATCGAAAACCTAACACTTATTTGACTATTGAGAGATTTAACAGCCGTACCAACTATGTTTCGAACATATTAGTATGTGGGTTAATGATTGAGGTAGGAATTCATAACATGTAACTAATAGGATAAACTCAATTTTGCAATACAATGAAATGAAATGATTTGATTGATATACAATATTTCCTTTTATGTTCGAAAAGGAATGGATGATTATATAAGTGGAGGAGAATTTAGGAATCTTAATTTAGGAGGGGCTATCAAACTGAAAATCAAAGGGGAAGGACATTGGACATATTCTAAGTTGCAATGGACTGTTACCCCATTGGTTTGGAGGTAATGAAAAAAGGTGTAACCAACCAATTTAGAACAAGAACAAGATTCCAATAATGTTAGGATAAAGACCCTCATGAATTTGACGTCCAAAAAAAGCCAGATTCGTGATGAGATTTATATAGAGTTTGTTGATGTATCCCATCAAATATTTAGTGGAGTTGTTATTAACCCTAATGAACTCGTGTTTCGTTAACATGCCTAAAGTTAGAGCTGGCCACTCGCCAGACATGCTTAGACCGGTTCATCATTGAGTCTCAGGCTGAAACACTATTCCGGGCATAGCCTATTGATAACCGAACTCGTCTTGTGCCTGAGTCACCATGAGCTCATGTTGAGTTCGAGACTGACGTTTCTTTTGCTTAAGAAAGTAGATGTTTTTTTTTTTCCTAAATAATACTTTTAACACTTAACATGACCTATGAAATATGAACGAATGTGACATGCGAGAACATCCTTGCTTTGCACGCTGGGAGAGTTATATTTATAAAAACCTATCATGTTAAATCACTATACCCGCGCATGTTAAAACGATAATACTATATTTCCAAGTCGGAAAAAAATCGCCCGGCAATATTTGTATTTGACTATGTTAAAATGGATCATTTGGCGACAAAATGCCATAGTTCCCCGAAGAATAGGGTGACCAAGGAATTTGTCCTCGTACATATGCTTCTCTGTCGCAGAAGTGATCATCAGAAGAATCAAATGCACATTCATTCATTAACAAGTCTCCATGATTTTGCACATCATGTTCCGTACCAATAATTAGTTTTCCAGCCAATGTAAGCTTGGACACTAGCCTATGGATCATGTGCAAA
The DNA here is from genome assembly GCA_963680865.1 of Spergularia marina. NCBI lineage: Eukaryota > Viridiplantae > Streptophyta > Magnoliopsida > Caryophyllales > Caryophyllaceae > Spergularia > Spergularia marina. The sequence continues at coordinate 9,598,654 of OY804544.1, read as the reverse complement.
TCTCTTATTCAACAAGTCTTCTTGGGGACACTTTGGCTGCACAATCTATTAAACAAAAGCAGATTTTGGGTAGTTTGCTTCTGCACACCTGTGTTCATCACAAGTAGACGATATCTAGGTTAATATTCCGGTATCGATTCCGGGTCAAGTATCGGGTCAATATTCGGCCCCATGTACAACGATGTATCACTGCTATAACTTGCTACAAACCGGACACAGGGCACGGGTCCAGTGCTAGAGTGAAATTCCTTTTCGCTTTCGACCCCTGTACGAGATGCACCACATACAAAACTTACTTCAGTATTAGGTTGAGAGGCACGTTTCGCTTTCAGCACCTGTACAACGGTGCATTACTGCCTTTACTGGCATAATAAGTAACTACAATCTGGGCACACATCTCCGGCCGGGAGTCCTGTTTCGCTTTCGTCCCCAAACTTAACTTACTTCAGCATCAGAGGAACAGGAGGAAACATCTCTCCACTTGAGAACGTCATTTTCGAAGTCTGACACAGGCGCGGCATGCCCAAGTGATGACTGAAACCAGATACCAAACATGCAGCAGCAGAAGTACCAGTGAAATTGTCAGTAGTATAACTTGCAGTTACACATAACTGATGTCAGATATCAGAAACAGCAGATATGGGAGGGAAGCTGACCACGTGACCTAACTGGTCATCATATTCTTTGCATCACAGTATCAGTGTGGTACGCCTGCTACTGAAAACTTGGTCAGTTCTCATGAGTTGGATCCTCTTCAACAAATTCCCTTCATACATACTGAGTCATCAATCCCAACCACCCAGCATCATTTTCCTACCAGCTCAATAATTCATAGAACATACCAAAGTAACATTCTGAAAGATGTTAACAAATAACCAAGGCACCAGGTGAACCTGCAAGAACAGCCGTGACTCATGTCTCACCGCAGTTCTGACTGGTGTTAGGTGATACCGGGATGTGTTTTGAACTTGCTTTATCTCCACGATGCATAAGATGTACATTATCAAGACTGGATAGGCTTGATCTTAAATAAAAAAGACTTAACAGCCTGGCCAGGACAACCATAGATAAACAAAGCCAGGCAAAAGACGGTTACGAGAACAATAGAATGTAATGGACACCCAGAGCCCAAGAAACAAACCTCGTGCCTTGCAAGAACATGCACCTGTCTTCAGCATTACTGGCAAAAATCCATTGTTGAGAACGCTGTAAACAGTTCTTCATGATTTGAACATCACGTCATCCTACATTCCCTCTTCGAATCCGAAAACAATCTGACAGTCACTAACTAATTGTTATATTGGTCGATTGAACAAGGTTACGGTGTACAAGTTTAATCCTTGAAACTTGAAAGCATTGTCCAGTTGCAGGTACAACGGGTACAAGAACTTCTCAGTTCTCAGCATCATGTATAAAGGTCCAAAAGAATTTATTTGACATAAACAGTTCCCAAAACGGCACACGAGAGAGTTTCTAGTTGAAGGGGATGGGGAAGGGAAGCAAAGAGACTGGTAATGCCAAGAGAAACAAAGAGGAAATACATCGAATGAAAAATCACTGCTTTTCCATTTCAAGACCATTAGTCTTTGTTAACTGTACAAGACTAGAAGTTATAAATCTGATTTATGTTCAGAAGATGACTGTACAGCTATGAGGTTAAGCATGGTCTACCTGACAGCACCAGTATCAGCGACAGATGAGATCATACAAGCTAATTGCATAGCTGTGGTTGAAATGCCATTGGTATGGTAAACAGCACAATGTGATAAAATGCAACTGTGAAAGGTCCTTGAGCTTGCTGTAGGACTTGATCCATGCGACAACTATACAAGGTGTCTGAACGATTAGTGCTAGTCTAGTCGATAAGCCCACCCATGTTTGTCAAGATAAGCACGAACAGCTTCTTTTACCGCCAAATTTGGTATCAATTGGGATGGACGAAGTGGTTCACGAGTAATTGGATCGAACCTCCCCACCTAAGTTCACACCAAGCTAAACAAATTACAAGACAATTAAAACAAAAACCTTAATGTAAAAGCTCAGAAGCTGACCTTTTTTAGATGATCAAGGATAACTGATCTCTCATAAGTGAAACCACTTGGTGCAATGACGGGATCACGAAAGATGTCAAGTGTAATTTTACAGCACAAGTGATCAGGAACCTGAAAGATGTAGTTGATGTTCCTCAAATGAGAAAAATGTGTATTTTAGGGAGAGGGACATAAGAATTTCGATAAGATCAAAGTACCTCACAAGGCGTGTCATCTTCTGCAGCTTTCTCAAACACCCGTCCTAAAGCTTCCAATTGTGCAGCATGGGCAACAGCAGGTTCATCAACTTCTGATGCACAGCAACAGGCCATGATCATGATCAAGTCACCAAATGAAGAAATTACTGTAATAATGCAATCAGTGGCCAACAATCAGAACAAATGCTCAATTTCAACCGCTCTTGTTACTTGTGACTTGTGAGCATCTACTTCTGCAATGATATCTTATATTATGCGCTTTGTGGCTTTAAAGAGTTAAGATAAGTATCTTACTGCCTGGGGACTAGTTATCAAGTCTTATTTTGAAAGAAAACATCAAAGCAAAACTTATGTAGCAAATAACCAGGGATGAAGGCAATGTTTTGCAGCTCTTTAAATCAAACCCTCAGGTGAAAGACGCTTTGTTTCGGTGCGAAATAACTCATGGTACTCAAGCAAACAAAAACCAGCTTCTTTTAATGTGAGATGGAGAATCATCATACCAGGGGTTGATCCTACTTTAGAGGGGTTTGATCTAAGTGTTTGTAGGCTGTAGCCTAGTTCTTCCAGCCAAGTTGAGGGCTCCAACTGAATTTACTAGTACAAACTTCCATCTTTACTTTTGCTTACAAGTTGTGTACATATCGTATTATGACGCTCCTGGTTCTAAATATCACTTTGAATTATTTTAAATCCCAATTTCCTCACAAGCAGCTTTAAATCAAACAAGTGTGATCAAGGGTGAGTTCTAAGGCTTACGGCTTCGGGGTGCATCAGCTTCCTCCATCGAAATATCCATTGCAAGTTTTTCCTTAAGAGCCTCCTCAAGACTCATTCTACAAAATAAACGAAATGAAAAGAAAGTTAACTTCAGCAACAATATTCTGGCGGTGTACATGCTCCAAGAGATGGCATGCTAGAAGTCCTAAAATACAATAAAAACAAGAAATACTTCAAGGACTGCAAGTTCCATGCACGTTGGCTAGATTCATGTTCCCACTCCGTGTACTTTGCCTTGGCGAGCTCTTTCCAGATTTCCTCCACCATATAACCCTTTGGATCCATAACTCTTCCGAGATCTAAGGCCTGTAGAGCCATAAACTTTCAGTAATTTGAGGGTTTTTCCAGTCCAAAGTGTAATAAAGTCAATTCTACAATAACAACAACAATATCTTTACCCCACTGCCTTAAAGGCTCCCGCCATAAGGCGGGGTAGGGGGGGTCGGACGCACGCAAGCCTTACCCCTATTGAAACATAGAGAGGTTGCGCACGGATGACCCAAAATGAAAATTGCGTCGAGAATCACACCGACTGACTGCTACTTCACAAAATAAGAAGCACAGACAGTTTTATGAGCCATTTTGTTTTATTCCATTTTATTGCACAGCATAAAAGTAGAAAAAAAAAAAAATTATGGGAATGAATGGCAAAGAGAATTTACAAACAGACACTGAGAACGTGAATGTTTTTTCACCCTAATTCCAATCAACGACATTCAAAGTCTAATGACTAGGATGACTTGCCAAGAAAATACGAAGATTATAATATATCTATGCTGTTCTGTGTTCTCTGCTTTCTCTCCAGCTAAGAAGCAAAATAATTTTTACTATATTTCACGATTTTCTAATCGCATTTCAATCAAAAAATGTGATGCTGATCAAAGCTAACAATAACAGCACAATGGGAAAAAAATTAAGAAACAGAAGGGAAAAAAAAAAAAAGGAAAGCGGAAAAACAATAACAAAAAGGACAGATCACCAAGAACTCGTCAATATGATAGAAAAAGCTATCCACAACATCTAAAAGCTGAGCATATCGGCACAACTCGCTGATTACCTTTTCTAATTCCTTAACTCCTTCATTGTAATCTTGTTTCTGCATCAATGCGAGGCCCAACATATAATGTGCCTGATATAGAAATTAAATCAGATTATTAGTTTACTGACAAGACAAGGTCAGAAAACAACTAGGTCTCCCCATCAGGGAAAATAGCTATATGTACACTAAGATCTGTGTGTCAAAACATCCATCAAGGAGGAAGAGATAAAGATACACATAAATGACCAAACATGAACTAAAAGAAGCATCAGGGCAATCAGTTAATAGGGATCAATGTTGATGAATCATCTAATTGGTCAAGCTTCACAAGGATCCACATATTTCCTTGTCTTATATTGATCTTAAAATTTACCGAAAAAAGAGAAGTTAAAGCAAGATCAATAACAGACAGCCTGCCAACAACCAAAATTTTCGCTCATGAGATTCAAAGCCCAAAGAATAAATTTGTCCAGCAATTGAAAAGTACCACCACAGCACCACTTGCACTAAACATCCGCCATGTTATCTCTAATCTATTATCAGAAGCACAAACTATGCTCAATTGAAGCCTTTGTAAAGGAAAGTTCTGAATGACTAATGAAAACCCAAAAACAAAAGCGGCTTGGGGAAGAATCAAACAAGAAAGTTAAAAACATGGACTGATATTATCGTCATATATTTTCATGTAATATACAATTTCGAAGCTAGAGACTACAAGATGTCCTCAACCTATGTTAGATTGTAATTTACAGCTTTTAATAAAAAAAAAATTGTTAGACTGTAATTTACAGCTTTACAAAATGTTTAGAAATAAATGTACCTTCCATGTGGATTTTGATCACACATTAGTGTACTGCCGCCAAAAAAAAAAAAAAAAAAATGCGCCAAATGGGCTAATTTATTAAATATTGCAACTTCCATCAGCAAATGGGCTAACTATTGAGGCCCATATATAGCTGATTCCTTGAAAAAAACTGGACTAGAGTGAGTGGGTGAGTTTCAAACGAAAGGAGCATTATTTCTCACAGCTTTCCTGTTTGCCTCTTCATTTTCAAGATTCGAAAGTCTAAACAACAATACCATACTAAATAATAGCCTCACTCATCTCATTGCAGCTTAGTTCAAAGAGCTAACAAAAAATTCCTCACACCAAAGTTAATTATCTATGCCCAACAGTTTGTTTGGATAGAAAAATTGAAGGATAGAGAGGGGATGGAATGGAGGAGAAAAAGAGAGAAAAAAAACCTCGAAAAATAAAAAATTAACAGGGGGAGAAAGAGAGAGATGAATTGTTGTTTAGATAACCAATGTGCATGGGAGAGAAAGGGAGGGGGAAGAGCGGGAAGAGACCACCCTTCCACTTAAAAAGATCAAATCCTTTCAATACAGATGATTCAGGAGGAAAGCTCCCCTTTCTCCAGAGTCTTGGGCATATCTTCATCTGTTGTATACTCATTTTTGTGGTAGCATGATTTTAGGCAATATACCAGCAGTATTATCTTTTGTGATGGGCAGTGTCATTGCTACCCTAGTTATGTTGACATGTCCACTAATTCAATGCTTGTAAGGACTTTGGCCAAAGCCCAAAGCACAAAATTGGCAGTATGGCCTGTTTAAGAGGGACGCCGACTGGGACAAGGATGACTATGTTCATCTATGTATAATATCGGAAAATCTAATTCAATGTAGTTCTGCGGAACGTGCTTGCGTGCCAAACACCCCCCGACTTAAATCCATGTTGTGGCTATGCTGATAAGAGTCAGCATGTAAAGAACTTGATCTGTTTAAGTCCTTTCTTCTGATACTTAATGTTTCAGTCCTTTTCCTTACTTTTCTCTCATCCTCTTCATTGCTATCCAAACAATAAAATTCTCAATTACTCCTCCCCCCACCCTTCCTTCCCACCATATGCTTCTATTTAAAGAAACTGAAAATGTTGACCGCACATAGAAGATATAATCTAAAGAAACAGACACCATAACACTGGTTGCATCGACTACAGACATACTATACCACATCAAAACAAGTGGTTACTCACCACTAGTCGGCCATATTTATGAAAATTGATCCAAGGAAAAGGTAGTAAGCCCAAATGTACTTCAGCGCTCCCACCTATGGTGAGGTAAGAGGTTGAAAACATAAAGAGGCCTTTTTCATGGCCCATCAACAACAACAACAACAACAACAACCAAGCGTTATTCCCAAAATGATTTGTAAAAGACATATTTTGTACAAACAAAGGTGTCCAAAAGGAACCTAGAAGTAGATTATCCCTGAAAGCTCGAAGCCCAAGATCTCCTCTAGTGAAGAAAACATCAAGCTATAATTAATAATCAATCTCCCCCGCGCCACAACCACTAGTCTAGTTTTCCCCATCAGTACCAACTTCAGCTGAGCAAGTAAGGTCATTTTGTAGCGCAAAAACATAAACCTATAAATATACGGCGTAACCTTTGCCACCATGGGCATGTAAACCCCCAACCTTAACACACTCCATACCGAAAATCTCACATCTCACAAAGCACCAATTCATTTCCGAAAGAGTCTATCATTTCCCTCTACATTAATTAGCCCAATTTCCTCTCCGGGACACCAATACACAATTTACAAAGCCGTTTCTCAGAAAACTATCCACCAAAGACTCGAATAAACCCTATGTTCAATCTCATCACCAATGCGCTTAAAAAAACGAAGCAAGGCACATAAATTTTGACTCTTTACCACGGGTACAAGAATGCCTAATCAGTATCAATCAAACTTTCAATAAGCATCAACCATCAATTATCAAAAACGATATCCGAAAATCGCAACAAACCTTGACAGAACGATTGTCGAGTTGAATGGCTCTTCGACAATCTTCCTCAACCTTACTCCAATCACTACAATCCACAAACAAAACAAAACAAAACGAAACAAAAATTAAAACCCTAGAAAAACCTTCAATTTCCCCTCAAAATTAATAACAAATTAAAGGGTAAATACATACTTCCTCTTACGATGACAAAGTGCACGGTTGGTCCAATAAACTGGTACATTAGGGCACAATGCAATTGCCTACACATTTACAATACAAAAATACCCAAATCAATTAAAAAAACTGGGGATTAAAAAAAGACGGTTTCTTTCGATTATTTATGCGAATAAAATGCGAATCAAGAAGCAAAAAGATACAAACTTGCGAATTAATATGTGAAAAAAAAGGAGAAAGAGAGAAGAGGACCTCGGTGTAAGCATCAATGGCGGCAGAAAAGCGGAGTTTCTTGAAGTATAAGTTACCGTTTTGCCGGGATTGCTCGGCTAGTAAAGCAGCGCCTGGGGTTGCAGACCTCACCATTGCCGGAAATTGAATTTTGGTTGCGTGAAATTGAAGATTTTTAGGAATTAAAGAAGAGTTTGTTTATAATTTAGGAATTTACGATGGATAGAATTTGAATTCGATTTTGTTGATATTTGTGTTTAGGGGCGGAATTCGACGAATAGTCTCCGTAATCACTATTGACTAGTATTTTTTTTTAATAAGAGTACAATTTTTTAAGGTGTTGTACCATACCCGAGTACCCGTGTAATATACGGATATGCGGTTTTGGTATCTCTGGTCACATTTTGATGAGCAAACAACAATATTTAATGAATGAACAATAATATCGAAGGCCGAAATGGTATAACTGTGCAATTTCACAAGAATAAAGTATCGGAAAATTTGAATAGGATTTTTCTATAGAGTGCTCATAGGCACTCTATAAGACTAACTAATGCTACTATTTCCAAAAAGTGACTATAAATTTTAGTAATTTTTTCTATTTTTCATACCAAATTGATGTCAATTTTTTGATGTGATTCTCGTGCACAAAAAACAACGTCATCACCGAAAAAGGGTTCGCGGCGCCGGGAAACCCACCCTAAACCCTTTCTTGGGAATCTTAAATCGTTTTTCTCATTTAACATGGCCCAAAAGGGTTTAGTAGTTGAGTTATAGATGTCTATAGATTCCAGCGACTTGTGCGTTATTTTTTCGTCGAAGTAATTGTTGTCGGAAGGAGCCGTGAGTTGTTGTGGACGTTTTAATAGTAGAAATGATAGGTGAAAGGTAAAATTGTGTAGTCATTTTATTAGGAAATAGCATTGAATTTTTATTGGAAAATGTTACGGAGTATAATTAATCATTCTTATAGAGTGCCCATGTGCACTCTATAGAAAACCCCATTTGAATAAACCAATGTTCATTGACTTATATAAAGTGTGTAGGATCGCTTGACACGTTTGTAAAAGAGATGAATCGATTAATCAAAATTCTAAAAAAGTTGCATGTAAAATTAGCTTAGCCTTTTATCTAATCCATAGTGCAAATTTTTTTTTTTAAATTTTGATTGATCGATTAGTAGGTACGCCCTTCTCATTATACGTGCCAAATTGTCCTATGCAATTTATGGCCGAACGGAGGACTCAATTACTCATTTAATCTAAGTTTGCCATTGCTCATCAGTCATCACAACATTATTCGTTGCTCATCAAAGATGTTTGAGGGGTACGAAAATCGAAAACTTCATATATACCCCGGTGATGTGATACTCCGTACATTTATCCTTCCTATTAATCCTTCAGTAGCATTCAAATATTAACGTTTTGATATCCGTATTGAACTTAAGCAGTGTGCTTAAAAACGTTTAAAATAAAAATATTAGTCCACCATGACTTTATATCGAGAGTTAGGGAGAGTTCATATATTATCTACAATAAGCAAGGGTTACTGAAAACAAGTTCATGTAGCGTTACCCTGCTTACATGGAATTTATACAGAATATATATATTCACTCTTTTGTGTAAAATCAGCTTTACGGAAATAGTGTACAATAAGTTACAAACTTACAGAATGAATGATACCAAAAGACGCAAAAGTAAACAAAGCTAGTCATCACAATTGCTACTACTAGAGCTTCCAATGCACAAGCCAGAATGTTCGTGTCTACGAGACTACAACAAGTTCAGATCTCGGAACTCTGTCATTATCAACGAGGCTCAGACAGCAGCGACATTGTCTGAGCGACTGATGAAAAGCTTGTACTGGCCTCCTCGTCCATGGTCAAGTAACTAAGATCACCTAGAGCCTCCATCTTTGGATGATCCTGCATTACTTTTACTACCATAGATATGGTAGGCCGGATAAAGTGAGGCTGCAAACACCATATGGCAATCTTGAGCATCTTCACAGCTTCGTCTTTGTGGAGTCGCATATCTTCAGTACGCTCATCAACCAAGTCAACAAGTCTATCCTCGTCAGCTTTAACCTTCACCAGGGTTGTGAGACAATCGTTTTCACCAAAGATTTTGCGGCCACATACAATTTCCAACACCACAACTCCAAAACTGTACACATCGACCTTGGTAGATATGCCTCGACCTGTAATCAACTCAGGAGCAATGTAACCTGGAGTTCCTTTCATTAAAGTAATGATCTCCTGGCTTTCAGCTCGATCCACCATCTTTGCCAATCCAAAATCCGATATTTTGACCTCAAAGTCCTCGTCTAGGAGGATGTTCTCAGGCTTTATGTCGAAATGGATCACGTTTTGGGTGCAGTTCTCGTGCAGGTACTCGAGTCCTTTTGCAATGCCAGTGATGATCTTCTGCCTAAGGCACCAAGTGAGAGCCTGATGTGCTTGTTCTTGAGTGAAGATCCACTTATCAAGTGACCCATTTTGCATGAATTCATAGACTAGTAGTCTATGCAACCCTTCATCACAGAACCCAATTAGCCTTACCAGATTGAAATGGCGAAGATTGCCCATGCTGTTAACCTCAGCCAGGAACTCATTCCGCCCTTGCCCAACTGAATCTAGCCGCTTGACAGCAACTCTGGTTCCGTCCTGTAAAGTACCCTCAAACACAGACCCAAACCCTCCACGGCCGAGCCACATTTCAAAATCTCGGGTTGCCAACTTCAAATTCTCAAATGAGAATCGATTAACTGTGTCAATGACCACATCAGACGGATTCTCCAGGTCTCTCAGCTTCGCTCTTCTCCTCTTTACTGCCGACCAGCAGCATGCTAAAGTAACCCAAATGACAGGTAGACAGGGTAAAAATAAAAGACCCACAGGTCTGCTCACGCGTCCTCTTTGCACTTTGATGAAGGTAATGGCGTTGGAACCCCACACTGCAGGGTGGATGCGCTTCAAAGTGAGTAGCCGGGAAGGTAATGAGCAATTACCCGATGACGTGTTCTCTCCGTAGTAGAAGATGGCAGCCAGACAGCTGCAGTTCTGTAGGCATGCATTTTTGCAACTTTCAATGTCTACACCGATCATAGAGCGACCAACTTCAAAATAAACTACATTCTGAAGCTCTATCAAAGTGTGCTGTCTGACATTATAATTTGTACAGGACAAATTGATGACTGGCGCACATCCCATATCAGGATTCGAATTATTAAGGAATGTAAAAAATGGCGAACTCATATCAGAATTATCGCCTACTGGGCATGAACAATCAGTTTTATTACTGCAAACCGCATAACTGCCACAATTCGCAGGATATGTGCAGTCATCACCACTGCCCGGTGTTAGTAAATCTTGGACGACCAATTCAGTGCTGTTATCATATCTAAAAACCTTTAGATGCCCATTTGGATCAAGCCGTAAATAAGGGAAACTACCACCTCCATTTCCAGTAAACAACCAGGTTGTTTCTGAAAAATACAGATTGCGACGAAAGGAGGAATATTCACTGGGGGGCTCTGTGTCTGCAAAAGCATGCACCAGCTGTTGGTCTGAATAAACATAGAAGAAACCAGAAGAAAAGTTGTCGCTAGACGCCCTGGATATCAATCGTTGGCCTAGTTGCAATGAGTTCCCGGGAAGCCAAGTATCAGTAGGATGATCAAAAGACTGCCAAACAACTGTACCAAGCTCATCCATAAGAACTAAATTCCCATCACATGTCAAATTCATGGACCTTACAGTCTCACCAGAAGAAGTGTTAGTCGACCAAACGTCACTCCCACCTCGGCCACCTGCATCTCTAAGAACTAACCCATCCGCTGTGAGATCAACGACAGCATTTTCTCCAACAGGATGATCACCATTGGCAAACCAAACAATCACAGGTGCCACAGCCTTGTCGAATGAGTGCATAAAAATGCCTAAAACATACTGTTCTGAAACTGTCGTACCTCTACTGATGAAGCCAAAAGAAAAGGTAGGATATTCCAAAGAATTTCTCCTGGAGTTCGGAAGAAATGAGCAGCCTAAGTGAGTAGACAACAACACTTCTACAACAAAAACGCCGCCGCCATGAATCCAAGTCTCACCTTTTTCCCAACAGCCCTGACATGAGCTGTTTACAGTTGCTGATGAAGGAAAACTGTGAACAACCAACATAATATGATTGAATGCTACAAAAAAGGAGCATATGTAAACCAGAATTCCTCTTACCATTTTACCTTAGTTTTCAGTCTCTAATCATGCACTACAGAAACCGGCCGCCGAGATTAGTACCCTCTTTCCTTAATAAGTCTCTAATCATGGATAGCATAAACACCTTACTACAATACAAGTTATATGACTTCGTTCAACTACTACTACCAACATAGAGCCCACAAATATTCCTCAGATTAGTGCACATTACAAAAAAGTAAATTGCATTATCGGACCGGAAAGACCTTTGACTAGTAATAGTCATAATAAGTGGTCCATGAATGAATCTTCCTATGAATGAATCTTCCTATACGTCGGAGATGTCTTTAATCATTCCTAAATTTATTTTCCACAACTAGCATTATCAGTCATTTGTTTTGTTGTCTTTAATCATCCCTAAACTCCACAAATAGCATTATCATTCATTCATTTTGTATTAGACCATATCACCTATAGAGATCAAGTCTTAGTTACCAAACAAAACGTCCGGCTATGGACAGTTGGATACATCATTCATTACGGCACCAACATTATCCCAGTACTTCAAAAGTTCGAATGATATAGGGGTCGTAATATAAGAACAACGATAATTTGGCTGACTAAAGTATTGACTTGTGTTAAACATCTTAAAAGTGTCAGGTCACACCAAAAGGAGAAGAGAACATTTCACAACACAAAGAAGGTTTATCTTGAAAACATATCGCAACATGAGATATGTATAGAAGTTATCATACTTTCATCGTTTTTAATGTAGAACATTCACATGTGACAATTGTTTATCTATGATTCATGTTATAAACACTAAATTGACTGTCGGAAATCAGAATTTCTGACACAGACCATTGTAATTCTAAGCTTTACAGATGATAAATAAAAAGGAAATAAAATAAGAATTGACAAGTAAAGGCTGGCGTACAGGGTTACATAATAAAAATCATTGCTTTTCTTTAGAATCGCCAGCCAAATCTGAGGCTTCACCGTTAGAATCTTCCAAGTTACTTCCATGAGAAAGCTGCGCTCGTATGGCTTCCGCAAGTTGAGTTGCCTCCTCGTCCAACTTCAATGATAGTCGGCGCAGGCTCTGTCAAAATGTTCAATCATCAACTTTTTGCAGGCCTGAAAAATGCTGATGCTAATGACAGACAGGGTGTAGCAAGCATACCTCTGAAGCCCACAACCGATCACGTGGCTTCCGAGGAATTATATGGATATGCGTCTAAAGATACCCAGATAGAATAGGAGCTACATTAGGTTCTCAATCATCATAAACACCAACAAACTCAAACCGTTATGTATTTAAATCTGTCGTGGCTGAGAAGCTGGACTCGCATAATATAGAGAGTCAGATAGTAAAAAAAATTGATAGTCATTGTGAAAGTAGAACAGGGAGGGCTGAATTTCACTTACATGAAATATAACCTGGCCAGAAGCAGCGCCATTATTGACCAACAGGTTGAAGGAATCTGCATAGTTCACGACTCTTAGTGTTAGTTTACCGTAGAAAGCTCAATGATAGCTACTTGTTTTATATGATAAGCATGTATGAACAACAATCTATCCTAACTAAAAACTCTGTAGCATTACAAATCAAGATACATCCAAAATTAAAAGGCACGCCACAGGCTGGCGTGACTTTTTAAAAATCTAGTTGAGGACATAGCAGAATCTGTCAGTCTGCTTTTGAGAATGATTTCGTTTCTGTTCTTTAACTTCCTCTAAAGCAGATGAACTGCAATCAGTTAAAGTCATAAGGTAAATTGATTTCAGCCTTATTGCATGTGTGATTTTGTGCCATGCGAAATAAGCAGCACAAGCAAGTTGATGGGTCAAAACCCAACTCCTTGTGGCATTAGTTCAGCTGATTAGAGTCTCCACTACCACGTTTAAAGAGATTGTGTACAGAACTACAGACGGATATGAACAATTTTAAACCAAAAAGAATATATCCGACAATTTCCTATCAAAAGCGTAAGCAATTATAGGTGTTTGACTGAAACAAATTCTGCCCGATGTATAGCTTAATGTGTGCTTGGTTTGCATTAAGGAGAAAATCCTCCAGCACAAAGCTTTTCATACACTGTAAGCTACATCCTAAGGTTGCATTTCTTTACAAGAGAATGATTAAGGATACTGTTTTCTCTTATTACAAATGGGATATTGCAAAAACAAAGAATGCAAAAACCTTGAGAACGTACCACAACCGGTTGCTTTCTTGATTGCATTGCTAATGAAAGGAATTTTTGAACATGTGGCAGCTATCACCTGCAGCCAAAAAAGAGGAGCGAAGGAGATAAACCTTAAAAGGCATGCAAGCGAAATCAACTGGCAGAAAGGGTCTGCTCTCTTAAGATGATGTTATCAGGAAAAAAGTGTTTCCGTTCTAAGCTATGACTAAAACAAACATATCACCACATCTAAGTTCTAAATAGACATATCTGAAAGCCTGAATAGCTGCTATAAACGGAATAGGATGGGAGTTTGTCTGTCCAAGATGTATATATCAGGCAGCTTTCAGCCTCCAGACATGTGAAAATGCTCGACAGGATTTAACTGAAAAAGATAGGCACAGTCTGGGCAAGTTTGGGGGAATATTGTATCTCATATTTTGAGTTTATATATCAATTCCAAGCCTTTCTACATGGAAAGAGTGCATGCAATGGTACACATAATAAAGACTCAGCATTGAAGGAGTATCTAACAATCCGCATACAGTACCAATTCAGATTACTTGAGAGTGGTCACACACAAAAGCGGAAATACTGAATCATGACAAGGTTTCAGCTAAAAGATGTATTTTTCAAATTGATGTGCACATAAGAAATCTTTTTGCTCTTTTCACCACAACAGCTCAGGCATTTAAAATACACACATCACAATATAAGCTTTCTACCATCAAAACAATGTGTGCACTGTAAAATTGTAGTAGCATTGTAGCAGGTACCAGATGAAGCCTCAATGAACCTAAAGCATAAATGAAACTGAGTGCTCTCAAGTCTAGTCAAGGTCTAGGGAGTTAGAGGACTCCAAAACACATACGTAAAAGTTGTTAGAACGAGATAGGACTCATCAGACTGCCTAGTTTAATTAGTTTGACCAGACATTCAAAACAAAAACATTAAGTACCACATTACTCACAGAACCTGTTGGAAATTAGACGTGTCTCTTCACTTGGTTTCACAAAAGGTTCAATGTATATCTATATCCCAATGGTTTTGACTGTTCAAACTTCATAAGAAAATGAAGTGAATATTCATTTGTGACTATTCACTCCATGTTGATGTTGATGTTGACTATTCACTCCATGTCCACTCTTTTCTTATAGAAAGGTCATCTTTGCAAGCCATTGTAGAAGTGTGGTTAGAATCTGGACTAAATTCCTACACATAGTTTGGCCCACCTCATTTTTCCTTTTGCCCGATTTTTTAGTACCTTTTTCCTTTTCTTTTTTTTTTTTTTTGCTTTCGTCTCCTTTGTTTGATTTTCAAATTTTATTCTAAGGCGCTTCACAATTTTTTTAACCCATTCGTTTCACTACTTTAACTGGATATTGCTTCCCGAAGGCGAAGGCGATTCCAAATGACAGTTCAAGTCAGCCGACCCCATAATCATTTTGTGTCGAAGGCTTTGCTGTACTGGAGTGTAACTTAATGAGGATAAAATATGTTACATCCTGGGAGACATTCACCCATAACCTTCTGTGCATAGAGGGGACAATAAAGTTCTAAGGAGAGAAAATTAACGGTGGATGGATTACATATGACACTCTAAGGTATATATCTTGTACATCTTTTGCAATACCAAAAGAAAATGTATCACATCAAACCTGTAGCAGCTCATTGATGCTGGAACAGGATACATATTTTATATTTAGATACTCATCGACAGCCAGATGGTGGAAGTCACATAATAATTGATTAAAATGCTTAATTATCATACAAAACAGGCAAACAGATACGAAAAATCAGCCTCTTCAAGTCAAGTTTTCAGAGGGAAAAAACAAAGACAACTAAGGCCTCAAAATGTTTTTTGTATGTTAGTTAGAGCTACTTACAGATGAAGGGGTTACGTCTAAGGAACAGCAATGAAGTTTTGGAATAAGCAGGCAGTGCCTGTAATCATAAAAACCAGTCACTGTCAAAGCTAAATTAGGAAAGTAATTCAAGCAAATATATGATTATTGCATGACATATATTGATAATACCTTACCCACGACTGAGTGGATTTGTGTCCAAAATGCAAAGGCAAACTTTATCTTCATAAAGCTGTTCAAGGAATACAATGACAACCATTAGCGTGGACCATAGAAATAAAGACGTGAAGCTCCATATCGTGAGAGTAGCCATTCTGAAAACATAGTCATTCTAAATTGCAACTCAGAAACAATCAGACTATACGAGCACTACAAATCCTTAAGAAGTATCCAACCTTGACCTCAAAAAAAAAAAAAAAAAAAAAAAAAAGTATGCAACCTTTTTCCTATAAATTGACCCACATTGTCACAATATGATTCTTAGGTAAAAAAAATCTCTCTACGCTTGAAACAATCAAGATCAATAAGAAATTTTATACTACCCAGTTAATCATCTACATTATTCATATATGTGGACATCCCCTGGAAACAGGAAGTGGCAGGGTCGACAATCTCTATAGCTATTTTCTGGGAGCCAGCCAGGCCTCTATTTCCAATCAGGCTACTGATAGTACTGAACCATTTGACAGTTTTACTCCTGTAATAGTTATTCCAGGAACATAGGTATCATTTTTCACAAGCTACATATGTCTGTTGATCAGGAGATCTAAAGTTGAAAATATTTCCCTTTACATTACCACGAATTATTGCTCCACACGGTATAAGTACACAAGACTTCTAAACAAAATGACCTGTCCTTGAACATACTATGCAATACTTATGAGATTGGTGAAGTGAAACAAGGTCTCTCTCCACCCTAATCTGCTATGAGAAGTTGGGTGTTGAAACACACATACGACTACGTTTGGTATAAGGTCACAAAATGAGAACTAATATAGTGATTATGAGTGATGACTCATGTAGATGACCAAAGGCGGTTTCCTGGAGCAGCTCCTCCACAATACAATCATTTGTCAATTTGACAGATGAACCACATAACTACCTCAAACCACCATAAGAAGAGGTAACAAATAGTGCAATAAAAATATGAAGCAAGATAGAAACACTTGGAGATGGAGCTTCATCAACATATAGTTATTCACATGGAACATCTTACATAGATTAACTCACTAGCTTACTATAAACCTCTTACCTCTCAATAGTAAGACCGCCTATCAAACATGTCGATAATTTTGTACAACTAATACCTCAACCTGACACATGAAATGGCTCCCTCTGACCCTATCATTCACATTCCGAAAATGAAGAACACTACCACAACTCCACAAGTCGAAACACAATCAAATCTTACAAGAAGTACTACATGTTAGCAATGTCACAAAAACCACTCACACATCCACAAGTTCCACCTCTCACAACTCAAACATAAAGTTATAGTCTTCTTCACACCTCCTCTCAACTAGCCACACTGATTTCCAATTTTCAGTTATTTCTCACAAAATCTGAACATCAATTATCCAACTTTGAGTTATTTTCCACCCACTTCTTTCAGTCCATCAGTACTAGTAACAAGAAACACTGGGCAATCCTAGTAAACAAAGATGTTTTAGGCAAAACCCGGAACGACTTTACCAGTTGAGCTAGCTAACATTCGCTAATGCAAACTACTATGTACCAATCACCACCACAATAACATAATATTAAATGAAGTTGGGTCAAACCCAATATCTGCTGGCAATAAATGAAGCCACCCCAAACACAAACCGAAACTACCCATCATTCAAAATTGCATATATTTGTACTACAAGTTAATGAAATCACATAACATTGAAAGCAATAAAAAAAATGGGAGAAAGATTGAACCTTGAAAGCATGGGATTGGCCTTGAATAATCTGGCAAAAAATGCAATCTTTTTGAAGATTGTAATCATTCAGAGAACCCTTTACATCATTTTCACTAGAGGAGGAACAATTTGAAGCGGATACGACATGGGAATTTTGAGGATTAATGGTGGCGTAAGGGTGAAGATGAGAGAACAAGACAGAAATACGACGTCGTTGTGGAGCTTCCATGGTGTTTTTCTGGGTTTGTCAAGCGGAATTCATGGTATCCCAGGATTGGGAATTCGGAGCCATGTTTTGCGGGAGAGGAGAGAGAGAGAGAGTGAATATTAAGAGGCTGAAGCTGCTAGGCTGTCTCTGCTTATCCACTTGAACTCAAACAACTCGATCAATTATTCCTTGAATTTTGTCATAGTGTCCATTGGTAGAGTCTTTCTTAAGCTATGCTCTTGCCAATTTGGAGACTTGATTTGGTAGTCAAAAAAAAAAAAAAAAAAAAAAAACGGTAAATTCACGTGGTTTCCTTTAACTATATCAGATTGCACGTGGTGCTTCTACTTTTCAAACTATTACAGTTTGGTGTCCCTTAATCAAGGGGTGATTTGGATACGTATCACTCGAATTCATGGGATGTGTTAATTCTCAAGAGTTATAACTCTCGTGGGTTGTTTGGTTACAAAGGTCAATCATATAACCAGATAGTACATATTCCCAACTTAATCTAACTCTTTTTAAGTTACTACCTTTTTTACTTTCATTCGCACTCTCGGCTATAAAATCTTTATAGCATAAACTCCTTTAAAACAACGTGGTGAAAACATTATGGATGATCGCCAAGCCATTTATGATTGTGGCCATCAAGTGTATTAGGGGTAATGTTCACCCAATAGCACATATTGGACTAATCGTCCAATAGGGGCTAGAGGACAAAAAAAAAAAAAAAAAACAATTTCTTCTTCCTCTACTACCCTTCTGCTTCCTTCTTTTTCCTTCTCTCATTCCATCATTTATACCTTCAAAACCATAACCACCCAGATCCACGACACAATTCTCACACAGACCATGACACCCACAACCTATTCATCCGCTCTAAACTCAAAACCTTCGCCCACAAACAACAACCCCCTTGAGAGCCTCAATTAAGTCGCATTGTTACACCATTTGGTTCTCTCATTCCATCTCTATTGTTGCAGCTTTTCTCCTTCAATCTCCATTGTTACACCCACGCACAATCACCGGAAAAGGTTTTAGGGTTGGCATTTCCAGTGCCGCGGTAGCGAAGCCGAAAAAGCCAACTATAAACCCTTTTTCGGCAACCTCAATCAAGGCCCGAAAGGGTTCACCACGCCCCTTCAAACACCCCACTAGACATAGGGTGTCGTTATATTTCGCCGGCGATGGGTGGTCGGCGACTATTGTTATTGGGTTTAGATTTAGTGTTTTTGGCGAATGAGATGGTATATGACGAAAACGGAATGGTATATAGTTGGGTTTGAAAATTGAACATATGGAGTTGAATATGGTTGTTGGAATGTCATCGGAGATTGAGATGGTATATGGCGAAAACAGAATGGTATATAGTTATGTGGAAATTGAACATATAGAGTTGAATATGGTCGTCGGATCTATCATCGTCGGAAGTGATGAGTGGTTTAGCAAGAGATTAATTAGAGAGAGGCTTGAATGAGATTTTGGGTTGAGGGACGTTGTTGGATTGGGCTTGGTTTATTATTGTGGGGATTTGAGATCCAGTCGAAATGGGTGGTCGTTGATGGTGACGATTTGCGATGGTGAAGGTGGTAGTCGGAATGGGTGGTCGTTGATGGTGGCGATTTGCGATGGTGAAGGTGGTAGCCTGGGTGTGCCGAGTGCGTGGCTATGGAGCCATGAAGGAAGTTTGCAGGTGAGAAAGAAGGAAGAATGTGAGTGATTGGGGGTAGTTAAGTAATATGATATAATGCGTTTTTGTCCTCTAACGCCCTATTGGACGAAGTCCAATAGGTGCTATTGGGCTATCAAAGCTCGTGTATTAGTAGTATTATCTGGTACTAATGTAATATGATCCCTTGACAACTAGCTCAAGAGTGAGTATACTTGAAATATACACAAACTAACTTTGAATACTACTACTCCATATAGTTTATTATTGATATGAGGAACAAGAGGAAATCTGCGGGCTAAAATAAGGCCCGTTCGGTATCACTGCCGTTTTTAGTTTTTGGTTTTTTTTTTTGCGTAAAAAATTTAGTTAAATAAGTTACAAAATTAATTTTAAATTGTTTGGTTTTATAATAGTCATATAGAAAATGAAAACTGATAACTAAAAACTGAAAACCACTTTTTCCTGGTTTTAAAAAACGGGACTTTGATTTTCAAAAAAACAGAAAAATGAAAACAAAAAATGATGTCAAACAAGCCCTAAGTAAAACCTATAAACATAGCCCATTGCATCTGAATCTTGTGTTGTGGTTGGTTGTCCGTAGCTCCTTGCAAATTGCACTAGTTGAAATTTGACCCAAAAATCAAGATCATTAAAAGAACTTGCAATTGGATAGGACCACACGATATCATAGACTAGTACCTTCTAATAATAAGATTTGCAAATGAAGCGATTTCCATCATGGAGTACTTTAAGGGGGTGTATAACTGTAGAGGAATTACTAGCACATAGCGTTGAGTCCAATAGCTGCACTCAAGGATAAAATGATTTTCCCTTTCCCAGTCAAGTCCCTCCTCTCTCTCTCCTCAAACTCCCCCACCCCCGACATGCATTTCCAACCCACCCCCCACCCTAGCGCCACCACAACCACCTTCCCCTCACACCCAGAAAAAGAGTTTAGGGCCCCACACCGTAAAGTGGGGACGCTAAACCCTTTTTCCGGCCACCTTCACAATACCACACCCAAACGGGTTGACCACACCCTTTCAAACACCCTGCTCTACTTAGGGTGTCGTTTGATCTCACCGGCGAAGCCGACGGTGTGAGGGTAGACTAGAGACCACCCTCATGCACCCTTCTCGGCATACAATACCTGCGACACATAGCACATACACAGCACCGGCGACCAGTCCACCATTCCACAATTTTCATATACCATTTTAAAATGGTATATACTATTCCAACATTCCAATATACCATTTCAAGTAAATCTGCGTACCATATATGGTCGACACAATTGCACAACCACCCCCACCACCCAATTGCCCACAAGCCCACCATCCAAAACATAATGCCTCATCACCCTAAACAACCCAGCCGCCTCCTCATCAACCCCACACCACTTCCGGCGATTACCAGAGTTCACAAATAAACACCAAAATGTCTTTTAGCTTCTCATATACCAAACCCAATTTTCGTATACCATTTTAAATTCTCAAATACCATTCCCCAATTCTTATATGCCATTTGAAATTCTCATACTTTCACCACTTCATCCTTGTATTTTATAGCGATATTATATTTGATGTTGATAAGAAATTGGGATTTAAGTTAATGTAATTGTGGTAAAGTGAAAATCTGGATTTGAGATGGGAGAGAGAAGATGTGAGATTTAAATGGGTTGTAGGTTTCGTTGGTTAGGACATGGTGGGTGGATGGGGCACCGGCGTTGGGTGGCGCTATCATGGTCGTCTTTTTAGGATTCCGAGGAAGAGGCGGTGGTGGTGGTGTCAGCAGAGGGGGGTAGTGGTTGGTCTGGGTCGTGGGTTTTGGGGTTGGGGAGTTTGATGAAATAAATAAAAAGGGAGCAAGATTGAGATGTGAGATGGACGGCCCAGATTTGGCCAAAATGTGGTTGGGTTGGCTATTGGACTCGGAAGTCCAATAGCGGCTATTTGTCTATCACTCCTCATAACTGTATACAACCATTCATCTACAATAGATGATACCAATGTTATTCAACTTTCTAACACGAGTATCTTGCCTACGAGTAATTATATGGTGGAGTGAGGAGTATATAACTTATAACTTCATACTCTCTTTACGTCAAATAAAAAAAAAAAAAAAAAAAAAACTTCATACTTTCATCTACAAACTCACACTCAAAATCTGATACCCTACTCAGTCCCGGCTCCATGGTATAATAATTGCTTGCCTACACTATGATTTTCCTCAATATTTCATACATTATGCTTCTTAATTCTCTTTTATTCATTCGGCTAGTATGACTTGGGAAGAGCAAAATACGGTCCGGTGACCCAAAAATAGATCGGACCGATCAGGTCCTCGGTCTTAAAAAATTGGGGATTGTCGATTCGGTTCATTCGGTCTGACCGAATGAGTTTTGGCCCGGCACTCAGTCGTCCTGTCTTGGAACGATGCTCAGCCCTATAACCGGCAATGATCGTCGTATCAAATCAGGGAGTTGATCTCTACTTGGTTAGCTTGCATTTTCTTGGACGAACTTTTTGAACACCTTCCAGCAGATCATTTGACAGTCGAACATATGTAAATTCATACAGCAGAACTTGGTTGTAACCTGTAGCATCATAACGTGCAAGGGCATTCATCCTGCAAAAGATAATACACGCATTTTTTGGTGCGACAGGGTTTGTGAGGGCAATATAGATGTGGACGAGTTTACAACTACCTCATTTATACTTCATAGATACCACGCCTTGACAACCTTACCATCAGCCGATCGACCAAGCTGACATAGTAATGCAGTAACCTTGCAAAGAGTGCTTGTGGACTAACAAGCTTCAGCCGACTGTTCACCGTCTCTCTCAGAAGAGTAAAATTCAGAATGGCATGGTTTCTGGAAAGAATCCTCGCAATCGGTCCATATCCATCTCAAAATTATATCAAAGAGTTATGTACAAATAATAATGTGGTTCACTATAAATGAAGCAAAGACATGCTCGTACAAAACTGGTTACTAATAAGCACCTACTCGTTGGCTCTTGTCAAATAAAGGCAACATCATTTTTAGGAAGTGATGTGCATGAAACACGGCTAAAGCGTACATCTGCTCTCGGCCCTAGCCCCTAGGCGTGTACCTGACCCAAGACCCATGATTATCATAGAACCTGGAATGAATTGGGTATGTTTTCAACTAATGGTACTTGAACTGTTGCCTGCCGATGGAGTTGCCTCGAACTCCATGTACCACCAACCGCGCCACAAGGCATAATGATTGTAGGTAGCCTTTTGCTTTCCTCTAGATTGGGGAAGTCGATAGTATAGTGAAGGCCACGACTCTCAGTCCTTGATAGTGCACTGCTAACCACTAGCTTAGCACAACAGAACAAGTTCCTCATTTCACAGGCCCCAAGCCCCACCATCGTTGGTTTCCACCCGTGTTGAAACAAGTACTCCTCCCATTTGGCTTCCAACTTAGCAATCTTCCTCTCTGCACTCATCAACCGTGCTGTTGATCTAACTATACCAACGTAGTTCCACATGATGGCCTGCAATTCTTTTCGTATTTCCCTAGTCTTCGTTATGAGTTTAGCAAGTGCATCATCACCAAGTGACATGGGGTTCACTGGTAGTGCCCACTGATCACACACATAAAAGTCAAGCTTTGTGTTATTCTTATGCTGAATAGAAGGCTTCACAGCTCTTCTTGCAAAAACTAAGGCTTCAAGTAGTGAGTTACTAGCAAGTCGATTTGCTCCGTGTAAGCCTGTGCAAGCAACCTCTCCTGCAACATAAAGGCCCTTCACATTAGTTTCACCTTCAAGCCCGGCCTGAACCCCACCACACATGTAATGAGCTGCAGGGACTACTGGTATGGGCTGTCGCGTTATGTCAAGACCAAAGTTGAGACATTCAGCAGCTATGTTAGGGAAATGAGAAAGGATCTGATCTTGAGGCTTGTGACTAATGTCAAGGAGCACATATTTTTCATTTCGCTTTTTAAGTTGATCATCTATGCTTCTGGCCACTACGTCCCTAGGAGCAAGTTCTGCTCTATCATCATATAGAGGCATGAATCTTTCCATGTCCAAGTTGTAAAGGATGCCTCCATCTCCCCTGACGGCTTCAGTTATTAAAAATGCATTTTCACGGGTCTTTTCAGGCATGATAGGAAGCCCTTCATCAGCTAAGGCTGTTGGGTGAAATTGAACAAACCTAAGGGGAAATACAACAAACAAGGAATCAAAAATATGATGCATTAAGGGGTCCTGATTGAAGTTTGCTAAAGCTACCACGATTTACTTACTCCATATTTTCAATAACTGCTTGAGCTCGATGAGCCATTGCAACTCCATCACCAGTTGCCACCTACATATAAAATTATCCCTTCATCAGATTGTATGTCAAAAACGACACACAAGCACAAAAGTACTACATTTTCCTGAACCACAATTGACAATACTATCTTAATTTGTATAACAGGACGGAAGGGTTTCATACTCTAGCCCATAACCCATCAACAACAACAACAATCAAGCCTTATTCCCAAAATGATTTGGGGTCATCTGCTATCCCATAACCCATATATTGAAAAATCGATAAATAAGGCAATAGCCCTAAATCTTAATTACAATCATAGAATATGAGATACATATGATCGTTACTTACCAGAGGATTTGTAGTAGTAGGATAAATATGACCAGCGCCACCAGAAGCCAGTAAAGTCACTTTCGATAGAAATCGCACAACCTGGTAGTAGCAAACTTATAGTTAAATAAGTATGGACATCTACAAGCACACGACAAAAGTTGGAAGACCATACTATCATAGTTACCTCCAACGTTTCAGAATTTATTGTGTCAACACCTTGACAGATAATGTTGGACCCATCCTGCAAGAACCACAAATAGTTTCTTCAGAAATCCAGTAAAAGGTCTCTTTGTTTAAGCTGCAGTAGTAAATAACATTTTAACATCCAATGAGTTAGTATTGTGGTTCTGCAAACCCCTTGTTCACAAAAGTGGAGTTGTGTAGTGACATTAGTAGGAATGGGCAAAACCCCCTACTATGGTTCCAAAGTGACCAGCAAGTTGGTCATTTAATGTAGTAACAAATATCAAATCGCCAAGAAAGGATTAGCCCTCTTTCTTCTGATCTGAATATCTGACGTAGTAAGCAAAGTAAAAGGAAAAAAAAAGAAAAGAGGCATAGAGTACATATGAAATTTAACCTGGGAAGTCAGCAGGTCAATTGCAAAATGGTGTTCAAACAGAAATATATTTGGATCTTTGACAATGGCCTCTAGGAGTGCCCTCTCTATCTCCCTTCCTGTCATATCAGCCGCATGAACAATTCTTCGATGGGAGTGTCCTCCCTCTCTTGCTAGGTGTAAGTTTCCATCCTCGCCATAATCAAAGGATGCACCTAATGAAATTAGTTCTTTAATCCTCTCTGGCCCTTCTGTGCAAACAACCTAAAAATCCCAGAGACTCCATCACCATTAACACCAATATCTATCACCATACACTTTGATAAAAACTTAAGATTACTGTAAATTCAGATACACAGTAAAACAAAGACATACCAAAAACTCAACTACAAGCAAAAAATTACTGTTCAACATGTCAAAATCAAACAAGGTAAGCATACCCAACCCCATCCCCAACCAAAGATAAAATGACAGGAGGATAAATTACTCAGAGCATTGATGTCCACAATAACATACACAAGTAGACTCAGGCTTAAGAGCTCACGGTAATTCCAGAAATGCTACTGAGACATACTTGAAATTCTCAAACCAACTAAAAGAATGTGCTGATTAAAAAAAAAAAAAAAAAAACTATCACCCTACTAACTGCAAAAAAATAAAAAAAAAATAAAAAAAAATAAAAAAAAATTACTCACTAAAGTAGATTATATTAGCAAGATGTGCTGCCAAATGAAACAAAAAAGGAGAATAACTAAAGGGCACAAAACTGACATGTTCTTGTGCGCAGTTTAACAGAGATTAAACTCACTCTGTTCATGTCTCATCATTCTAACATAGTCCACACACCAAAACACTTATTATGATCCTTTCGACCTTAAAATCTGAGAACTAGCAAGTCTTTCTTTATGTGACGGGATTTTGCACGGACCAAATGAAGTACATTTTCTTCAAACTGATCTAAGTTGGATTGTTTGGTTACCATCAAACAGGTCAATCAAGAGCATACTACTACAAAAATTTCTAGATTACGAGCCCTAAGCATATACCAACCTTTACCATCAATACGCGTAAAAATTTAGTTCTAATTAATGACATGAAACAACCAATAAAACGGAACTTAACAACTAGAAGAAACCAGAGATTTTGTGATTGAGGCTTACCCTCACAGTCTCCTCATCACATAGATAAGCCCCTGCAATAATGGTATCCTGTACATGAGACTCTACAGAATCTGTGGCGGACAACACAGCACTAACTCCACCTTGAGCATAGTTTGTATTGCTCTCATGAGGTTCAGCTTTTGTTATCACGGCAACAGTTCCGTGTTTAGCAACCTCTAGGGCATAGCAAAGGCCGGCAACTCCACTGCCTATAATCGCAAAGTCAAAGTACAACGCCTTCCCATCACTATTGTTTGATGCGGCTATTGGTCTAATTGAATTCCGCTGCTTACTCAGCACAGAGAAAGTAAAACTCCTAGAAGCCGAATGTAGTAATCTTGCTCTTGATACTGCGCATGACCTAACCAATAACAACCATTTTTCTAAATCAGGCATGGTAGAATTCAACAACGTGTAACACTTGATCGACTAAATTAAGTTATTAAGAGCCTGTTTGGCCAAGCTCCAACTTCTCCGGAACTACTTCCAAAGAAAACAGTTCCTAGAGGAGGAGCTCCAAATTGGAGATTCTACTTCTGATGAACAAATTTACACCAGAAGTGCTTATCAAAAACCAGAAACCGTTTCTCAGTTTTGAGTGTTTGACCAATTTTCAGTTTCTAGGGACCCGGAAACAAAAACACTTTGGGAGCTTAGCCAAACACGCCCAAGTCTAAACCAAGTACAATGAAAACGACAGCGCGCAATGCTAACAATTAAAATCGAAGAAACATATTCCCAACAGCAGGGGGACATTTCAGGGCCCCTGACCAGCACTTTGAAATTAGACCCCGAGAAACCTCATAGCGTACAATGACCTAGTGGTTAGAAACACAACATGTCGCGGGTTTAAATCCTAATATCCCCACCCCGCAAAAACAAAAACAAAAAACATGAAATTCTTTCCAATTATAAAAATTACCAAGAAAAGTCTGGTGTGGTGTTTCCAACAAAGGTGACACCAGACACTTTGTTGAAAGCAGCATGTCTGCTGCAACCTTGTTGAGCGTGAAAGAGAGGCTTCCCAAAGTTGACATTGTGAGTTCGTGCAGCTGCCATCATTGTCGTCATCCAAGTTGACTCCTACAAACCCAAACACCAAATTCAATGACCGAATATCATTATAGCAGTTAATGTTGCGGGGGTGAGCATACGAGGATTCGAACCCTGATCGTGTAACCACTAGGCCAACCTTAATCGTCGAAGTATTAGAAAACAAAACCTTGTAATTTACTTTTTGGACGAAGAAGAAATTGAAGGAGATGGGAAATTATATATTATTGGCGTGGATTCGATGGTTCACCTCAAATTCAGCCGATGCTCAATATTATTATATTCTACAAAATTCTAAGGAGTAATAATAATGTTTATAAAATCGAATGAAATAGGAATTGGGGAAAAATGAGAAGAAGAAGAAGAAAAAAGGAATGGTAGAAAATAAATAAAGACCTTGGAAAAGTAAAAGATACGATCAAATAAGTTTTGCTTTGAAATTTGATGGTTGTTGTTATACTGCTGCGGCATGCGAAACTTCCAGTGGAATTCATCAAGTGGCAGTTGCCTTGGTCCATACCTCCCCCCAACAAAAAAAGAATAAAGGGAAAAAAAAAAGTGAAGTTCGTGGGCAAGTGATTGGCTACAATTAATCTTCGTGGGGGGCTCACCGCTCGCTAGTAGCACTAAAAGCTTTCTCTTCAAGCCACTTTAATGGAGAACATTCATTTTCAAGGACTGAGGGAGCAATTAATATGGCCAGGTTTTGTGGGAATTGGGTGGTTTTTATATGGTGCACCATAAACCAGGGTATAGGAAAATTATTGTTGAAATGACATGTATGCCCTTAATGGACCTCTGCACATCTTGTGGAGTTGTGGCTATGCTATTGCTGCCGGTAGGGGGCTTTGAAGCAAGTGGGCTTGAACCCTGTTCAAGTCCAGAGAAAGTGAGTTCAGTGCTTTACTGGTTATGTTCGGATGTTACAACGTGCCTTTATCCTAAAGATTTTGAAGTAAGACTTATGGGCTAAAATGATGGGGCTAGTATATTTCTTTCAGGTGGTGGACTGGTGGTAGTGGGGCGGCCTCGTGGTGTTTACAAGTTACACCTCGAGAATTATGTAAGTAATTGGTCGAACTAAAGTCAAAGTTTATTATAAAACCGATGTAATGTAACAACCTGACTTACGTTGAAGACCATTGCTCCGACTTGGCTACGAGTCGAGGCACCAATGTTCGGCCAACCGCCACTACACACTAGTAATGCGTACCAAGTAATGCTAACTTTATGGCTCAACTTTTTCACCTATCACTCATATGCAACTCGTCATCGTTGGCCAACCGTCTTTTTGCCTCTTGTGGAGGTTCTCCAAAAATCACCAAAGGGTAGCATTCATCGTTTAATTAATACAGACATCTAACACAAGCGAATTGACACGCAATACATGTATAACATCTACTCAAATCACTACTTTTAACTTTTTATATCAATGCCCCTTGCCACCTTCTAGAAAATAAACTCTCAAACCAGTGTGTACATTAATCCTAATTCATAAACAAGCTATTTGATTGATGATAAGCCGCTAGAAGGGAAACTCAAAATACAAGCTGAAATTCCGTCTTAAAACATCATAATTGAGTAGAAAATCTGGTTAGCTAAGACCGCAATTTAATGGAACTTGACCATTTAGATTTTTGTTATGGAAAATCATCCTTCTAAAGGATCCCATGCATGCCATACAAAGACTAAGGGCAATGGTTATACCATGCTCCTTGTCCTCTCCCGGAAGCTCAGGCAGTATGGTGGTCCTTCGCACAATATACCACCATGCTATTTATCCTCCTGCTAGCATGGTATAATTTACCATTCAGTCCACAATTAGACGAATTAATGATCTTAACTTGCTTATCATCGTTACAAATAACCCCTAACCATCGTTCACATGGATTATTAGTTGTCCGTGAAATCACTAAGGGGTCGTTTGGTTCAACATTTTTGGGGGGATTGGACACGGATTCGATTACCAATCCGTTACATTGTGTTTGTTTTCATATTTTTTTTGTTTTCAAATTCTTTCCCACTCTCTTTCCAATCCCCCAAAATGAAACTCACATAAAATCTAATGTAACAATTTGAATCCCCCCTTTTATAATTTTCTCTTTCTTCCTTCCCCCATCTCCCTCTCCTCCCACACCAACAACCACACCCCAACCCCACTACACCACCTCGCACCACCGCCGGCCATGCATGCCCCACCACCAATGTCGCCGGAGATGCCACCGGTCGACTGGCGACCTTACCGGCAACATCGCCGGACCCACCACGCCGCCCTCACTCACCCCTAATATGTTTTTTTTTTTGAAAAAACGAAAAATCAAACTTAAATCTCTAGATCTACGATTTATTGAGTAGAAATTGGATAAACTAATTACATAGTGATGTTAATTATCCAATCACGGTTAGAATGGTGGTGTTAGTGATTAGGATGGTCGTGGTTGGTGGTGGTCAACGGCGGCGACGGGGTGGTCAACGGTGGTGGTCGAGGGAGGAGAGAAAATAGTTGAGGTGATGGTGGTTATTTTGATTTAAAGAGAAATTTCTCATTTTGCTCTTGCTTATGGAATCATTCCATTCATATATTTAACCAAACAACCTTTAAAAAGAATGAAACTTGTTTCCACTCCCTTTCCGTTCATGTTTTCAATCCGTTTTCATTCCGAAATGTGAACCAAACGCCCCCTAAAGGTAACTAGAGATCAATAAAAATTTCATATTCGTCATGAATTCTGTTGCACTTGTAAAAACGGGTTGACATAAGTAGTTTGGAAAGTAAGAAAAGCCCGTGGCATTAAATTTTCGAATTAGATCAACAAAATGAGTATAGCCTATATCGAGCATATCCAAAGGCATACCAACCAAGGCAACTTGAATAAATCCAAAGAGCTGGTTAAGTTTAAAATGTAATTGTTTCAAAGTAGCTAAATCAATATATATATAGTGAGGATGATAAGAGTACCCCTCCTTAGGTGAGTACTGAGCACCAAATCTCAGCCGTCAGATCTACAATTTTCGACAAGCCAGATTAAGCCACCTGTCCGGGGTTTAAATAACAATTTATACAGTTTTTTTTTTTTTTTTCAATTTTCAAAATCTGACAATCACCTTCCAAAAACCAACTGCTCTCTCATTTTCTCTCTCTTTTCTCGCGTTCTCTCATTTTCTCTCTCCTCTCCCGCGTTTTCTCATTTCCTGTCATCTTCTACGATAATTCGCCGCCGTCATCTCCGTCGCCACCGCCTCCGCCTCTGCCTTCGACATCTTCTCCTCCTTTTTGTTCTTATAATAAGGTAATACTTTCGATTTTCTTTTTAAATTTACTGCATTTTATGGATTTCGAAGTTGAATATCGTTCTACCTTTGTTGAAATATTTGTTAATCTACTCTAAAATGTAGATTAATCATTTGATTTTAGTGTTATTTAGCTTTTATTTCCTATTTTGATCATTTTTGAAACCCTAGCTTTTTGCATGTCGTTTTTTGTGCTAATTTTGTGTTTGTGTTCAAATTATATCTGATTTCTACTCTAAAATGTTGATTAATTGGGTGATTTTAGTGTTATACAGCGTTTATTTCCGATTTTGAACATTTTCGAAACCCTAGCTTTTTTGCATGTGGTTTTTTTGTGCTAATTTTGTGTATTTGTTCAAATTATATATGATTTCTACTCTAAAATGTTGATTAATCAGTTGATTTTAGTGTTATACAGCGTTTATTTCCGATTTTGAAACCCTAGTTTTTTTGTTAAAATTTTGTGTTTTTTGGTGTGTAGGCAAAGATGAAGAGGAAGTCGCCTAAAACTAATTCGAAACTGTCGAAAGGAGAGTGTACTGACATAGTATTGCATGAAGGAGTGACGAAAAAGCGTCGTTTGGAAACAAATTTGTCGGTTAAAGACGCTTTGGTTGACGTCCATGAAGAACGTAAAACTGATGTGCCAAAGTAATTCCTTGTCTCTCTATGTTTGTCACTGTATTCGGTTTTATGTGTCATTGTATGTGGTTTCTGTGACACTCTCATGTGTGTTTATGGTGGTGTCATTGTATGCGACATGTTTGTGACTGTATTTAATTTTATGGGTCATTGTATGTATTTTCTGTGACACTCTCATGTGTTTTTATGCTAGTGTCATTGTATGTGAAATGTGTGTCACTATATCTGATTTATGTGTAATTGTATGTGTTTTCTGTGACACTCTCATGTTTTTTATGCCTGTGTCATTGTATGCCACATGTTTGTCACTGTATTTGATTTTATGTGTCATTGTATGTGTTTCTGTGACACTCTCATGTCTTTTTATGCCTGTGTCATTGTATGTCACATGTGTGTCATTGTATTTGATTTTGTGTGTCATTGTATGTGTTTTTGTGACACACTCATGTTTTTTATGCCTGTCATTTTATGCCACATGTGTGTCACTGAATCTGATTTATGTGTCATTGTATGTATGTGTTTTTAATTTTATTTTCCAACGCAGGGTGAAACTAGTTACCAAATGCCGCCCCAATTCTTTGATGAAGGTGTTGAGTGTGATAAACAACCACCCTGAGCTTGTAAATGGCATTAAAGAAATTGGGTTTGGGGGGTTGTTAATGTTGAAACTCGGGGCTGTTCCAACTTCAATAATCCCGTGGTTAGTTGATGCTTTTAATCATGAGAGTTTTATTTTGAAAGCTTCTTCGAGCAAGGAGTTTTTGCTTGGTAAGGATGATGTTCATGACATGTTTATGTTGCCTAGAGGACCGAATGTGGTGGAATTGATTGAGACAGGAAACAGGTTCACGTCTGATCAACATCCATTAAAAATGAAATGGAGGCAGAAATTTAATATTAAGGGTAATAGTGATGTGATTGCTATTGGAGAGTTTGTTAGTAGGCTGGAAAAGAAGGAGGTCGCAGATGACGAGTTCAAACAAATGTTTGTACTCTTGGCTATGTCATCTTTCTTGGCTCCAACTTCTAATTCCACGATTGATTTCAGTCTTTTACAAGCCGTTGAAGATGTGTCGAAGATTAAGGACCTTGATTGGTGTGGGTTTGTGTTTGATCAATTAATTGATGGATTCATGAAGCACAAGGTAAAGAAGTTAACATTCTGTGGAGGCTGTGTTCTTGTTTTGATGTTGGCGTACTTCCATAGGCTTGAAGTTCGTGGAGAAGTTCAACCGTGTGACTTGCCACTTATCCAACATTGGGATGACGAGAAGTTGTCAAAAAGGGTAAAGTCACAATTCAATTCTGGTTCTTTGGCTAATGGGTTGATCTCAAAGACTGTATACCCAATTTCCAAATCAAAGAATGTCCCAGAATCAAAGTATGAAGATAGCCCTCATACATCTGCTGGTTCTCGGACTAATGGGTATTGTGTTTGAGCTTCCTGAAGGCATAGAGACAGATGAGGAGATTAAGGGGAGGGCTAGTGGTGATGAAGTCCAGGAGATTTTTCTTCTTATGCAGCGAAACATTGAGGTTGTACACCTCAATGTTTTGAGTTCGCTGAATGAACTAAAAAAGAAGAGGGCTGCCTCGAGGCCTGCTGATGATGAAGGAGGTTTGAAATTGTCCCCGACACCCTCATGCTTGTTTGATCATGATGTCCTCCGTTCTTTCGACTCTCTTTGTGAGAGAATGCAAGCAGTGAAAGAAATGACAGATTTCTTAGCAACGTATGGGCTGTCATCTCAACCACCTGTCATGACTCCCCCTTCTGGTGATGTTTGTGGTGATGAAGCTGCCCGACAACAAACCAAAAATTTTATTTCTACAGAAGATTATATCTCTGGCTTTGAAGATTTAGAACGCATTGTGTCAATGGTTACTGATGGTGTCTCAAATGAAACTACAACTGGTGTTGATGCTAGCATGTCTACTGCTATCGAGCCTGTAGAGCTTGCTCGTAGCAAGGCTGCTCATAGCAACGCTGTTGCTAGTGAGTCTAGGGCCAAGCCTCTTGTCACAGAGTCTGTTGTTACCGATCCGCCTATCGCAGACCTTGGTGTTGTCAAGCCTCTTGTCGTAGATTCTGGTGTTATAGAGCCTGATGTTGGCAAGGGTGCTGCTACCGAGTCTGCTGGTAGTGAATGTGGTGCTAGCAAGCCTTCTTCGAACTTGCAGAGGAAATTATGCCTTCGGAAGGGGTTTGGATTAGTCTTCAGGGGCGCAACCATGATGGTGTGGGCTGCTCTCTTGACTTTGGTGGTGTCTGTGAAGATAATTTGCTCCTGTCCAATTTTATGATCAATCACAGAGAGATCTTTTCATCAATGCATTCACTACGCAAATTTGTAGCTGACTACGTCTTTTTAGATGATTTTGACCTCCCAAATGAGTAAGTGACAAGCTTTTTCTTCATACAGTGACACTCTATTTCGCACACAGTGACAATCGATTGTGCATAC
Source organism: Spergularia marina (assembly GCA_963680865.1). Classification (NCBI taxonomy): domain Eukaryota; kingdom Viridiplantae; phylum Streptophyta; class Magnoliopsida; order Caryophyllales; family Caryophyllaceae; genus Spergularia; species Spergularia marina. Next base: position 9,565,562 of record OY804544.1, on the reverse strand, counting down.
AATTACAGGCTTTTTTATACACTTGCTGACTTTTTTTATTTGCTTTTTCTAGTGAGCAGCTGGTGAACTTTGGCTTCTACCATTTTCTTCCAAGGGAAGATATGGTTACATTTCATGATCGTAAAATGATTACAAATACCATTGTTGAGTGTTGGTCAATCCACCTCAACGAGCTTCAGCAAAAGGAGAATCAGCAACCATCAAGGACCTTTTTTGGCGTTAGTCACATGGTATTTACACTCCCATTTTAGTAAAATTTTGAAGTATATTATTACTGTATGTTTTTCACCAATCCGTTTATTCTGTTTATTTGTAGGGGCCATTGTTAGCTCTCAAAAAGAACAAAAAGTCGAAGGGTGCTTGTGAGGAGCTGATGTCTTGTTGGGATAATTGGAGTTTTTGTAATCGCCGGCCAATTGATCTGAATGCTGATATGGTGAGTTTTTAGTAGTGCTCTTAAATCTGTGTTTTCTTTCTCTGTTTTGACAATAGAGTGACACTGTATTTTGCATACATTGACATAACTTTGTCAATAAAAGCTGTTTTCACTCTCTGAACTTTGAGTTGTTCTCAAAATACAACCCATTTGCAAGTTCTTAAAGTAAATTGGTAACCACTGGTGTCGAATCTCAAAGATGTCCATCAACCAAGAAACTTCAAGTTCGAATTCAGCAATCATTTCATCCCATTTCTGCTCGAATTCATTTGGTTCGAGATCTATATCCCAAATAATGGAATTGAATCTGAGTCAAGAATTCAGTTTCATTGCATATTTTTACCCCTACCTTGGCCTTCACCTTATCGGTTATATGCCACATACAAAATCTGTGTGTGACATATTTAAAAACAGAAGGGACTGCCTTCCTTATTGCTGGATCTTGATCCGTAAAAAGACACTGTGCTCGTGTGACAAGAGAGCACAAGCAAATGTCACAGACTTTTTGTTATGATCCACTCCAGTGAAAGGAGTGAAAGTCATGTAATATTTGTTTGTACCATAAGTGGGGTCATACGAAACTGCATCACCAAAGAGTGCATAGTTCTTCTTACCCCGTGCATCGGTCCAAAAGACTTTCGACAAACAGTCATGCTCATCAACCTCATAGGCAAAATAGAAACCCTTCTTTAGCTCAGATTTTCTCTTAAACTTGTCAATCAATATTTGTGAGTCCCTATCCCCTATGAAACACTTCATATCCCTATCGAAATTCTTAAAATCAACAAGGTTTGCGCCCACATTTTCATAGCCTTTCGCATATTCCTTGCATATTCTAAAAGATTTCGTTGCACCAATTTTAAGCTTTGTGTGGTCAATAATGGTTTGCTTATGAAACAAAGTCAGGTTTCTGGCAAGCTTTTGAAACTCCCTATGTTTCAATTTGCAAAGTCTATGATTGTGAATGTGATGGAACTTCGAAACTACATATTTACCATCTTGGTACCTAAAAGCAATCATCGCTTCACATCCAAATCGAGTAATCTTAGTCCTTCTCTTTGCAACTCGTTCGGTATTACACTCTAAAAAGTTGTTCACTTCACTACAATCCATTGTAACATGTTTCTTTTCCCTATTTTCTTTGAAAGCTTGTCGGTTACACACAACAGATTTATAGACTATCCTGTCACTAATATCTCTTTTAGACGTATACAACCTTGTATCAAACCCAAAAGCAAGTGCATATATCTTGTAAAATTCTACCCCCTCATCCAATGTCTTAAAAAGCATCCCCAACTAGGGATGGCAATATAACCCGAACCCACCTACCACCCGATCCACCCGATCACTTTAAACGGACGAGAACCCGATTTATATGGATGTTACACGGATTCGGGTGAATCGGGTTCGGTTGACGGATCGGGTTCGGGTGAAAAATTTTCATCCGTTACCCACCCGTCACCCACCCGTTTAACTTAATTATTTATTTTTTAATTTTTTTAATCCAATTATTTGTATATGTAGCTTAATAATGTTACTTAAATTGTTATTTTTTTCATATTCAAACTCATCCGTTTATCACCCGATCCATCCGATTATTTCATGGGTGATGGATGGATCGGGTTCGGGTGAGAGATTAGTCGGGTGATGGATGGATCGGGTGGATGGATGATAAACGGGTGATGGATCGGGTGAAGGTCCACCCGATCCGAACCCGATCCATTTACATCCCTATCCCCAACGTAGGTGTAAACTCAGCCTCTACATTTCTAACCCACTGCTCAGAACCTCCAGGAGTAAAGGAGACAATAGATGGAGGTATTGTAACTAATTCTGAAAATCAAGCATGAACATGAATCAACATAGAATGACAGACACACACCCTTGCAATGCCACTGAAACCCCATAAAATGACATATACTAATTTGACTCATATATAAACAACAGCATCACACAGTGACATACACACAACCATCCAATGACACTGAACGACCATAGAATGACAAAGAATATATTTTTACATTAATATTAATCATTGATGCTTAAAATTAAAGAATTTAACTTTAGTGTCATTGTATTTAACTTTTTAGTGTCATTCTATTGTGTAGCAAGTGTCATTGTATTCTCCAAGCTAACTTAGTGTCATAGACAAACATCCAATGACACTGAACGACCATAGAATAACAAAGAATATATTTTTCAGTAATATAAACCAGTGATGCTGAAAATTAATGTATTTAACTTAGTGTCATTCTATTGTGTAGCAAGTGTCATTGTATTTTCCAAGTAAAAAAAAACCTAAAACCTAGAAATTTAATTATGAATTAAAATTCTTCAACTAATATTTGAAATAATATCGTCATTGGATTGTTAATGTAGTGTCATTATATTTTCTACGAAATTCTTCAACTAATATCCGAAATAAAAACTGTAAATCAAGTTCAAAATTCATATAATCAACTGTTTATAATTCATACAATCAACGTAGAACATAAATCAAACTGAACGAATCTAAAACTGAGTAATTTCAATTTTTCCCCCAAATTTGAATCTAAAACATTCAAATTAAATTCAAAAATTGTTAAAAAAAAAGAAGAATCAGATTTACATACCTGTTTGCGCCGCCATTGGTGTAGCTTGCGCATCCATCGATCGTTGTCAAAGAATCAGATCGAAGCGAAGAAGATTAAGATCGCGATTTTAGGGTTTTAGGACAAAGAGAAGTAAAAAATTGAGGAGAGAGAAAGTGAGGAAATGTTTGTTTTTTTTTTTGTAAAGTGTGTTATGACTTATGACTGAAGTGGGTTTTGACCCCTCTGCGTTTTTTTTTTTTTTTTTTTTGCGTCTTCATGCTTTATTCCGTGGTGTCACTCTATGTGACACTCTCTGTCACTCTTATGGGAGTGCGCAGTTCTCACGCGAAGGGGAGTACCCCTCCTTAGGTGAGTACTGCGCACCTCATCATAGCCGTCCGATCAAGCATTTTCGACGCTCCGGATTAAGCCATCTGTCCCTCTAATAAAAAAAGAAAATAATCTTGTTGACAGCCACAACTCCCGTCAATTGTTTTTTTTGTTTCTCTCTCTACAAATTTCTCTCTCCACTCATTTCCTCTTCCCACCTTCACGACATTTCCTTCTTCCTCCAACTCACAATTTCTCTCTCCTCGCCCTACGCCACCTCCGCCACCTCTGTTGCGTCTGGTGAACGCCACTGTCGCCGCGATTCCGGCACAACTTCTACACATCCTCGCCGTCCTCGCCACTGTCTCTTTCCTTGTTCTCCACCGCCTTTTATGCCGTCAACTCGAATCTATCGCCGTCGGTTTTGGTTTCTCTCTCCTCTCTCGCGTACTCCGACACCGCTCCCGCCGTCGTCACCACTCTTTCCTCTTCCCGTCGATCTCTTCTCTCCGGCGGCGACTATTCGGAACTACAAATGTGTCCTACTCATTTGATTATGGTATGTTTTCGGATCGATTTTCAGTTTTGATTGTTTTGTTAGAACTAATACCTAATTTGATTAATTTAATTAAATCAATTTGATTAACTTGATTTTTTCGGCGAGATTCTGCTTATAATTGGATTAATACATTATAAGCTCATGTTATCAATCTTATGAATCTTTCAAATAATCTAAATGTTGCAATTTAGTTTGATTCAGTTTAATTTTAGTTTAATTCGGTTTAAATCAATATAAATGTTGCTTAATTAAATTTTGAGGTTTGCAGTTAATTCTCTGGTTATTGTCTTCACTCTCCGTCTTTCAAATCGCCGGCGATGGCGACTTGAGGCTCCGGCAACGGCGATGTTTATATTTGTTGATGTTTAATTTTGAAATTTACAGTATGTGTTTATTCTTGTCGTACTTTTTGAGTATTGATTAATTTTGCGAATTTTATGGACTCTCTTGTGTCATTGTATCAGCACTCTACTGTCATTGTATCGACACTCTACTGTCATTGTATCGACACTCTACTGTCATTGCATGGACTGTGGTGAGCATTCTAAGTTTGTGATCTTCAATGCAACCTAATAGCTGGTGCGAGTGTGAGGCTTGCTAATTAGTAGGATTGTATGCACACTTTTATGTCGTTGTATGGAGGTGTCATTGTATTGGACACTTTGTGTCACTGTATGGACACTCTTGTGTCATTGTATGCACAGTTCAGATTTGCGTAGATTACTTGTGATAGTTCTTTGAGCAACCAAATTAACTGATTTTGATGACAGCCCACAATTTTCATCCGTGCTTTTTTTGATGCCCCTTCAATTATGACATCTGATACCACACGCTGAAAGTTGCTTATTTGTTGTTTGTATCCTACCTGTGCTATTATGCATATAAAGGTTTAAAGGTCGTTAGCTCAATGCTAGAGCGTTTGTGCTATTTGCACATTGGTGTGGGTTCAAGTCCCACACGACCTAGATGCCGGCTTTGTGATGTTTACTTTTGTTGTATTATATGTGTTTGTAACTTATGGGCATCCATGGTTAAATGGCAGCTTCTATATTGATGTGTTCTTGTCACAACAAGGGCTTTTTTCGTGAAAACATCAAATGTGATGCATGCTCAGAAGCTTAGCTTCATGTTCATGTCAAGGAAGGGCAGCTAAGAACGGCTACTTGTCAAACAAGAATTTTCATGCGTCTCTTTTGCTAATCGTTGCATGCATTTTAAGGCAAATAAGGATTAATAATGTGTTTTAACAGTGAATAGATGTCCATATCTATTTTGGAAGATAATTGAAGTCCATCTCAAGCAAGCAAAGCACTTGCTACATTCGTTTCAAAAAGAATTCTTTTAGCGATCAAACCAAATCCAAAAAATACTTACAATACCATTTCTCCTAGCTTCATAATCTGTTTTGAGCAAATTTTTGGTGCAGATTGACGACCTTCAAGATAGCTTTTGAATGATACTAATTAAGGCCTGAGACGATCAGATTTGCTATGTCTAAATGCCTTTTCCGCACTGTGTAACAAATAGCCTATGTGGGAGTTGAACCCACACCATTCATGCTATCGCATGATGCTCTACCAATTTGAGCTAATAGGCTGCTATTCATGCAATCGCATTATGCTATACCAACCACGACTAACATGAAAAATATGCACACGCAATCTCAATCTCAATATGCAGCTTATAACTCTAATTTCTTTCGCATTTCATTTCTCGTTCAACGATTGAGAAATTTTCAGGCATCTCCATCAGAACAGGATCAGTTTGTGAGTAGCTCACTCCGAACAAACCATAAATCATCGGAAACTAGGTCCATAGAATGACACACGTTCCTCCATAGAATGACACTGACATAGAATGACACAGCCATAGAGTGACACACGTTTGTCCATAGAGTGACACAGGTTTGTAAATAGAGTGACACACAATTGTTCATAGAATTACACAACCATACAATGACACACATTTGTACATAGAGTGACACCGGTTTGTACATCAAGTGACACACGTTTGTCCACAGAGTGACAGGCTGTTTTCACTCAAAAAATTAATCTCAAACCTAGTGTCATTTTATTGTTCAACAATCGTCATTGTATTTTCCATGAAATCTAAAAGTCTCAAACCTATAAATTTAATTCTAAATTTAGATCGTTCAACTAATATTCAAAAAATAGTGTCATTATATTGTTTAGTTGGTGTCACTGTATTTTCCACGAAATTATAAATCCATGACACAGACTAATTTGAATCTAATACAATCAAGAGCATCACTGTATTTTATGTAGTAAGTGTCATTCAATTGTGTAGTAAGTGTCATTGTATTTTCGAACTTTACCTACTGTCATTCTATTTTGTAGGAAGTGTCACTGTATTTTCCCAGTTAACTTAGTGTCATTCTATTGTGTAGTAAGTGTCATTGTATTTTCGAATTTAAAAAAAAAAAATCTAAAACCTAGAAATTTAATTATGAATTTCGATTCTTCGACTAATATTCGAAATAATAATGTCATTGGATTGTTTATTTAGTGTCATTGTATTTTCCACGAAATTACAAATCTAAAATCTTATTAATCAATATCAAATTTGTAAAAAAAAAAAAAAAAACAAATCAACCTAGAACATAGATCAAACCGAACGAATCATTCTAGTTGTAAACTCGAGTAATTTGATCTTTTTCCCCAAATTTTCAAATCTAAAACATTCAAATTAAATGCAAAAATTTGTTAAAAAAACATGAATCTGAGTTACATACCTACTGGCGTCGCCATTGGTGTAGCGTGTGTATCCATCGATCATTGTTAAAGGATCTAATCGAAGCGAAGAAGATGGAGATCGCGATTTTAATTTTTGGGGATTTTGGAAGAGAGAAAAAGAGCAGGAGATAAGAGGAAGAGGAGAGAGAAAGTGAGTGAAGATTATGACGGGAAGAGGGAAGACTACCTTTCTCTTCTTCTTCTTCTTTTTTTTTTTTTTTACTATAATACGCGCGTGTCACTGTATGTGACACAGAGTGTCACTCTATGCGGGTGCGCAGTTCTCACGCGAAGAGGAGTTCGCACCTGATCTCGCCTGTGTATATATATAAACGAATCTTTTTTCGTGGTCATTCAACGCGTCTAGAGACTTTCGAATTTTTTTAGAGCTTTGTAATCTTTTATTTTTACAAATTTAGGTAAAAGATATATAACTAACTATAAATAATAAGATGATACTATATGTTTTGGGAAACAATAAGATGATGATAAGATGATACTACATGTTTTGGGAAATAATATATTGATACTATACGTTTTGGGAAAACATGGTGCATAAACATAAAAATAGAAAAAACTTACCATGAGATTATACGTGCATGTTTTCTATAATCTTTTCTGGACAAGCCTTAAGGAATTTATGCCAACTTGGGATGTAAAAATATGCAATATTGACTTCGCATGAATGGAAAATTTAGCAAAAAAATATGCAAGATTGATTTTACATGAATGGAAAATTTAGCATAACATATGCAAGATTGACTTTGCATGAATGGAAAATTTAGCAAAAAAATATGCAAGATTGACTTTACATGAATGGAAAATTTAGCATAAAAATATGCAAGATTGAATTTGCATGAATGGAAAATTTAGCATAAAAATATGCAAGATTGACTTTCCATGAATGGAAAATTTAGCATAATAGAAAAAAGCCTTACCATGGGACCATACGTCTATGTTATGGGAATATTGGTATCATGTATGTATGTATATTATGGGGGCCGATAATACGATCATAAAATAAGTAATTAAATTATTATTACACCTCAACTAAGTATGTATTATCCAGCAATAATCAAGCATACAGAGGTTGTTTAAATTCTAAAATTACTAGAAATTTTTATTTGTGAAAAGAGTTATTTGAACCGTGCAACGCACGGGCTTACAACTAGTCTCTAATATTTGCATAATAGTCCCGCTAAACTTTTTCCAAGTCATAATTTGCCTAATAAACAAAAGGGATATGCATCAATGTGCAATATCAGTATATCATCAATACACCATCACTAAAACATCTATATACCAATATACTATACTACACTCAAACCGCTAAATATCTTCCCTTTACCGAGAGTACAAATTAGGGTTACAGACAAGATTAGTATGGCATAAGTACTACGTAAACATATGTAGTCTTCAACAGTTGTCTCCTTCACCTACTCGTTTAACGAGTGGTTGTAATCATCCTATTTGTTCTAGTAGAGTCCTTAGTATCATACTCTCATCCTCTTTTGGCTTCCAAACCTCCACAAATGAGGTCAAAACACTAACAACATGGCCGTTAACTAGCTTTTATGGCGGCGTTGTGACATGCTAGCTCTGCAATTCTCACGAAACTCTTAGGTGTTTTATCCCTCACGTTAGTTGAGAACTAGGTCAATGGCGAGCAACAGTTTCTCATAGTTCGATTTGATTCACACAACCATGTTCATCCTCCTGCTTTAGCCAAGAGCCTTCAAACCTGTTAATAACTCCAGAAGCACAACTCCAAAACTGAAAACATTAGCTTTAGTTGTGATATACTCCGTATATTTCCTATAACTACATTATAAAAACATCGTTAAACAACTACCACAATCGACCAAATTATTCAACAAATACAAAAAAACTATTAACATATCTCATGCTTAAAACAAATTAAAGCATGATTTTTGTATACAAGCATATTTGATAGCCAAGTATCCGAAGGTTCTAACAACCCTAGGGGCAGGGGCGGACCCAGGAATTCTGACTCGTGGGGCAAAAAATATCCAACGTAATATTACAAATAGCAAAATTACTGTCATTGTTACATAGCATGAATCATACAAACAAACTAAACAAAAAAACATCTTTAGAAGAAAAGTACAATGAATCATCAATCAATAATAAGAAATTGTGGGTTTAGGGCTAGAAAATTACTTTGAAATTGTTTTAATTTGTTCGTTTTTTGTGGGCCTTCCCAAGGCTAAAAGGGGCTGAATTTCAGCATTTATACAATTTACAGAGTAGAAATATCAATTAGCTCTCTCTAGTCCAATGGTAAAATATAGTATATGTTATGAATGGGAGGTCATGTGTTCAAATTCTGGCATCTACTATTTTTTTCTCTGCCCCCACGTAAAACCGCCCCTGCCTAGGGAAGCAGACTATTCTCCCTGAGCGATGGATCCATCACTCCTGAGGGCTGTCTAAGGTTTTTGAAAAATGAATTATAGGGGCACCATGTGCATTGTAGTGTAAAATTCAGGGGCACCAGGTTTATTGGTATGTAAAGTTCAAGGGTACCAATTGCAGTGACATTTAAAGTTCAGGGGCACCTTGTGCACATTTTTTTGGGCAAATTAAAATTTCTGAGAAATTTTTTTGAGTCTCGAAAAAAATAATATTTTAAAATTTTCAATTTTTAATATATTTTTTAATTAATTGTGATTGAGGAAAGTTAATCCCATCGACCATATATAGTCCTACATCATCAATTAACGGTCAAAACTTAACGATGTTAAAGAAATGAGAAATTAGGGGCACAAAATGTCGAAAATAGAAAGTTCAGGGGCACCAAACAGTACTAGTTTGATAGGTAGGTTCACCACGTAAATTTGCCGCTATAAAAATGTTAACATATCTCAATTTTCAATTTTAGATAGCAGTGCGTACATAAATCCTAAACGAACTATTCGTTGGATGATAAGCCATGGCTAGAAAGTAAACTCAAAATAAAGATTGAAATTCGGTCTTAAAATCGAATTTTTTTTCGAAATAGAGCTCAAAAATAAATATTAAACAAAATGGGTTGGATTGAAAAATGTTCAATCTTATGGGGTGCACGTCACCCCATTTCAAGTTCGGGACAAAACCGCCAGTGCCCCTGGCGGTTTTAAGTAGAGAGAAATCGCCACCGTCCATGGCGGTTTCTTCACAAAAATGAGTATACAAAATCGAGTGGGTGATATTTTGCCAAGGGTGAAACCGCCACCCCCCATGGCGGTTTCACCCTTAGCCAAATTATCACCCCGATATAACGTCAATTCAAAAAAAAAAAAAAAAAAAAAAAAAATGAAACCGCCACCCCCCATGGCGGTTTCATCCTTGGCAAAATATCACTTACAACCTCATAGCTACTGTTCAAGACACTTAAAACCGCCAGGGGCACTGGCGGTTTTGTCTCGAACTTGAAATAGGGTGACGTGCACCCCATAAGATTGAACAATTTTCAATCCAACCCATTTTGTTTAATATTTCTTTTTTGAGCCCTATTTCGAAAAAAAAATTCCTTAAAATCATCATAATTCGATTTAGCTACCGAAATACCAACAAAATTTGATCGGTAAAGGCCTGGTCACTAAATTAGCTACCATTTAAGAAATCAGTAATTAGTGACCAATTTGTGGTGGCAAAATTTGATAGGGATTGGCAGTAGCAAATTTAGATATGGAATAAGCGAACTTTCTGCGACAACAAAATTAGATATTGAAATTTGACAATAGCTAATTAGAATTGATTTATTAGTATTAGACTTTCTGTACTTTTATTGTTAGAGACTTAGAGAGTTATAGATATGGTAGGAGTATGGGTTGTAATAGGGAATACTAGTTTTAAGCCCGTGCGTTACACGGTTTAAATATTATATTATTTTTAATGATTTTTATGTTTATAACCAAATATGTTATCATTTCAATTAAAATAATTCATAGCAATTGTTGTGATGTTGCTTACATGTATTCTAAAATCTTGATCAATTTAAAAAAAAAAAAAAAAACAACAACAAAGTTGTCTAGATTGTTCATGTTTAAATTATACAACAACATTTCTTATCTATACTCTTAAAAAAAAAAAAAAACCTTTTTTTTAATAAATATGGTATATAAAGTCGATTGTAAAAATTAAGCATTGTATATCAAAAAATGTATAAATGGATCTCAAATTGAAATACATTTCTAATCAAATAAAATGATATATGTTTCAAATTTTTCTGATACACATAACCAATTGTATGATCAATCATACCGTGTTTCTATAATATAGTGTTATATGTTAATAAAAAATTTCTGAATTGTTAATCATTAACTGTGTAATTTATCCTCTTTTTTTTGCTCTTTCACCATGCACTAAATTCTTCTTTTTTGCTCTCTCACCATACACTAAACTCTTCTTTTTTCGCTCTCTCACCATACACTAAACTCTTTGAATAGTTGTTTAATGATGGACTCTTTTTTTTTTTCACCATACGATAAACTCTTTGAGTATTTCTCAAATGATGGACTATATTTCTATGCTCTTCAAAACTCCCTCTCAGTACATATATTATATCGTGCTTGATGATTCTTTTACAAAAAGTTCCACGTTGAACATGTTTCTTAGTTAGTCAGATGTAGTGTTTATATTTTGTTTGTTCAATTTAGTTTAGGAATAGACACAATATCATTTTTGCAATTTTCACTCGATGACTGCTAATTAATGCATTTCTATCAAACATAGGTATAAATGGAACTCATTTGATATTAAATTACAAAATAAGTTTAATGAGTTATATGTATTAATTTTCTAATATACAAAATGAAAGTTATGACTAATTATGTCGTATCACATCTAAATAACTTTCAAATTACAATTTTATGAAAGTATGGAATCTGGCTAATAAATGTTGCGAGTATTTTCTATTCTTTGGACTCTCTCACCATTTCTCTATTTTGGACTCTCCCTAAACTTAAAAAAAAAAAAAAAAAAAAAAAAAATCCCTACTAAATGTACACGAAGAAACTGAACATATCGGAAAAATGTGTAAATGGATCTCAAATTGAGATACATTTCGAAACAAATCTAATGATATATGTTTTTAAATTTTCTGATACACGTAACAAATGTTATGAGTGATTATGTCGTAAATCTATTACATACATTTATGAAAGAGTTTCACGAAAATAAGGATTCTATACGTGGGTTATTAATTATTGTCCGTGTGAGTTGTTAATAATAAAATGTGGGTATTTCTCATTTTTTAAACTATCTCAGTAGTTCTTAAATGATGGACTTTTTCTATGCTCTTCAAAAATCTCTCTTTTTTATATATATACTAGTTTTCAGCCCGTGCGTTGCACAATTCAAATATTATATCATTCTTAATTATTTTTATGTTTATAACCAACTATGCTATCATTTCAATTAAATTAATCTATCACAATTGTTGTGATGTTGCTTACATGTATTTTAAAATCTTGATCAATTAAAAAAAACCACGAAGTTGTCTAGACTGTTCATGTTTAAATTATACAACAACATTTCTTATTTATACTCTTCAAGAAAAACATTTTTTTAATAAATATAGTATATAAAGTCGATTTTAAAAATTAAGCTGCATGTCGGAAAATGTATAAATGGATCTCAAATTGAAATACATTTCGAATCAAATAAAATGATATATATTTCAAAAGTTTCTGATACACATAATCAATTGTATGATCAATCATACCGTATTTCTATAATATAGCTTTATGTAAGAGTTTCACGAAAATGGGAATTTTCGTGTGAATTGTTAATAATTAAATCCTTTTTTGCTCTTTCACCATACACTAAACTATTTGAGTATTTCTCAAATGTTGGACTCCCTATTTTGCTCTTTCACCACACACTAAACTCTTTGAGTTTTTCTCAAATGATGGACTCTCTCTATTGCTCTTTCACCATACAATAAACTCTTTGATTATTTCTCAAATGATGGACTCTCTCTATACTCTTCAAAAATCTTGTTGTTTACAGTTTTAAGCCCGTACGTTGCACGATTCAAATATTATATCATTCTTAATGATTTTTATGTTTATAACCAAATATGTTATCATTTCAATTGAAATAATTCATATCAATTGTTGTGATGTTGCTTACATGTATTTTAAAATCTTGATCAATTCAAAAAAAAAAAAAAAAGTTGTCTAGATTGTTCATGTTTCAATTATACAACAACATTTCTTATTTATACTCTTCAAAAAAACCTTATTTTTTTTAATAAATATAGTATATAAAGTCGATTGTAAAAATTAAGCATTGCATATCAAAAAATGTATAAATGGATCTCAAATTGAAATACATTTTTCGAATCAAATAAAATGATATATGTTTCAAAATTTTCTGATACACATAACCGATTGTATGATCAATCGTACTGTGTGTCTATAATATAGTGTTAATTGTTTATAAAATTTTTTGAATTGTTAATAATTAACTGTGTAATTTATCCTTTCCTTTTTTGTTGTTTCACCATATACTAAATTCTTCTTTTTTTTGCTCTCTCACCATACACTAAACTCTTCTTTTTTGCCCTCTCACCGTACACTAAACTCTTAGAGTAGTTGTCAAATGATGGACTCTTCTTTTTGGCTCTTTCACCATACACTAAACTCTTTGAGTATTTCTCAAATGATGGACTATTTTTATGCTCTTCAAAAATCCCTCTTGGTACATATATTAAATCGTGTTTGATGATTCTTATACAAAAGGTTCCACGTTAAACATGTTTCTTAGTTAGCCAGATGTAGTGTTTATATTTTGTTTCTTCAGTTTAGTTTAGGAATAGACACAATATCATTTTTGCAATTTTCACTCGATGACTGCTAATTAATGCATTTTTATCAAACATATGTATAAATGAAACTCATTTTATATTAAATTTCAAAATAAGTTTAATGAGTTATACTAGTATGTATTAAGGACTCTCCCTAAACTTTTTAAGGAAAAAAAAAACGAATCTCTACCAAATATACACGGAGTAGCCGAATTGTTTCATATCGGAAAAATGTGTAAATAGATCTCAAATTGAGATACATTTTGAAACAAATCTAATAATATATGTTTTTAAATTTTCTGATACACGTAACCAATGTTATGAGTGATTATGTCGTAAATCTATTACATTTATTTATGAAGGAGTCTCACGAAAATAAGGATTGTATATGTGGATTATTAATTATTGTCCGTGTGAGTTGTTAATAATAAAATGTGGGTATTTCTCATTTTTTAAACTCTCTCAGTATTTTTCAAATGATGGACTCTCTATATGCTCTTCAAAAATCTATATATATATATATATATATATATATATATATATATATATATATATATATAGAATTAGGTTCAAATGAGTCCTTTAGGATTAGATGAGTCCATGAGTCCCAATCACAGCCGTTCATCCAATCTAATCCGACGCTCGAAATTTCGCCACCCCTTCAGGGCAAAACTGTCAATTACATCACAGATATAAAACTCAAAAAAATCGGCCTCCCTCCTCAATTTTACAGTGTCAATTTCTCTCTCCTCAGTTTTTCTCTCCCATTTTCTCTCTCCTCACCCCGTCCCCCTAGTTTCTCTCTCCTCACCGCCGCAACTTTCCATCGCCGCCGCCGATCTCCCTCGCCGCCGATATCCCTGTCGCATATAATCGGCGATTGTTCCAGTCAACTCTTCGTCGTCGCTCGCTCATCAAAATCGCCGTTTTCCGCCCTCATTTTCCTCCGGCTACTAAAGGCATGTATCCGACTCTAATTTTGATTTTATTCAATCGATTTTCATGTGTTTTACACTTTATTTTGACATCTTTCGATCTCATTATGTGCATTTTCAGATCGATGTTTCGGTTCGATCGATTTTACCTTACTCGAAATCCGGCAAGGTTGCGAACTCCGACAACTAGCCGCCGCTCGCAATTCCGTAATGTTGAAACTCCGGCGATGATTCGAATGTGCAATAGAGTTGTTCTTCATTCTTATGGAATGATTTAGGTATGATTTCTTATTTTAACTTTTTCTTTTTTTCTATTAAAATTCATATTTTAAATCTTTATATAATTGAATGTTCAGATTTGTTATAGAGAAAACTTCAGTGTTTTTATCTGAATATTGCTGATTTGTTGAGTTTATTGTTGTAATTTGTGTTTGACAGTTGATTTTCTTGTGAATGTTGCAGTTTCTGGTTTGATTGTTTTATGTTTGATGTGGCAAATAATCAAATGTCATTGCGAGATCTGATTTTTGTTTCACTGGAGTAGTATTATGGTTTGTTTATTTCACTGGGATTGCAATTTCCAGCTTCTAATTTACGCATAGATACATTACAAATGCTTGTGTTTACATTTACGTTTGGTGGATGATGTCTGCTGCTTCTTTGTTACGGATGGGCTCATCAGGGAGCAGTATTTGTATGTTTTTGACTTTTGATCATTCTGTGAGTTCTTAATGCAAGGATGGAATGAAATAACACATAGAAAAGAAGGATTATGCTCCTTTTGTGCTCCCACATGTGATTAAGCTTCTACATCTGATGTTTGTTAGTTTATGCTGATTTCACTGCCCCGACATCTCTTGTTCTGATGTCAGGGATTGGCTTCGTGTGATTGCTGCCAACAAGGACCGTAATGTGTATGAGCTCAGGTACTTCAAGTAGACATCTAGGTGGTTGTTGATGCATGGAAAGTGAGTTTTAGCTTGCTTATGGTTGAAACTTCTTCTGGTTAAAACGAAATACAATCTAGAAAGGCTTCAAATTTCCACTCAAAAAGGTTGTTAGCTCAATGGTAGAGCGGTGTGCCACTGGCACATAGATGTGGGTTCGAGTCCCACACAGCCTAATGTTCTTTGTTGCTTATTGTTGGGTTTGATTGAGTTAGAAATTTACAATATACATTTGGCTGTGATTTATTGCTAGCAAAAATAGGACCCTGATAAAATCGATGATTCTATTTATTGCTAGCAAAAATAGGACCCTGATAATATATACCAAGGTTTATTCAAAGATTCAGCAAATACTACAAGATGATTCTTCAGGCCATCAGACGCCAAGTCCTGCAAGAGATCGTCAGCAGCAGTCAAACGTTTGCAAGGGGCCTAAAATCACGATGAATTGTGAATACTAAAAGACACTACACTTATCATAGGAAGCTTGTTAGAAGTTCCAGTTTGAGGCAAACATGGGCATTTTAACCCTGATAAACAATATTGAGACTAAGCTTAACACATCCTACAGATAACTTTTAGCTAAACTAATACTAAGGAGAAATTAGATGCAGAATCCAAGCACCACTTAATCACATTGGAAGTACAATGCACAAGCAATTTATCAAAGATCCACTGTAAAAAAAACACTACTAAAACATATCAGACAATGTGAATCATAGCATCTCTATATCCAGTTTCAGCCAAGTGAAAATAGACTACACTATTCAGTATTGTCAGTAAATCTTACACTCCCTAAAAAAATATTTTGGTGAATTTAAAATATGTTTGTTTCATCAGATTTAACAGCTTCCCCTCATGCAGAATTACAAGTATTCAGGTGCACATTCTTTGACCAAAACTATCCTATGTTGCGACATACCTAATAGGTTCCCAAAGTCAGATAAAAATAAAATGAAAAGGAATGAGAAAGAAGAGGAACAGGACACAACAACTTAAAAAAATCACTCGTGAGATGAGACCATGTGTCTAAATGAGTTATGAGCTCATCAAATTGATTGACAGTATTCCAATATAGATTAAAGTTTCCAAAATTTTTGTAGCTGACGTGGGACTCGAACCCACACCTCGTACAAGGCACGATGCTCTTCCTATTGAGCTAGCCAGCTTTGAATGAGAAGTAAAAGTATAAAACGACATAGAGAATCTATAGAGAAGGGCCATCAAATACACACTAGAAAATACAATTTTACACACGCTAACGAATTGAATCACACACACTTCGAATAAAATCACACACACTATCGAATACAATCACACACACTATCCAAAAGAATCACACACTAAAAAAAAGAATCACTCTTACTAGCAAATTGAATCACACACACGAACTAGTAGAATCACACACACTATCGAATAAAATCACAATCATGAACAAGTAGAATCATACACACTATTGAATAATAACACACACGCTATCAAATGGAATCATACACATTATCAAATAAAATCACAAACTCCATTCAAAAGAATCACATACTAACTAATAGAATAACTCACTAACAAATGAATTCACATAGCATACCAAGTAGAATCACACACACTATTGAATACAATCACACACACTATCGAGAAGAATCACACACAGTAGCAAATTGAATCACATTCTATGGAATAAAATCACACTCACTATCGAATAGAATCACAAACTAACAAATAGAATCACACACATAAACTTATAGAATCACACACGATATCAAATAGAATCACGCAAACTAATGAATAGAATCACACTAACGCACACATAGAATCATACAAGCTATCAAATAGAATCATACACTAACCAATAAAATCACACACTCTATCGAATATAATCACACACCCTATAAGATAGAATCACATTAACAAAAACAATTGCACAGAGCCTAACATATATAATCTCACCAATATGATACCATAAACTGACCAATGTGACTCCATATAATAACCAATGTGATTCTATATATTGACCAATATGATTCTATAACCTAACCAATTATAAAATCGAGTAATTGGAAAATCAATAATAGAAACGAGTGTGATTCAATAGTCAATACAGAGTGATTGCAAATGCTATTTAAAAATCGAAATCGAAAGAAGGGCCTGTGTGATTCAATATCCAATACAGTGTGATTGCAAATGCTAATTAAGAATCGAAAAGCAGACACAATTGAAAAACGATCGAATTTGGGAAATTGAAAAAAAAAACGATGAATTCTTTTGTTCAGATCTTCGTTTAATCAGTAGAACAACCTATTTTTCGTAGATATCAACAAAAACAGCAGCAGAAACAACAAAAAAATTGATTGCAAATTCGAAAAATATAGATCAAATTCACTACAAGATTAATCGAAATTAACAGCTTGAATAAGACTAAAAATGCTGCGAAGCTTTCGAAAACACCAAATCGAGCATGTAATCAACTTAAATCAAACCTAAAAAGCATTTAAATACATAGAATCGAACAAATAACAGCTTGAGTAACACGCAAAAACTTCTAAAAATCAGTGATTATCTTTAAAAGAACATAGAATGTGGCAGTAATAGGTGAAAGAGAGAAGCGGTGGAGGCGAGATCGGCGGTGACACGGCGGAGGCAAGAGAAGCGACGATGAGAAAGCACGGAGGAATAAATCGCCGGAGATCACGAGAGAGGAGAGAGAAAATGTGGGAGGAAGCAGGAAAAATTTTTCTGAGAAATGAGAAGAAAGAGGTTTACGAACCCCTGGATCAATGTGGCCGCGTGTTTCTTCACTAAATCGTGGCCTTTCATTTTTCTGCATCTAACGGTTCAGATGAGGACTCATGGACTCATCTAAGCATGCGGACTCATATGAACCCGCATGTATATATATATATATATATATAGGAACTTTGGAACCAATCTCAACCCTCTAATCATCAAGATCTAACGGTCCAAATAAATAGGTCTAAAAAGAAAAAGAAAAAACAAAACAATCCCCCCCGACAAACAGCTTCTCTCCCCTCACATCCCCCTTTCCCCACCCTTCTCTCTCCTCCCTTACCCAGCCGTCGTCGCCGAACTTCCTACGCACCACCACCTTTACGCCGGCGAAAGCACTGCCTCACTTGATGCTCGCCGGCGACACCATCTGCCCTCATTCATTTCCACCACCTTTGCCTCCCTCCCTTTCCATTTCACATCACCACCTCCGTTTTCGACATTATCGCCGTCGACAGTGCGTCCCTACATCGAAATGAACACCATCGACCACCGTCCATGCAGCAGGTAATTTGATTGAGCTTGAATGTTCAATAAAATTTTAATTAAAATGATTGAATTGAACTTTCAATGAATTAAAATGGATGAACATTGAATTTGCATAGAATGAACATATCCTAATACTTGATGAACTTATGGTCTAAATCTAATGAACATTTAGTACAAAATTGATGAACATACATCCATAATGCAATTTTGATTTGATGAATACAGAGTGTGCAATTTTAATTTGATGAATATGCAATTTTAATTTGATGAACATGCCATTGTAATTTGATGGACACAGAGGACAGAGAGGTAGAGATGATCGGGCTGTGAAGCTTTGGAAGGAAGATGGTGCGTCAGCAGCCGATGAAATCCCATTGTCGTTGTAGATAGGGGTGAGTACGAACGGGTACCCGCTACTATATTATGAACCCGGACCCAGACCCGTTACCAACGGGTCCTAAAAATTTGGACCCGGACCCGTTAATTGCCAAACGGGTAACGGGTAACGGGTACCCGTTTGATTTTTGAGCAATGAGGCTTGTAGATGCACGAGCCAAAAGTCATCCAAAAATTATTACTTTCAAAGCTAACAATGCTAATGGGTAACCATGATTATCTTTAAAATGAGCTATTTTTACTTTAAACTTCAATTTTATTTTTAAAAAAAGCTTTGTCGAGTTCCGGATACCCGTTTGGACCCGTAGCTTAATGGGTACCCGCGGGTAAAGGGTCTAAAATTATATAAAATTTTGGACCCGGTCCCGCCGGGTCCTAAGCGGGTACGGTTCCGGGTACCCGCTTTTCTTGCTCACCCCTAGCTGTAAAGTAGTTTTTTTTTTGTTGGTGGGGTTACAGAGGTGGTGCCTGATCGTGGTGGTCGGGGGAGTTCTAGCAGTAGACCGACGACCTTTGTGATGGTTCTGGCGTTGGCATTGGTGGTCGGAGGAGGAGGAGAGAGAAGGAGAAAAGAGGTATAAATGGGTGGAGGACGGGAAGAGGATGTGGGCGGTGGGTAAGGGGGTGGTACGTGGTGGTCGTGGTGGCGGCAGGGGGCGTGGGCGGTGGATCAATTGGGCACGGGAGGAGAAAGAATATAGAGTTGGGTTTTGGTTTATTATTTTCTTTTTGGTTAATATTTATAGAGACTGAGAAGTGACAAACGTAGGATTATATAAGATCTTGTGGTTATAAATAGTTCCTAAAGTTCCTATATAATTAATGTTCCTACCTGAACCTGACCATATATAATATATATAGGAAATCTATCAAATGAGAAGTATTAGTTTCGTGAGAAATGAGAAGTAATCTCAGCCATCCATCTCACTTGATCTAATGACCCACATTAAAAACAGAAATAAAAGAAAATTAAAACTAAAAATACACCCAAATCCCCAAATCACTCACATTTTCTCTCTCCACCCTTCCCCCTCTCTCCTCGGCTCTAACACCCGCGCCACCACACCGCCGCCGTCGGTGTCCACCGGCGACAGCCATCGCCGGTTACGAAACCACCAGAATACTCGTCGAACCACCGCGAGGCTTCGTCCGGCATCAGTCTCCGCCGTCGAGCACCGTTTGGCCGCGAAAACCGCCTCCTCTTTCTTCTTTTTCGCGCTCGTTTTTCCAGATCTGGCCGCCGCCTCTGACCTCCGCCGTCTATCGTTGCCTTTTATGGCCTCCGTCGACGACGCCGCTTCTATTGGCGGCACCACCTCTCAATTTGTGGCGGCTAGAGCAAATTGAAAGAAGTGAGAGGTGAGAAGAGGGGGGGGGAATGCGTGCGCGGAGATGGTGGCGTCGCCTTTCCGATATACTTTGACGCTTTTCGCACTGATTCCCGCCGCCAGGGCTCGCCGTCGCCGTCGATCGAGTGATGAGATGAGAGGAGAGGGGGGAAATGATCCGAGCGAGGTGAGAAGGGGAAGGGAAATAAGGGTGGCACGGGAATAAGGGTGTCGAGGTCTGGGTGCACGGCTGACACATCGGCGGGTGGCCGGCTATTTTGGTGGTGACTGAGGTGGTGCAGGAGGGAGCGGGGCGGGGGCTGGGGGAGCTGTGGCGGGGGGAGGGTGGAGGTTGGTGGTGTGGGAGGAGAGAGAAAATGGTGGAAGATTGGGTTTTTTTTGTTGATTTCGTTTTTAATTTTCTTGAATATTCTGTTCGTTTTTTAGTTACGTAATTAATTGGTGGAGTTAGCTAAAATTACGTGTTTTAGTTAGTAAAGTTATCGGTGTTATGTCTTTTAGTTATTGGAGTTACGTCTTTTAGTTAGTGATGTTATTGGAGTTACGTGTTTTGGTTAGTGGAGTTAAGTTGGAGTTACTTGTTTTGGTTAGTGGAGTTACGTGTTTTAGTTAATGGAGTTAAGGTAGAGTTACGTGTTTTGGTTAGTGGAGTTAAATTAGAATTACGCGTTTTGGTTAATGGAGTTAAATTAGAGTTACGCGTTTTGGTTAGTGGAGTTAAATTGGAGTTACGTGTTTTGGTTGGTGGAGTTAAGGTGGAATTACGTGTTTTAGTTAGTGGAGTTAAGTTGGCGTTACGCGATTTAGTTAGTGGAGTTAAGTTGGAGTTACGTTTTTTAGTAGAGTTAAGTTGGAGTACGTGTTTTAGTTAGTGGAGTTAAG
This sequence comes from Spergularia marina, assembly GCA_963680865.1. Lineage (NCBI taxonomy): Eukaryota > Viridiplantae > Streptophyta > Magnoliopsida > Caryophyllales > Caryophyllaceae > Spergularia > Spergularia marina. Next base: position 9,544,318 of record OY804544.1, on the reverse strand, counting down.
TTGGAGTTACGTGTTTTAGTCAGTGGAGTTATTTGGAGTTACGTGTTTTAGTTAGTAGAGTTAAGTTGAAGTTACGTGTTTAAATAGAGTTAAGTTGGAGTTACGTATTTTAGTTGGTGGAGTTAAGTTGAAGTTACGTGTTTTTGCTAGTGGAGTTAAGTTGGAGTTACGTGATTTAGGTTGTGGAGTTATTAGAGTTACGTGTTTTATTTCATGAAATTAAGTTGGAGTTATGTGTTTTAGTTGATGGAGTTACGTCGGAGTTACGTGATTTAGGTAGTGGAGTTATTAGAGTTACGTGTTCTATTATTAAAGGAAATTGTGTTGGAGTTACGTGTTTTAGTTAGTGGAGTTACGTTAGAGTTAATGAATTTTCGTTGGATTTAGTGGAGCTAATAATGATACTCGAATTAGACAATTTACTTTATGGAGTTAGTTTACTGGAGTTACGCAATTTAGTTAGTAAAGTTAAGTGACTGGAGTTAAGAGTTTTAGTTAGTGGAGTTACGACTGGAGTTATGCAGTTTAGTTACTGCAGTTATGCGAAATCAATGGCTGAGATTACTTCTCATTTATCACCAAATTATCACTTCTCACTGGATAGACCCCCTATATATATATATATATATATATATTAGATTAGTGTTTGGTAAATTTTATTTATGGCGTAATTCAATGTAGTATAGCATAGATTATGTTCGACTTAGTCTCCAAGTCATGTTAGGGGGCGTTTGGTTCACATGGGGGATTGGAAAGGGAATGGTAATGGATTGGATTAGGGAAAAGATTCAAGAATCATTCTTTGTTACCCTTGTTTGGTTCACTTAATGAATGGAATCAACCTTACTTGATTCTCTTTCTTGATGTTTGGTTTAGTCAAGTATGAGATTCAAAAAATTGTAAAGCACATATTATGTTATCAACTATTAACTACATATTATACAATGATAAAAAAATGTAAAAAAATAATAATTTGATTAATAAATTATGAAAAATATAAATGTGATTAAAAAATTAAAAAAATTATTTAAAATATAAAAAAATTTGACATTTTTCGATAATAAACCGGAAAAATACATGCCTGATGCTTGAACAACAACAACAACAACAACAAAAAATATATGCTTGATGCTCGATAATAAACTGGAAATATATTACAACAACAACAACAACAACAAAAATGTCACAACTAGCGAGTACAAGACGCATGCTTGATGCCATCATACCACTACCAAAACAAACAAGTTTCGCAGGTCCAACACAACTTTGTTCAAAAGTACATACATAAGTTGTCCCTTACTTAAGAAGATCAAGCACATATTGCTTCCGTAAATTAGCGGGAGCTTGGTTAAAGACCCGAAGCTTCGCTTCCTCGGTACTTGGAATAATCGCAGCCCTTAGTGCTTCGGATGGAGAAAGACCTTCCATTTTCATCACTTCTTCCAACACCCTGTTGCTTTTGTCTTCCAATTGTTGCTCTCTGTCTTCAGTTTTCGACCAAGCCTTGGACATTATCTCGAGAGTAGAGTTCATATCCTCAAATATCTTACCAAACTTGCTTGAAACAGAAAGAAAGGATTGTGATAAACTTGTCGTATCATCAAGCTTCTCCTTGTATCTTCTCTCCTTTTGCTTCAGAGTCTTTGCTTTCTTCTCGGGCGGCTTTGAACACTCACCTTGGTTTGTTGCAGTAGAATCAATATCATCACCATCACTATCAATGACCAAACGTTCACTAGTTGTCTCAGTCTCCATATTCTGGATAGCTATGTCAATCGACTCAGCTCCATCACCAATAGCTCGATCTTTCCCATATATTTCAGATAACTTGTCAAAGTAAGGAGATGGCACACCATAGAGCCCTCTCGCTTTCTTGTGATTCTACAGTCAGTATTATACAAGCAAGGAGTATCAATAAGAATCTGCTATAATCATAAAGACAGCAGTGCACACCATAAAAGAACATATGAAAATTTACAGAACATAGGTTTAAAGGAGACATTTACCTTAGCCCAGGCATTAAAGACTGTCTTAGTCGTCTGCAACATCTTTCTTTCATCATCCCATCCAAAGCCACTAGTGCCCAACATCGCGCTTAAAGCAAAATATTTTTCTAACCAATATTTAAGCCTGGACTCAATATGCGGATCCGCTCTCAAACCACTGTTAGGCAACTTAAAACGCAGCTCAGTCTCCAACTTGCTCAAATAACCAGTCTTAAAGCCATTTTCACTCTTCCATCTAAGGTCACTAGCCAACTCATGCAAGCATTGTATAAGCATGTTATCTTCCCGTGGAGTCCAAAACCTTTTATTCTTACCTCTTCCACGACTACTTTCTTCGCTTGCCTGACTAATTGTATCTCCAGACATACTTGGCACAAACAAAGACCAAAACAATGACCATATCAGAGGCCATTAGCTTGCTTTATCTAAAAACCAGTTATCAAAACAAAGCAAGCATTACATTAAGCATCAGAAGGTCTCCAACTATTATTAACAGTGAAGATAATTAACAAATTTACACATTATTGACCAACTCTAACTCTCCAACTATTAAACATCTCGTGTGCAAGTGTGTTTCGATAGTTAGTCCAAGCATCAGAAATTTCTATAGTTGATATAAACTCTCCAGGCCCTTCACAGTTATTGTCATCATCATCAAAATCATCATTGCCATTATCGTCAGAATCACCATCATAGATATCATCCGAAGGCATAATCTTCCGGATGAGATTATGCAATAGGCAACAAGCCATAACTATCCGACCTTGAGTGCGGACAGAAAAGTACGATGGACAGCTAAGGATCGACCACCTTCCTTTAAGTAAACCAATACACCTCTCAACCACGTTCCTAGCTCTAGCATGTCCCATGTTGAAAAATTCTTCTGCACTTTGTGGTGGGTTATCAGTCCACTCTTTTAGATGGTACATTTGCCCTCTATAAGGGGCTAAAAACCCCTCACAATTGGTGTAACCAGCATCAACCAAGTAAAATTGACCTTTAACAAAAAAATTATATGTATTATTACAACACACTTTCAAACTTAGAATAAAGAAACATTAAAACAGTAGTTCTCAAGGTTACCTCGTGGTACCCTTAACCCATCAGGCCTCGAAAGTGCATTTCGAAGAACAAGAGAGTCATGGGCCGAACCTTCCCATCCTGGTAGGACATAAATAAACTCCATATTAGGGTTGCAAACTCCTAAGACGTTCATGGGCACGGTGTCTTTCCTTGTGCGGTATCTAGATCTATCTTTAGATGGCACTCTTACGTTAATATAGGTACCGTCTAATGCAGCTAAGCAATTCTACAAAATAGATTAAAGTAGGTACCATCATTTGATCTACTCTAAGATGGAAATATAAAATTCAACACAACAAAGGAAGTTTGGTGAAATACCTTGAAGGGTTTCCACCTTCCATCTTCACATCCCACCATCATTGGTCTGGGCTTTACTAATAAATGGTCATGCAGCTTAAGGACAGCCAATAGACAACGATGAAATTGTCTACTAACCGATTCCCCACTTCTATAAAAAGTGTGACCAATGGTCCTATTTTTTTTATGGTGAGCCAATGTGTAGAGGAACATAGCTACAATTTCTTGGAGCGTCATGTTTCTTATAACACCCCCAAATTTCCTTTCCTTTTTTTTTTTTTTTTTTTTTATCGAGAACCAAAACACAAATAAGAAAATTCAGAGGTGTCACTCCGCACTCGAGTCAAAAACCCGAATGCAAAAAGATTTCAGAACCCTAACTACAAATGTCTAATGATCTGAACTAGCTATTACAATCCATTAATTAAAATTACAATAGTCCAAAATCTAAGATTTGAAATATGAAATAGTCTAAGTCCAATATATTGTTTTATAAATGAAAGTCTGAGCTTATTGAATCCAACTAATTTATAGTGAATCGTCGTTCCGACGTGTATCAATCACTCCAAACTTGTGGTGGATTTAAAGCACAAAAACCACAGTTGAAAAAGTCAGAAAAATTGAGTAAGCTAACACCTCAACATGTTGAAAACTAAAACCCTTACCTGGATTTTGAAAACGTTTTAGTTTTTATTTTCAAAACCACAATTAGCACATAAACATATAAATAATTCTATTATAATTCCAATACAATAATCAAAGGCATATTCCACCATCCAATTCATCACTTACTAACAACATAAGAAACATTCCATAATACATATCCAACGAATCAATGATTAACAATAAATGAAATATTCATAAGTCACGAGTAATAATCCATAATCCATAATCCATAATCCATAATCCTTATTATTTAGAAATGAATTGAATCTTTTGCCAATTCACCCTATCAACCATAATCCATAATCCGTAATACAAGACTACTAGACCTAAGTGTGCACACCCCTACTGGGTTTTTAACCCAAGTAGAGTAGACTAGAGCCTAACCCTCTTAAAGACCGATGCGGTGGGGTAATTAATAGGAGTCGATGCGACTCGAACCAATAAATAAGAGTTCTTTTTACTCAAACAAATAAATAGGAGTTCTTTTGACTCGAACAAATAACTAGGAGTTCTTTTGCTCCGTCTAAATAACCAGTATCTTATTGAGAGAGAGTTGATGATCACAAATCATATAAAACGATACCAAATCAACATTATAATAAATTGGCTATGCGCCCACAAACCAAACCAAACCAAATCATCTAATTCAATATACATTTAATCTTACCTTTCAAAATAACATATTTTTCACAAGTCATACCACATACCAATATCAATACAATAAATCCAATCAATCAAAATATAACAACCGTATAAACTGAATCGTTCTCCACCTATCATGATACTATGTTCTCATCCAATCACACCATTCACAGGTAGCACATAATTTTGAAAAGTATCTACAAGTTTGAGAAGGGTTGAGCATGCTAGCTTACATTTTCAAGCAAACGGAAAACTCAATAGCACAACAATCACTAGTACTCATCGTCTACGAACTCAAGCTATACAATTATACAAACGACATTCACAAATTAACACTCAATCTTTCTCAACCAACCAACCAACTATATTCCTATATGTTATTATGATCCTATATGCAATCCATGAACATGACAATACCAAATTCAAACCAACAATTACCAATTATCCGATAAGTATAATTCTATTTCATTGATTATCCAATATAACTCAAATAACACCTAAATTATTATAAAAATTCCCAAAGGCCTAAAATTAGTTTAAGACAGAATATAATTCATAAAAATCAATCCTTAATTATTATAATTTATTTAGGATTTATTAATACAATTTATATTATGTTTTAGTTATCAAAAACATGTTTAAATTACATAAAATTACATAAAAACGAATTTAATCAATTAAAATCTGAAAATCAGGTTATAATTTCTTAAATTACCAGAATTTCAAAATATTGATTATCATAATTACTTTGGACTAATTAACCTAAATTAGAAACAATTAATCAAAATTCCCCCAATTTACAATTTCTACAAACTTGAACAAAACCCCAATTTAAATCTCAAACTAAATTCAAGAACCCTAATTAACAGATTATAAACATACTAAAATCATAAGTTTCAAAGTTAAAAACCAATTCGAATAATTAAGCTAATCGATCCTAATTTCGTGATTAGTGAAAATCAACTCAAAACAATCATCAAAATCAATTATTTATGTATAAGACTAACTCTAATCGATTACTCATTAATCATAACATCTATTAGCATTGATTAAACACAAATTAAAGCATTCAAATCGTTTCAATACTCACGTTCTTTGAAGAACACGAAAATAGGGGAGAAGAGCAAGGGGCGTTACCCAATTGACGCGGAAGAGAGAGGAGTGAGGGGGTCGAAAGGGCGGCGGGAGAAGGGCAAGCGTCGAGTGCGGGCGAGGTCGGCATGCGCGAGGTGAAGAGGACGAGAGGAAAAGAGAGGCGAGAAACAGATGGGCTCTGTTTTATAGGAGAAGAGGGGGGTGTTGTCGTGTGTTGAGGAGAGAGAAGAGGGTCATGGTTTTTTTTTTCGTTTTTTTTTCTTTTCTCTTTTCCTTATTTCTGATTTCTTTTGGGCTTAGGGTTGGGTGGTTGGTGTTGTGTTTGGGCCAAATTGTGTTGGCTTGGGTTGTTGTAGTAGCTAGTGTGTTTGGCCCAATTCGAATATAGGAAACACGAACTACAATTAGGCTCTAAAATTATTTGCGAACCCATTTTTGAAAATGACTCACAAATAACTTTTAAAATTTTTTCCCATTACGATTATCTAATTAATATTCCTTAAATAATAATATTAAATACTTATAAAATTTCGGGATATTACATTTCTAGTACCACTAAGGCCCCCTATATCTCTAACCATATCACATATTACATCGAAAGTGTGTTTATTAACGCGAAGTTCGTTTCCACAAGACACATCGCTTTCTTGAATAAGTTGTCTTAACGTTATCATACGCAATATCTTCCTAGACCTTTTTCGTTCCTTAGGTTCAAGACTTCTAGCTACTGATGCACTCATCATGTACCACATAAAATACATAATAAAGGTTACATTAATCAATGTCACTACCAACTGAATTTGTTGAAATTTTCTTCTACAGCTCGACAATCGGTTACAACGATCCATTTCCTAACATAATAGCATAAACACAAGCATTATTGACTCAAGATAAACGAAAGAAAAGACTGTCTCAACCTTATTTCCTAACATAATAGCATAATAAAGCTCATTTCGTTCACTAAAATTCCGCACACCAGATATTTCATTTGACCAGATATAAAACATCATGAATTCGGCAATTTCACCCTCATCCAGCCTAAATTCCTGTTTCATTCACTCTTCTGAACACAATGACAACCTGATAAGCTAAAACTTACATGAATTTTGGACCACCATTTTTACTACAAAGTTGTAACAAATTGCCGGTGGTGCAATAAGCTTAATATGGAGTAATAAGCTTGATGAACAAGCTGCTGGTGATGCACTCTCCAATTCCCAAAAATCCCACATAATTAATTGATCAAATTAACAACAAAATGAATTTCAATCCATCAAAAAGTCCCACAAATCAAATTAACAACAAAACCCGGTTGATTAAACCATCAAAATTAACGAAATAATTGATCAAAATTAACGAAATAATCTATCAAAATTAACAAAATAATCAATCAAATTTAACCAAACAATCAATCAAATCTAACGAATCAATCAAAATTAATGAAATAATCAATCAAATTTAACAAAAAAATCGAAAGTTACCTTAATCAAAAGATTTAGCAAAGTGCGAGGAGAGAGAATCGATGAATTTTGCTTCAGAAATTCAACATGGACGAGCTGTAACAGCCCGGTCCACCGTCCGTCGCAACACAACCCAATAAAATGGGAAGTCAACCTTTAGGCCCGTAAATCCTCACTTGGGCTCTAAAAGATGAAGGCCTTGTTGATAGTATGATGGTAGGAATCTATTATAAACTGATCATGTGAGCCTTAGTTTCCCAATTTGGGACAAACCAACTCCATAATTCACTTTCCAAATTCCGTAGTTTTACAAACTCCCCCACTTAGATAACGCAACGTCCCCGTTGCGCCTCGGCAGGCCAAACCATATCAACATCAACACAGGTCCAAGATCTCCCCCGCTAGGCGGCTGGTCTGGGCCTTGCCCCAGCACCCAGCACGCGGTCGCAGGGTTGCTCTGATACCATTTGTAATAGCTCAGTCCATCGTCCGTTGCAACACAACCCAATAAGATGTGAAGTCAACCTTTAGGCCCGTAAATCCTCACTTAGGCTCTAAAAGGTGAAATCCTTGTTGATAGTATGATGGTAGGAATTTATTATAAACTGATCATGTGAGCCTTAGTTTCCCAATGTGGGACAAACCAACTCCATAATCCACTTTCCAAATTCCGTAGGTTTACACGAGCAGCTTCAGAAATTCGACATGGACGAGCAGCTTCAAAGATTCAACATGAGAGGCAGCTTCAGAGATACGAGCAGAGGAGAGCGAAAGAGGAGAGAGAAAGTGAAATACGAAGAAGGAGGCTGAGAGAGGCGGAGTTTTCTGAGGGATTCATTTCTGAATCCTTGGGTTGGGGGTGGGTTTGAATCAAGTGGATTCAGATTGGGATTTGTAACGGATTGGAATTAGAAAAGACCCAACCAAACATCAAGTAATGGATTAAGTGATTCCAATTCATTTCTGGGCCCAAATATTCATGAACCAAACAGACCCTTAATGTATACTTAGAGATTCACCCTAAGTCAACTCAAACATCAATGAAATCAATCTATTATCCTCTATATTTCTTCATTTATCATTTATCATTTATCATACAGTAACCTTTTTATCTACATACACAAGGATAAATGCAACAACAATGCATAATTATACAAGTCAAATGGAGAGTGCTCAGTGCCCTGATCTACTTATTTAATTAGTTCAATTATCATAATATAAACTTATTTAACATGTGTGCATTCTTGTTAGAAAATAGAAACATGTGCATGTGGATTGCTATGTTGGGGTTGTGGTAAAGGAAACAGCACTGAGCAGCCATATATGAAGATCTGCCTAATTTTTTAATTCAGTATACTGACTGAATTTCCCTTTCCTTTCCCTTTAATTAGACCTTTACATTAATCTATTATTACGATAACATGCATGTGCGATAATCATCAGCAGTTGAGTGAATGAGTGATCACAACATCAGTCCGTATATCAGATCGTGCGACCTTATTATTGCTCATCGCTTCATTTCTTACAGCACAACAAATCTTAAAGGCTTTTATTAATTAATCTTTAATAGAGTACATTAATGGGTTGTGTTTGTGTTAGGTTTCGTATCGACTTTTAATTTTATATATATTGTACTTAAAGTGTATGTCATAATAATTTCTCATTATTTTCATATCGCTTTTTGTATTGGTTTGTTGTGACGAGTTTGTAGTTGATATAGTATAGAGTTTGAATGCTCAAGTCATCGTCATAAAGCAATGCGGGTATCAAGTTTGGAATTTATCAATATGCCGATGTGTGAATTAGACCAATGCGACAGTGCGACACGATAAGCTCTCACAAGACACAACTCAACTAATTTGCAACTAATTTAGTTAATTAGGACATAATAAAGAAGTGAGAAAATGCTGAGTTGAGCCCCCATGTGCATGCATTCAAGATATACTCATGATCTTCAACTACGCATCCTAGCTATCTGTTGGGACCTGGCTATATCCAACTAACATCGGAACGGAATTGATGTGATTCTCATTGTTGTCTGAAGATTCGTGTCGCGAGGTATACTCAACAAAGGTGTGAATTGAGTATTTACTATAATTGGAACTTTTTCGTTTTTACTCTAGTTGTTGTGTGTAAAGCAGCGGAAGAGACAGACTAATGTATTGAACCACAATTTAAATATTGTAGTTTGTGATGATATAGTGCAGATTTGTATTATGAAATAAAGTGTGAAACAATAATTAGAGTACACACAAGATTTACGTGATTCGACCTCAACCCAAGGTCTACGTCCACAAAATTCACTAGAATTTTCTTCCCTACTAACACAACCTAAGACAAGTAACGGAACCCCACAACTAACTCTTTTTTTTTTTTTTTTGGTAAACGACGAAAGAACCCCACAACTAACTCTGCTTGTGCATGCTAGTTTCAACTATGAAACTATTCCTACTCTCTCTACCCAAGACAACTGGAAACTCGAGTACAACTGTAACAGCCCGATCCATCATACGTCGCAACACAACCCAATAAGATGGGTAGTCACCCCTTAGGCCTATATATCCTCTCCGGGCTTTAAAAGGTGAAGGCCTTGTTGTTAGTATGATGGTAGGAATCTATTATAAATTGATCATATGAGCCTTAGTTTCCCAATGTGGGACAAACCAACTCCATAATCCACTTTCCATATTCTGTAGTGTTACAAACTCCCCCACTTAAAGACCGCAACGTCCCCGTTGCGCCTCGACCAAACCATACCAACATTAACACAGGTCCAAGATCTCCCCCGCTAGACGGCTGGTCTGGGCCTCGCCCCAGCACCCAGCACGCGGTCGCAGGGTTGCTCTGATACCATCTGTAACAACCCGATCCATCATACGTCGCAACACAACCCAATAAGATGGGTAGTCACCCCTTAGGCCCATATATCCTCTCCGGGCTCTAAAAGGTGAAGGCCTTGTTGTTAGTATGATGGTAGGAATCTATTATAAACTGATCATATGAGCCTTAGTTTCCCAATGTGGGACAAACCAACTCCATAATCCACTTTCCATATTCCGTAGTGTTACAACAACCCCGTACCCCAAATACTTCATTCTAGAAGAGAAAAGTACAAAGCAATCACCTCGTAATAATGCTTCTTAGGCAAGCAAATAGAGGTAACAATTTCGACCTATGATGAGAATTGATAACTCCTTATTTTGCATAGTTATATAGAACTTTACGGTGCTATAATTGCTACATTTACCCCATTTATATTGAATTATCATTCATTTCCGCAATATTTCACGTCCTTGGTATAGTCGTTGGTTTTTGAGCTTTTCAGGACTTAAAAAGGACATTTTGGAGGTTTATAAGATGCGGGATTGAAGTCTTTTGCGCAGTGCCAACTTCGGAGCTCAATATTTCCCAAACCACTTTGAATTTTGTAGTGAAGCCAATTAGAGGTGAAATATTATGATCTAATATTTCTAAAAAGTGGCCACACGCCCTAATCCGATAAGTAACGAAGAGATTAGAGGTGTTTGAAGTTGGACTGTCGGAGCAGTTTTACACGACTCGTGCTAGACTTGCACGTCTCGTGTGAAAACACGATTTACCCGTTGATCCGTGCACGACTCATGCGTTATGGTGCACGACTCGTGAAGATGCGCGGGTGGATGTTTTCCGGATATTGGGGGTTTATTTCTTATTTTCTTTTAGGAAATTATAAAATAAACTCCTTGGTATTTATACCTAGTTCAGTCCTTGTACTATCAATCTAAGCTTTCATCTAAATAAACGAGTAGTTGTACGCTTGTGGTTAAATAAACGGGTAGTTGTAGCTAACGGTTCGATCTCGGGGAGTTCTGAAAAACGTCTCTAAAAAATTGTAGAGTCAGCTACGCTATGGACGAAATGGTTTGTGATTGTATCGATTAGAACAAACAAGATCGGATTTAGGGTGGAGATATCCCCACTAAATAATGCATCCACTACGATCATAAAGCACATAGCAAGTCAATTAAATATAGATTAGGGGAGATTATGCAAAGAACTACTTATCCGGACAAGCTTATTAGTTCAATCCAATTACTATCCTAAATCCTACTTCCGTAGTGAAATGATCTAGTAATAAGAAGCATTAAGAACGCATAATAATTCCCAACTAATCTTTGAAATCAACTTCCATGGTGAAACAGTTCTAGTCAATATTAGAGGGCTAATCACTAAATTAGAATCACAACTGTCGTTTATAAATTCAATTTAGAAGTCAAGCAAACATTAATCTATATAAATCCTAATCGCGGTAACGCATATAGATTAGACAACATAAATCAAACAAATGCTTGAGGATTAAATCTAGCCATAATACGCCCTAAGCATATGAATAATAACTTGCTAATTCATGAATTAAATAGTAGCATCTAACGTGTTAGGGTTCAATCAAACCCTAGAAAAAGACTACTCACACATAATGGAATCAACAACAATAATAATTGAAACATAGCAATACATATATAATTAAAGAGAAAAGGGGAAGAATTGCAATATTGTGGATTGTCTGAATGTTACTTCTATATAATAATGAAAATAAATCCGAAGAACAGTAAGCGTCGTAGTCTTGAAAAGTGGCAATGTAGAAAATAATGAATGCTTAGATTGATAATACAAGGGCTCAACTAGGTAAAAATACCTAGATAAGAGGTTATTTTATAATTTCCTAAAAGAAAATAGGAAATAAACCCCCGAAATTAGAATAAAGAATATCCGAAAAACAACAACCCGTGCATTTACATGAGTCGTGCACGGATCAGCGGCTAAATCATGTTTTCGCACGAGTCGTGCAACTATGGCACGAGTCGTGTAAACCTGCTCCGTCAGTCCAACTTTCTCAATCCTAGAAAGAAACTGAGAGAGCTGCTAGTAGTTCCACCTACGGAGAATACTTGATCCAAACAGCAAGAAGAAGCCTAACGATGAAATAAGTAGCCCTTTTTTTTAGTAAGGGGGCTTCTGCGCACCAGCTTCAGGAAGGGCTTCATAGCTCCTCTAGCGTTCCAAAACAAGGCATTTCTTTAACAGAAGGAAGGATCAGAAGGTTTACCTTTGGGACGCGAAGGTCTGACCTTAAATCTCGTAGTCGGGCGGTTCTCCCCGCTCTTTTTTTTGTTCAGGGGCCGAGTCAAGTTCGTTACGGTCAGTCAATCCGCCTCGCATCGTATCGAACGTCATGATCGGGCGGCTGCCACACAATGTATTTAACTTTCACTTCTAACGGTAGGAAGACCAGAAGAACGCGGAGATCGATGATCAATATGAATCTCGAGAGTGGATGGTTGACTACTGCCCCCTTGTCCTGGAGTCTCTCCTCCAGATCAATGAAGAAGAAAGAAGTCAGTAGATTCTTCCTAAGAATCGGAGGCGAAGCGCTATGCCGGGGTGGGGGGACGATAAAAGAAAGGGCGCTCCGAAGGGTGGCTAGCATTTTAACCTTTGGCAAGGCCAGAAGTCATCATTTCAATGGCAAACTCTATTCCCTTTGAAAACTATTTGCTACGCACCCCTTGAAAACATAGTTGCCTCTAATTAAAACTTACAAATGAATCAAATGACAAATCCTCTTTTTATAAGTACATAGAAATAGCTAATAGTGAGAGTTGAGGTTATAAAAATTTGAGCTCGAAACAACTCTTCAAATAGGCTAACTGCGTAACCAGTACGCGAATCCCATCCTAAAACGACGAATTCATTCACCACATGCCCTCTACTACAAAAGTCCAAAATCAAATCAAAAGTGGGATCAGAATAGTACCACACCACGCACTAATCCTTCTCCTTCTCCCAACAATCACTAATAACTAAAACATGACTTTAAAAACCCCAACTACCTAACTTTCATTCAGTCCTTTTTTCAACAGTAAACAAACAGCTAAAACCCCTTCAATTAGTCAATTCTATATAACAAGATGCGAATACGACCTTCTCTTTCTCTACCCTCAATCTTGCGGAATACACCTTGTCAAGCCTCCAAACAAACTTAACTAAAAGTCTTCCCTCACACACACACATGACGCGACTATATTCATCCGTTCATTATTCTCTCTTTTTTTTCTCCCTCCTCACAACATTTATTATTTTTCTCAATTTCTTGTCAAATAACGATTCGTCCTTCTAGAAACCCACACAAAAATTGATTTTTACGTGTTCAGTTGCATCATCAACAACAAATCTAATTATTCTTCCTCTTTTCTTGGCAACTTCCCCCTCTTCAAAATTCCTTCTTCAACAAGGCACAATTCTCTTACTTCTTCCTTCTTTTTTAGACCAAGCAAGTAGAAAATATTTCTACCAAACTCCCTACATTTAAATTATAATAATATAATATTTTATTCCGTCCGTTACATATTGTGCGCTCCTTAGGAACAAAAAATAGATACGTTGCCATATTATGGGAGAGGCAATACGTGAAGAAAATCAAGAACAACAACAATTACACGAAAACAACGTGCTCGAAAAACTTTCTGAATCCGCCACTGATTGTAATAATAATGTGCCGAAATTTGAAATGAGCGAGCTGAAGGTCTTTTCTCCGGTAGGGAGGGGGGCGAAAGGGGTGGTGTTTCATACTCGAATCGAGAATTCGGACGAAGATTTGGCGTTGAAGGTGGTGCTGAAATCGGCAACGAAGAGGAGCAGGAGCTTGGAAAGGAGCATTGGGTTTGAACAAAGCAGGGTGTTTTTCGAACAACAAGTTTTGAGGGAGCTTGATCATCCTCTTTTACCTAGGTTACGTGGTGTGTTCGAGACGATTAACGTTTTTGGGTACGCTATTGATTATTGTTCTGGTGGGAATCTTAGCGTGTTGCGGAAACAACAGGTTGAGCAAATGTTCTCTGATGATATTATCAGGTAATAAATATTTATATTCTCGATTTTGTAATTAACAATATTATTATGGATTCTTGATCATAATTAGGTGTTATTCACCTCATCATGTATTAAAGTTTGTAACTTTATGTTGTTATGATCATGACAATTATAAAGTTAGTAACTTTATTAGGAAATATGTATAATATCGTGCAATTTTGATTCATGTTAACCGACCCCAATTTAATTTCCGACTAGTCGTTGTTGTGTTACGGCGGAAATGTTTATAAATTTTTCCATTTTGAATAATTGTAGGTTTTATGGAGCAGAAATGGTGTTGGCATTGGAATATTTGCATAATAAAGGGATTGTGTATAGAGATTTGAAGCCAGACAATGTGTTAATTCAAGATAACGGGCATTTAATGTTGGTAGATTTCGATTTATCAACCAAACTCGTTCCGATTTCACAACAGACTCGGTCGAGGTCGAGTTCGAGTTGTAACTCGGAGAAGAAGCCCCAATTGGAGAGGAAGAAATCCCAGTTGCCAATGTTCTACGCTTTTAGTTTTTGCAAATCAGGGATTTCTGCCGAAAACTCGTTCAACTCGGGCGTGAACTCGGCTAACTCGGTGGACACGTCCGAGTCGGACTCGGTGGGGAAGTCCAACTCGTTCGTTGGTACGGAGGAGTATGTGGCGCCTGAGATTATACAGGGTAATGGTCACGATTTCGCGGTGGATTGGTGGAGTTTGGGTGTCGTTTTGCATGAAATGTTGTACGGAACGACGCCGTTTAGAGGGGCGAACAGAAAGGAAACGTTTTACAGAATTTTGTCCAAAACGCCGGAGCTTGTTGGTGAAACGACGCCGTTAAGGGACCTGATTAGAAAATTGCTCGAAAAAAATCAGAAGCAGAGGATCACGCTTAATGGAATCAAAGGCCACGATTTCTTCAAGGGGGTTGATTGGGATATGATCCTACGGCTATCACGACCTCCGTTCATACCTGGACGGCCAGAGATGGGGGAGGGGATGGATGGAATAAAGGCAATTGATGTGGAATCCGTTGTATATGGAATATTTAAAATGGAGATACCAAGTAATAATACTACAATTACTACTCCCAATAATACGCATGCTGAAAATATTAAGGGTACCAAAGGTGCGGAAAAAATCAAAATTAGCATTTTTAAGAACAACAAAGAGAGCATAGATAGAGGTGTGTGGGTGGAAGGATTGGAGCAACCCTCTGTCTCTAGTGATTTTTCAGTTTTTTGATGAGTTTTTTCGTTTATTAACCCATTTTTTTATTTTATGTAATTATTAAATTAAATACTTGGAAAAAGTTACGAAAGTATTTCTATGTAGTACTAATTTTAATTAACAAGAGTACTCCAAAGAATTTTAAACAAGAGCACTATAGAGTACGGTGTACATTATATCTATTTTCGCCATATTCCCCTTTCTCATGTTGAGTTTAGTTGTATGTCAATGAATTACTTGAGGAAACGGCTGTCTCAAATTCTCAATGGCCTAACTAGACCAAAGGTTTTAAGATATATGATCAATGAACAACTTCATTTAATTTTA
The DNA here is from genome assembly GCA_963680865.1 of Spergularia marina. Lineage (NCBI taxonomy): Eukaryota > Viridiplantae > Streptophyta > Magnoliopsida > Caryophyllales > Caryophyllaceae > Spergularia > Spergularia marina. The sequence goes on along the minus strand of OY804544.1, from coordinate 9,528,629 downwards.
TCTGTTGATTACTGCTAAGCTAAGGGAGATGTAATTTAGTTAGTCCATGACTTCAATAATGGTCCAAAATTACTCAATTATATATATATATTTCTTTTTATGAAAATCGTCTATCACGCTATTTGTTTCAAAAAAAAAAAAAAAAAAAAAAAATCTATCACGCCGATGTCACGCCATCGGCTTGAAGGTTAACAGCTCCCGGTAGCACTCAGGGCATGGTGGTCCTTCTCACAATAGAGGAGTAGGGACCACACATAAATAGATTTTAAATTATTTTAAGTGTGGTCTCTATTCCTCCATTGTGAGAAGGACCACCATGCTACTTATGCTACCGGTAGCATGGTATAAGCATTGGGTTAACACCATAAACTTTGGGATTGATCAAATCTATAAATACAAAGACTAATTTTAAAGTCAAAGGGAAAGAAATTGACTATCTTAGGGGAGATAATGTCCAAAGTTCCAAAATAAGGAAAATTCAAGATTGTCACGCTATGACAATGAGCAATGTTGAAATCTTAGTTTCTTAAGAATGAAGGAAGATAGAAATCTGTCTTTTCCAAAAAAAAAAAAAAAAAAGATAGAAATTTGAGTCCATTTGAATTACTCTTACACGGTCAAGACAAATGGTAAATTATATCATGCTCCCGAAAGCACAAGGAGCATGCATGCTTTATTGTGAGAATGACCACCACACTTTTTGTGCTCTCGGAAGCATGGTATAATCATCGAAGACGACAAAGAATTGAAATTAAAGGTACGAAGTAAACACAAAATCCACCTTGCTTCGTAGGGGTAACTAACAATTTTAGTTAATCAAATCATCAACACCACATTTTCTAACAAATACATACTCCACATTGTTGTATTGTGGTTAGTTGTACACGGGTACCACTCATGATAAAGAAAGTTCAATATATGATTATGTGATTATTGTTATTTTTACGTTCGGATAGATTTTTGACGTTGAATTTAAACTGTATCACTTTACAAAAGTACTCCATAAATTTGGGTGGATCATTATGGATGGTTGAAATGGAACTTGAGAAAGAAGTCATAAAAGTTGGAAAATTTGCACCGTTGATGGCACAATCAAAAGGGCATTGCTCAAAGTTAGCATTAGTACTCACCATACAATTTGTGTTGTTAGTCAAATCTTGGTGGAGGAATGTTTCCCGACTCGGCTGCATTTAACCTTGTATTAGATCCAGTGGAGTTGAAAATAAACTCTATGTGATAGAGTTTACTAAAAAAGGTAATAATAAATATATATGTTAATTTATTTGTACTTTTGAGATCCTCTTTATTTTGTCTTATTACTCGTTTTGGTCTATGGTGACTCTTTAACAGAATTTGGAGAAAAATACAAAATCACAGCAGTTGAATTTCAACTCTCCTACTGTACCTCATTTTTTACCCATTGCCAATTTACCATAGAACTGATGAAATATTTCGGAGCTGGAAAATATCATATCTATGGTCATATAGAGCTGGAAAAAAAAAAAAAAACATGTAGTTTCTTCTTCCTCATTTTCCGGGGTGGTTCACAATTTTTTAGGGTTTGTAAACGAAATTACTCCTTGTTTATACTACTTTTTGTTTGTTAACATTTTTCTTTGTTTCCACTTTGTTTCTCTCCTCAAACTTTTACATTACTGCTCCACAAACCTTAGGTAACAAAACACATTCCCCTTTTTATCATGTCTGATCTCTCTCCTCGCGTAAACACAATTTTACTACCAGTATTTTAAACGTAGTGTAAATTCATTTTATTAGTGCTCAGTGCTCACTTAATTTTAGTATAGTACTAGTTCAGTAATATCTACACATTGAATCATTGATCATACGTTCAATTATTGTTCATGATGACAATATAGTAAAAGATAATAGGGAAATTCCAGCGTGTACCCCTGTGTTTTGCTTAATTCCAGGAAATACCCAAACCTTAAATCGAATTCCAGCATATACCCATCTATTACGTATTTAGCTAATGACGTGACCTAGCTAAGTAGCCATATACTACGTTTTTTATCAAACAGTCGTTATGTTGTTCACATTACCCAAAGTACCTTCTCAAACTTGGTAACTATCCATATTACTCACTTCTTAAAAACGAGCATATGAAAAGCCAAAACAATTTCCACCATATTTCAATCAATATCTAGTGTCTCAATTCCTTTCTACAAAATTTGGGTTTTGGCATCAGGTTAATACAAAATTTGAACATTTGTTAGAAAGAAATTTGCTGGGCTTGGATCAAGTTCTAAGGTATGTTCTTCAATGTTGAATCCCCTTTTATCCGTTTAAATCTAGAATTAATTCCTTCTTAATATGCTTGGAACGTTATCAGTAATTTTGAAATCAAATTTTAGTGTGAGAAATTGTTGAAAGTTGATTATGTGCAATTTCAATACTTATGCATTAATATTCGTCCTTGATTGTTTCTTTAGATTGCTATATGCTCTGTTCTTTGATGAAAGTGGATGAAAGTTTCTAACTTTACAAAGTTTATTCATGTTTTCATAAATATATTTGGAATTTCGTATGTTTGGTGCAGGATGAGTGGAAGAATACTAAGAATGCATTATATGAGTGAATCAATTAATGTAGAGGTGGAGGATGAGGATGTTTGTAATATAATTGATGTGTTGGGTGACATGGTAGATGTTGCAGTAGAAACGGGTGTTGAGTTGCCAAAATATCCTACAATTAGTTATATGCATAATAAGAAGGAGATGCCTTTATTGAATGATCAAAATATGATGAAGATGTTTGAGCTTAGAAAAGAAAAGGTGATAAACATTTGGATAGGATCACTCATTAGTCCAAGTGATGTTTGGAACACAACAATGTTTCTTAGGGAATCTAAGAGTAAATCAACAAATGGTGAAGAAACTGTGAAAAATGCACTTGTGAGGGTGAAGTCTACTGTGAACAATGCACTGTTTAGAGAGAAACTTCCTATTAGGAGGGCGAAAACGACACAGCTTCAAGATGGCTCACTTACAGGAGAGAGCATTAATTTGCAACCTAGTAAGAACACCCATGAACCTCCATATTCGGAAGTTGAGACTCTACCTTTGTCACCTCGGGATCCCACTGAACCTTTTTTGAATACAACATCATCACCTAACCTGACAAGAAACTCTGATATTGTGCAACATTCTGAGCCTCGAAAATCTTCATCTAAAGGCAAAGTAGTATCAAAATTAAGGCCAAGTGAACATGAATTTTACCTAAATAGGAGAATTCCAAAAGCTAGTGCAAAGAAGATGCAAAAGAGGGGTATAATTGTTCCCAAGCCAGTAATGGAATCAAGCAAAACAACGAGAGGTCAAAGACAACTACAACTTGTGCCTAATACAGGGCATGCCTACGTGCATAGTGATAATGGTGATGAGTCCGAGGATGATGATTATGAACCTTCAAGTGATAGTTCCGAAGACAATGAAGATGTGTGTGAACTATTTCCAGAGAATAAAGAGTTTCCTTTAATCTCAGATGGATATGAGCCTAATTTGAGGCATGGGTGGTCTGACACTTATTGTGAAGATGATGATGAACAGAGTTACTTTGACAAGATTTATGCAAATGGTCAAATGTATGTTGATGAGAAATTTGGCTCAATACAGTTGAAGCCCTGGATGTTGTTCTCTGATAAAAAGCACTTCAAAATGGTGTTTAGGGAATATTGCATCCAGGAAGGATTTTTTTGTGGTTGTGAGGAAGGCAGACAAAGGTAGATACACTGCACAATGCGCATCAGATGGTTGTCCATTTCGAATTCATGCTGCTTTATTACCTGATGGGTACACTTTTGCAATCAAGAGTATCCACACATTACATGAGAAATGCAGTTTAGTAAAAGACACAAACCCCATGGCCACATACAAGTGGGTTGCTCATAAGTTGTTGGATGACATAAGGGCCAATACCGATATTCCAATGAAATCATTAAATGAGTTGTTGTTTGATAGATATGGTCTTACTTTGAAGAAGTCTACAGCCTATGCCATGAGAACTTTTGCCCTAAGTATCATACATGGTGGTCATGACATATCATATAGCAAGTTGCCTGCCTATTGCCATGTCATAAAGGAAACAAATCCCGACTCATATGCACATTGTGTATGGGTTGAAGGCCCTGTTAAAAAGAAAGACAACAAGAAAAATGATAATTCGCAGGGTGATGAAACTGATAATTCCGAGCGTGATGAAATTGATAATTGTGAGAGTGATGAAATCGATAATTCGGAGGATGATGAAATTGATAATTGTGAGGGTGATGAAATTGATCATTCTGGTGGTGGTGAGCCCTTGAAGGTGAATGACAATGGACCACCTCAAAGGTCACTTGTATTCAGTCTATATTCATCTCTTTTAGTGCTACGATTAAGGGTTTTCTAAACGGTTGTAGAGATTTAATAGGGGTTGATGGAGCTCATTTAAAAGGAAATTATGGTGGGGTATTATTATCAGCAGTAGCCCTTGATGGTAATAATGAAATATTTCCAATTGCTCATGGTATATATGGCTCAGAAACAAAGGAAACTTGGTCTTCATTTTTCTGGCATTTGAAGACATTACTCTCTGATACACAGAGGAATGATTGGATGATTATATCTGATAGGCAAAAGGTAAATTAACTAAGTACCCGCTTTTAATATGAATTGATTTTTTCTCTAACCATTATTTTTCATTGTATAAAGGGAATTGTTCCAGCTCTTGAAACTGTTTGGCCGACGGTACCTAGAAGATATTGTTGTAGGCATTTATGCAAGAATTTCAAGAAGCACTTTCCAGGCCCTTTGATGCATGCAATGTTTTGGAGACTTGCCAATGCATATTCAGAGTTTTCGTATAGAAAGGCACTTAAGCATTTGCAAACAGTTGGTGGAAAAGGAGCAATTGAGTGGATCAAAGATAACATTGGTGGACCTGAGTATTGGGCACGACACAAGATTAATCCTGGTTTGTGTCAAGATGAGGTTACAACAAATTTTGTTGAGTCTTTTAACTCACTTGTAGGCACTGATAGAAGCAAGCCAGTCCTTACCTTGTTAGAAGGTATAAATAATGACATTGAATTTTGCTCGGTCTTTTAGTTCTCAACAAATTGGTAATGGTTGGCATTTGTTTCATTTTCGCAGGTATAAGAAGGACGACAATGGTCAGGCATGCCAAGAGGCAAGAAAATGCCGAAATGTGGAATGAAGATGGTGTTTGCCCTAAGGTAGCGAGCTACTTACAGTTGGTCACTAAGGATGCACGATGTTGCAGGGTCTACAACGCTGGTAGAGGACAACTTGAGGTGCAAGATGGACGTAGTCAGTTGCCTGTTTCGTTGAGTGACAGGACTTGTGCATGTGGTAAGTGGCAGATTAGTGGTCTCCCTTGTAAACATGCTGTTAGAGCAATAATACACTCTAGGGAAGACCCTCTTGATTACTGTGACTCATGGTATAGTGTGACAAGGTATAAGGAGGCTTACGGGTTGAATATACAACCAATACCTAATGATGATGCTTGGGATGAATATGAAGTACCTCATATTGAACCTCCAGTGATAACAAGGAGCATTGGTCGACCATCAAGGAATAGAAGGAGGGAGGAGGGAGAACCACAAAAGGAAAAAAGGTCAACAACAGTACAATGTAAGAAGTGCAAGGCTTTTGGACATAATTCTAGGACATGTAAAGGAGGGCTGACAGCTAAGGAAAGCCAAGGCCTACAAGTTCAGCAAGTGCAGAAAAAAAAAAAAAAGAAGAAAAATAAGAAGGACGAGAGGATTAAATCATCATCTCAACCCGATCGCGGTACTGAACAATCGAGGACAGTGGTGAGTTTCTCCTCCCAAGCTCCAACATCATCTAAGGGAGGAAAAAACAAGAGAAAGAGACACAGTTGAGCTAATTGTTTGGCTATTTTTTGTTGTGTTCAAAGACTTACTGTCGAACTTAAGTTAAAGCATGTACTGGCTATGGTGTTTGGTGTAGTTTGGATGTCAATGAACAAGACTATTTTGTTGAAGGATTTTTTTCTTTCTCATTAGTTGGACAAGTATTGTTAACGAGATGAAAAGTAAAGTAAACAGGGTGAAAAGTACACCAAACGTTTAAGAAAATCAACCATTGGATTTTGTAGATGAATTTTTTTGATTATTATATTTTCATTGAGAATTTATTGTAAACGACGTCAAAAGTACGGAACACGAGGTCAAAAGTAGAATAAACGTTTTGGCAAAAAAAAAATAGCATAAGAGGGGAGGGTAGGCGAGGTGAGTACACAGGGGGCATTTGATGAAAACCCATTTAAAACTATTTTGGCAAAATAAAATGTAGAAGGGAGAAGTGAGATGTGGTATAGATTGAGAATGGGAGGATTTGTTTGAAGAAATTGAGGGAAGCCATAAAATGGAGGGAAAATGCACTTAAAGTACTTGGCAGACGTTTTCTAACGTTTACTAACGGACGTGAGCCACTTAGGCTACGGTGCGAGCTAAACACGTAACATATGGGTATATGCTGGAATCTGCTTTAAGGTTTGACCATTTCCTGGAATTAAGCAAAACACGGGGGTACACGCTAGAATATTTTTTTGAAAAATATCAGAAACCCAAAATGATAAGTACATCCATTTGCTTTTACATACGAATACTTTGTTTTTTTCCTTTTTTGATCCCTTATGTGAAATACTCTCCGTTACGTATCATCATATATTTGTTTTCAAAAAAATGAAACTAAAAGAGCTCCCGATAGAAAAACTATTGAAACTCCGACCTCGGTTGCACCACCCTTTTGATCACTAGTTACTCGTCCCACAGTTAACGGAGCTTCCGCAGCAGCCTGATCATCGCCGCCATTTTTCAAATCGATCTTCTTCTTCGAGCTCATGTGAGCCGGCTCCATAGGATGCATTTCGGGTTTACCATCATTACTTAGCGGACCAGCTTGCCAGACCGTGTTCACCGAGGATTCAGCATCCGGGATAAACCAAGTGCCGAAAATTGTGACACTCCCAGATATATCTTCTACGGAGAGGTCCGTGACATTATACGATATAGCGCTTAGACTAACGAATTGGTAAGACATGACATCGACTGTGTTGACAGCTATTGGGTTGGATGGCTTAGGTTTAAAGGCCATTAGGGCTTGTGACCCTAGCATGCCAGACCCGGTAGGGTTGAGTCCCCATGCAACCCACCCATTGTTCGTTTTTGGAGCTGTGAAAGCCATCGATAATGTTGATGTGGGCGTGTCATATGTCCAATGCAAAATCGCTTCTAAGACTGGGAGATCCATACAATGCTCGAATGTTTTCTTGTTTGCGAAAGGTTCCATGGATGCGCATGATAATTGTTGAGAGCGTACGCAATAAGTTAAAGGAGATATTAAAACTAGTGTCATCGCCATTATTCTAAAAGAAGCCATGATTTGACGAATGAATAATGACGATGACACAAATATGAAGGAACAAAAGTGTGAAACAAAGTATGGATGTACCGTGTTTTGATGTGTTTAAACTTCTTTTTGTTTGTTGTAGGGAACTTATATAAAGAGGCAAAAAATGGAAGATTTTTTTTTTTTGGATAAGCTAATTATAGTAATTTTGATTTCTATGAAATAGGACGCTACATTATTAGTATTCCTGAAAACAAATTAATATCTAAATATGCGCTCCAACAAATTAGAAATTGATGACAAAGATTAGGATGACCTTCAACTCCACGATATTAAGATATTTATGATGACAAAGATGATTCTTCTGTCGATCAATAACTGTGTGCATTTCACCATGTATTTTATTAGGATGGAGAAGAGACTTAACAAGTGTTTACCCTATCGTCTAGTTTGTAGCGAAGCGAAAGGGGATTAATATGGATTCTGTCGATTGAAGGATAAGTAAATAATGAAATATTTGTTCCTCTCGTATTGCTTTTGTAGGGTCATGTTCGGCAGTACATTATTAAGAAGAAGAAAGTAGCATCTTGATCGAGCCAAACTACTAGTGTGCATGTTCGGCTGACATAATTTAAGTAGCATCTTGGGTAGCTGAGCATCTTATCTAGCATTTGGAAAATGCTACTCAAATAACATTTTAGATATGTTTGGTAGCCAGGTAGAAGGTAACGTTTAGCGTTTTGACCTAATTAGAATACTACTTGACATGTGTGGATGTACATTGTTATAAGCATTTGAAATAGCATTTAGCGTTTTAAGGGACATTTGGCAAATGCTATTATAAGTAGCGTTTTCCCTAGAAAGTAGCAAATCTGATTTTTTAATTTTATGATATATAATTTTAATAACTCAACAGCTACGGATCGTGCCAAACATGTCATTATTAACAGCTAGAGCTGGCCATGGGCTAGTGCTCGAATGTGTGAGCACTAGCACTAACCCCGTACACCCGGGCTAGTGTCGGGCTAGTGCCAGGGCTCGATTTTCTGGGCACTGGCACTAGCCCGCCAGTGCTTTGACCAAGCTAGGGTCAGAGCGGGCCAGTGCTCGGGCCCTGCCTCGGCTGAAAAAAAAATCCAATTTGACCAGTGCTTTGACCGAGTTTGACCAGGGCTAGTGCTTGAAAAATCGAGCACTAGCATTGGCACTACCTAACCCGGGCTAGTGCCAGGCCGGGCCATGCGTTGACCAGGGCCGAGCCAGTTCGGGCCCATGCTCCTAGTGCCCAATGGCCACCTCTAGTAACAACTGCTTTTTAGGCAACAACTAACGGCTAATCAAACTACTAACAGATACCTCAATAGCTAAAAGCTAACTGAAAAGCTACGACTACCAAGCACACCTTGTGACTTCCTCTTCAGCGTGAAAGAATCTAGAGGGAGTTGAGATAATAGCGATGGTGGAGCACAACTCATGTCTTGCAAATTCAAATAATTAAATTATCCTAAACGTAAGTAGTAATGTAGTAGGGAAAAAAACACCAACTAGTTTTGGTGCCCGTGAAATCACGGGACTGTGTTAGGGATTTTCATTATAGCTGATATATGTAAGTATATGATCATAATAAACAAAACAAAAAAATGACCACGTGCTCTCACGTTTCATCTATGAAAAATTGATCACAGAAGAAGGAAACTTAGTAGAGAACATTCAAATGTCTTGAGGGAATACGGCAAGGGTCTCATATCAAAATTTACCACATCTCAATAATACAACTCTCGAGGCTTGTAGCTTGGTGATTAGTATGGACCCTAGTTACACCCGTTGTATTAGTGTGATCTCTTATTCCACCTCGCCAAATAATAATTTGAACTCCTCTGTCGCTTCCATGTCTAGAGCTTTCGGGGTCCTTTGAACAAAAACAAACCATCACCATATATATAAGAGAAAAGTAGATTAGTAAGCCCGCTATACAGTAGGACATCCTATAACAGAAATCCCACTTCTATTAACATTGTCAAGAACTTTTCCACATTAAATAACGTAGAGATAGAATGATTAAAATAGTACATTTTGTTTTAAATATTTTCGAGTCTTAGTAGATACTTATTCTGGAGACGAAAGAAGAAAATAAACAACAAAAAGAGTAAATGCATCGAGTGTTTCCGAATCAATGTCAAGAAATCACTGTTAAAAGATTTGCGGACCAACAAATGAGCTCAAATAGTCAAACATCGGCCATTTTGGTCATGCCATTATTGTCATCCCTAATTAGACTTCCTAAGAGTCTAAACTAACTACTTCGTACTTTAACTTGTTTGGAATTAAATGAAAAGGAGTTTCAGCTGAAGGTTTGTGCTAGTTTGAGTGGACTGTTCTATAGCGTGTCGTTCAAAATTTAAAGAGCACAGTCCAACCCACATTACATATTCTTCCATATCCTTCCTCAAAATTTGAAGAGCACATAGTCCAACCCGCTCAAAAGAGATTTACTCATCAGCATCCTAAAATGCAAGTAATTGTGGAGGAAGTCACATTATGCATATTGCTTCCTGTTAAAACAACATACATAGGCAGACCTTATTAATTTGGTTATATCAGTTCCCGCGTGCTATTAAACAGAGCATTTATGATCATCAAAAGATATACTTCGTACTGGGTTGTAAGTCTTAAAAAGTGCCAAACCAAAGATATTAGCTTAGCTATACTCAGTATTAATAATGCTCCAAAGCAGATATGGTTACTGTAAGTTTATCCAATTTCAGATTCTAAGTTCATCCAAGTCTTCCCTTAAGAATGGATATATGAGAGAGACAAAAGATGGTGAAGTAAACTATATAAGTATCTGCATACCATTTTCGTTGGTCGAAAAATTAACATCATAAAACCAAATAAGGGTGAAAGAGTCGATGTCACGGTCCACTCTGTCAAAATTACATAAGAACGCATCAAGATGAATGAATGACTTGACATATCAACACCCAAAGCCTCCAGTGTAGATGGTTCTATGTTCCAACTGTTATAAGGGCATAAAAATCTACCAAGTCATTTTTACAATTGTGAAGAAGCCTATAAGCTCACCTTAAGAAACAAAGAGCTAATTTCAGATATTGTATATATTACCTCATTTTGCCTAGTTATGAAGACCATAAAATAGTGGTAGTGCAAGAGCCGTAGAAGAATTACAAAAAAAGCTGCTTAACTATCACAACTAAATAGCAAGTTAAGAAAGTGTCCCCATCATATTAAGATTGTTTGTACAGATAAGAGCCCAGAAGGCTGTTATTAGGACATGTAGTTTAAGGTTTAAAAATTCAGGATAAAATAAAAGGTTTTTCTGGTTTATGAAATTGGTCAAGTAGTCAACCATAGTGACCAAATTCTATATCCAACATTAAAATGTAGTCACACCACTATACTAATCGTACAACACTGAAATCTTACAAACAAAAACACAAATAGATAACCATGGCGAAGAAGCTAGCTTTATGGTGTACATAATATAATTTAATTTCATAAATGTTCATAGTAAATCAAACCTTAAGAGGAGAGGGAGGAGCACTAACATCACCACCGCCAATCTACAATGAACCTGAGTTAGTCGCTCCAAGTCATAACACTCTTGTCACCAGCATTTCACACTTACCTTTCGGACCTGCTAGACAGATTTGTCAGCAGACACTACAGGGAATACAATTGTCGGACACACAAACCAGAACGACATGATGATGTAGGCTAAACTTCACTGTTTTAGTACTAAAAATCAAAATAAGGTCTAAAACAAAGGTAAAGACTAAACATGTCAAGATTATTTTAGTGCACCGTAAAGTTTTTGGTTCCTTTTATCAAAGTTATATCGGAGCCACCCCTGATTTTCAATACCGAAATTTACAGCCAACAAAAAGCTAAATTGGACCGATATGGACGAAGAATAGTCATTACAATAAATTAGAGGGAACACGAAAAATTTCACTAATAAACAATGCTTCACTTTTCACATGAGTTCTAAAATGAAGTTAATATCCAAAATCTCTAAAAAGACTACTTTAAAGCCAATTAGAAACATTGGCCTGAATGCTTCCTTCATTGTAAATGAAATCAGCAAGCTATGCCGCTATAGAATATAAGAATTAAGATGAGAAAGGGTAAAATAAGCACAAAGCTTTCAGTTATTTTCTGTTGTATCAAAGGAACTAATGCTAGCTTAGAAGAATGTTAAATGACAATTCTAGGGACACCACACCATTCATAAATACGTACAAAGTATGAATCAGAAAAACATCACAACATACTCGATTGTGTAACATGGTTTGAGACTTTGAGATATTAGCAGCAGATAGATTCTTCAATTACACATTGAAATTCAATATTGCAATCGAAAACTAAATTCAGTAGCGAGATGGAATCGAAAAATACAGTACGGAACAAAAAAATAATCAGGTAAGATCACAATATACCTGATCATGATTTCGGTTCTTCGACTTTGTGATGTTTTGAATATATTTACTTGTATACTTACTGCAAGGAATCATGACAGAAATGTAGTCTCAAACAAAAAGAGTGGGCTAAAAAATCAACATATCACTAATACTCACCATTATCCAATGTAAAATTCTAATGACCATTATCTGTCCCTTGTATTACAAACAGAAAGACAAACCTAGGGAGATCAAAAAATTAAATTTACACACAGAGAGTTCACCGAGCATAAGGTACAGCAAAAGCAATATTCACCAAAGATAAAGGGAGACCACAACATTAAATTTGTCAATCACATCAAAATTAATCATAATTCATGCCACACATCAAAGCAAACTAACAGACTTACACCCACAGTGACAAACCCTTAATTAAGATGCATACATTTGAGATTCCAATATGCGAAAAATCAAAATTAAAAAAAGAACATAAAAGAAACCTTGAAATTGATTTTATTTACGGAGTAACTGAGTAGGAGTTACAAAATTGATCTGCAATAAAAAAAAAAAAAATCAAAATGTCAGCGAAACAACAAATGCAAGAAGAAGATTGAAAGGAGGAACGACAGAACATACTCGAAGCTGAAAATGAGCTTTAAAAGGCCATGGGAGGGGAAGATAAAAGTTGGATCAGTCGCATGAAGGGTTTTCCATTCATCTTCTTGAATAGAATCATAAAGAGAGGAGGAAGGCAAGAAGTTGGAGAGAACAACCAACTGTTCGAAAGACCTTTCAGGTTTCAGTTGGGAACAATTATTATAAGTGGCAGGGAATCCAGGGATGGATACCGGGAATTTGTGAAGATCAATATAGAAGTGACAACTCAGCCATGACGTGGAAGAGAGAGAAGAAACTCATCCTACGCCGACAACTCAGGTATGACGTGGCTTTTTTCCCCTGAGAACACCTCCATCGAATGCCATGTAGGCGCTGAAATTAGCCTATTAAAGTAGTAGTATAGATTTCATGGAATTTTGATAGTCCTATTCGCAATTACTTATGTTTGCAATTATGAAACTAGTACTAGGGGCCTTTGGTTAGGAACGATTTTTCGAAATGGGGTTTTAAAAAAATGTTAATAAAAATGGATTGACTTTCAAAATTTTCATCAAAGAGGTGTGCACGTCCTCACTTTTGTAGGTTCGAGTAAGAAGTGGCATTTTGCGTGGCGGTTTTATGGGTAATGAACATAAACATTTGTCGAAGCCAAAAAAAATTGTCAAGGCTAGAACCGCCCTTCCGCATGACAGATTTCAATATATATATTTTTGGGGCATTGTTCATAGAACCGTTATGCATGCGGGATGGCGGTTTTATGAATAGTAAAACCGCCATGCGCAATGGTGGTTTTAGACTTATGAAAGTTTTTGTGGTTCGGATATTTGGTACTATACTACTGTTCACTACAATAGAGATAGAACCATCATGAGAAATGACGGTTGTTACCCGAACCTAGAAAGCGATTACGCCGTAGACCTGGCAAAACTAACCTAGACCTGAATATCCAACCCGAAATAGTTGACTTGAACATTCGAATTTGAGCCGAATTTATAATCTGAATTCAACCCGAAACCCAAAATGACCCGACCCACTACTACAAAATGCACTATAGACATCACCAAATAAACATCGGATATCTATAAAACCCATGTCTATAAAGAATCGGTGGCATTTTTGCAATTTTGGTCAAATAATAGACATGAGTTATTTCTGAAAAACCCATGTCTATTAATAGACATGGGGTTTTCTTGAAAAACTCATGTCTATTATGGCTATATAAACGTCACATCTTTAGGAAAAACGATGTCTATTAATTTCCGGATATTTTTCTCGAAATCACTACAACAAGGATCATAAAATATCCCATGTCTATTGTTTATGAACCTTTTCTCTAAATTACCTAAAAAAAAAAAATCTTTTCTCTATATAAAAACTCAACCCTAATAACTCTCTCATCACTTCCTTAACTTAGGTAGCACCGACACGGACACGGACACGGGAAACGGCAGCCGGAAAATTGTAGGACACGGACACCGGTAAAGAAAAACAATATGGATACTGAAAAAACGCATTTTGAAACAATTGCTTTCTAACTTCTGCAAAATAGTCACTTAATACTCCAAAAAGTCACAAAATAGCGAATGGGCGTCAACATAAGCTATCCGAATGAAATTCTTTGCTCTTAAAAATAACAATGGAATGTTTTACAAATCTTACAATCCCAAACTAAAGAAACCATGAAAGTATGAAACACCAAACACAAAGAGTTTAAAAGATCACGACAATAAAATCAGAAAAAATAGAATTAAATGAATAATTAAATCAAACAATAATTAAACATTTCAACTCAATATAACAATAACAAACAACAAGTAAATAAATGAATTACTCAAATACAAAAAACAAGTGTGTGAAAACGTACCGGTGCGGCTGGCATGGTGCCGATCGACGATGTCGCGATTTGGTTCGACGATTCGCGTGGTGCGGCTGGAGTCGGCGGTGTTCGATTGGTGGTGGTGGCGAGCGATCGGTAATCGGTGATTGAGGCGGTGAGAGAGTGTGGAAGAGAAGGAGAAGGAGAAGGGGCGGATAGAGAGTGCACTGCTGTGCGGCAGTCGATGAGAGGGAAAAGAAACAAAAAAAATATCAATTGAACACAAAACGACGTCGCACAGTGTCCGGGTCGGTGTCTGTTCTCCAAAAACCGTGTCCATATCCCAAATTTATAAAAAAAAAACCAGACACGGTTCTAGCCGTGTCCAGGACGTTTCGTCCCGTGTCTCCTGGGTGTCCGTGTCCGACACGGTGTCCGACACCGGAACGTCAAAAAAGCAAGGTGTCCGTGCTTCCTAGACGTCTTTCTTTACTCTCTCTCTCTCCTCAAGCCGCCTACTACATCTGCTCAAACTTGTCTTTTTTTTTTTTTTTCTTTCATCTTCTCTTTCTAATCTCTCATCGTATTTCAATCTCTTAACTCTCCTCTTCTTATACCTACTCGTACACCACCAACCATCACAAGTGCATCGATTTTTAAGTCTTTATAATATTGCAGGTTGAATGTTGGAGTAGATCTCACCAGCTCTTTCTTCTTTGTATGATTATTAAGGTATGGTTTTACTTTTTTCAAGATCAAAGATATCAATTTAAATTGTGGTTTTGATATTAATACCTCTTTAAATTTGCCAAAATTCCGAATCTCATTTTTTTGGTCAAATTTCAGTTGGGTATGTGTTAATAACAACAAGAAAAAAAATCCCCAAAATTCTAGGGTTTTTAATTTCTTTATCTTCGATCTGCATAAATGTACGATTTTTGTCTTTAAATGCGATCTTTCTACTCTATTTTCGTTGTTTGGGTTTCTAATTTGCAGGTACTAGAAGTTTAAATTTTTGTTTGAAAATTTGAGGAGATCTAGTCTTGTATTTTTGTTTTTGTGTTACTTCTATTTCCTTGCTTTCTAATTTGGTTGTCCTCTTAATTTTTGTTTAAATTGTTCATGATTTTGTTCAAGCATATTTGGATTATTTTGGGTGTTGATGAGGTTGAATTTTTTTTTTTCTTGGGTTCAGGTCAGTTGTAGGTGAAAATTTCATGAGGGCATCGTCTGTGAAAATTGAAGATTAAAAAAGCTACAATTACAACAATCACCAACGGCGGCATCGGGGATATATAAAATCTTGTTGTTGATTTTGTTTTTTTTTAGTGTGTAAATTTGTCGGAATCGATTGGTTTTCCCATTATCAGAGCGTACAACGTTTGTAACTCTGTATTGATCAATATGAGAGTTTTAATTTTTTTTGCTGAGTATATGAAAGTTTTATTTGTTCATGACAAATTACATTTATGTTATATCAGGTTCGGAACCAGAAAAATATCAGGTTCGGAACAATTTTTTTTTTTTGATATTTAATCGAAGAATAGACATGAGATTTTTTAAAAAGGCTGATATATAAAGTCCTTATAGACATGGGATATCCAAGGAAATCCGACGTCTATTAGACCACATAGACGTGGATTTTAAAAAAAAAAACCTAAAAAACCCATGTCTATACTTTTAATGCACTTTAGACTTAAAACCGACGTCTATTCCTTTGGAATAGATGTCACCCAACTTCACGTCGAATCCAAAATCGACGTGTGTATGTAAAAATGTCCGACGTCTATATTGCCTTTTGTAGTAGTGACCTGAACCCAAAATTAACCCGAATAGTGTTTGACCCGAACAGATCCGAACTAAAATGAGCCAGACCCGAATAACCAGATATTTAAATGAATCAGTTGAACAAAAGCAATTTGGATTAGCTATATCATATCTTCAAACACTCAAATTACCAATAAACTTCAATTTAAGACAAGAAATTAATATGATTAGATTTGAACATTCTGAAATAACTCGATTTGGATTTGACCCGAATGTGATTCGTAGTTGATACGCCCGAAATAGACCCGACCCAAACCGAAATAGACCCTAAAGATATGACCCAAAAGGTGGCCCAACCCGAATCACCCGTTTGCCAGGTCATTTACGAGGTCATTTACGTTCACTCCACTTTGATAAACATTTTGAAATTCGACCCAATTTTGATTACCAATTTTCTTTTAAAACCTCATTTTTAAAAATCGGTCTTTGGTTGGAGGACTAACTACTAAGGGCATGTTTGGCATCGTTTTCAGTTTTCAGTTTTCTATTTTTTTGAAAATCAAAGTCCCGTTTTTGAAAACCAGGAAAAGTGGTTTTCAGTTTTTAGTTGTCAGTTTTCAGTTTCTGTATGACTATTATAGAAACATACAATTTAAATTAATTTTTGCAACTTATTTAACTAAATTTTTACTCAAAAAAACCAAAAACTGAAAACGGCATTGATACCGAACGGGCCCTAAGTAAATAAAAGCAATGAATTAACTAAAGTTCAATGATTAGATTTACGAAGCCTTGGTTAGGTTAAGTTGTAACAGTCCGATCCACCGACCGTCGCAACACAACCCAATAAGATGGGTAGTCACCCCTTAGCCCCATATATCCTCTCCGGGCTCTAAAAGGTGAAGGCCTTGTTGTTAGTATGATGGTATGAATCTATTATAAACTGATCATATGAGCCTTAGTTTCCCAATGTGGGACAAACCAACTCCATAATCCACTTTCCATATTCCGTAGTGTTACAAACTCCCCCACTTAAAGACCGCAACGTCCCCGTTGCGTCTCGACCAAACCATACCAACATTAACACAGGTCCAAGATCTCTCCCGCTAGACGGCTGGTCTGGGCCTCACCCCAACACCCAGCACGCGGTCGCAGGGTTGCTCTGATACCATCTGTAATACCCCGGCTCATCGCCTGAGGCGAGAGTAGTCACCTATGGCAGCTTGCCAGGCTGTGGGCTGACCTCACAGACCAACACGGGTCCTTCCGGCGCATTTTGACCTCACTCGTGCGCACCCTGGGAAACTTCCCAGGAGGTCACCCATCCTGAAATTACTCTCAGTCAAGCACGCTTAACTTTGGAGTTCTTATCACATGGGCTTCCTAAAAGGAAAGTCGACTTTGTTGGTATGAGTAGCACTATCAATCCTCTTAACCATCTCATATGAGCCCTTAATCTCTCAGGGATCACCTCTGAAATCTGGGGTATTACATTCACCCCCTCTTAAGAAAGCAACGTCCTCGTTGCGTCTGGTAGCCAACCATAGTCTAGCTCCAGGATCTTTCCCCCGCTAGGCTGCTGACCTGGGCTCTCCTGACCATAAGATCAACACGCGGTCGCAGGGTTGCTCTGATACCATCTGTAACAGTCCGATCCACCGTCCGTCGCAACACAACCCAATAAGATGGGTAGTCACCCCTTAGGCCCATATATCCTCTCCGGGCTCTAAAAGTTGAAGGCCTTGTTGTTAGTATGATGGTAGGAATCTATTATAAACTGATCATATGAGCCTTAGTTTCCCAATGTGGGACAAACCAACTCCATAATCCAGTTTCCATATTCCGTAGTGTTACATAAGCGCTACACGCAATTTAGCAGGTAAACTATAGAGGATATATCAAGGTTGGCCTAGTAATTAGGAAATCAACCTACCTGAGGGTTGTCCCGTATCCGAATCCTCATATCCCCACTCCCCGCAACGTTACATGCTTTTATGTAAAAAAAAAAAAAGGGTAAACTTCCTCTTACTAACTTTAATGTCGAAGTAAAACTTCCGATTGTTCCATTCAACTCTGTCATACGCCTTACTCATGTCTAATTTGTAACCAAGGAAACCTGTATTACCACTGTAGTGAGTACGCATATAATGAAAAATCTCGAAAGCTATAAGCGCATTATCCGTTATTAACCTCCCCGGAGTAAAAGCGCTCTGGGTAGAGGATATAATAGACGGAAGCCACACCTTTAGCCGATTAGCAAGGACTTTCGACACCAGCTTATACAACACATTGCACAAACTAATGGGCCGAAATTCGCTCATCTCCGATGGTTTGTTTACCTTGGGAATTAATACAATCAGCGTCTTGTTAATATCCTCCATACGACATTCGCCCTCTATCAGCGCCGCAACATATTTGGAAACGTCATCACCCACGACATGCCAATGCTTTTGGTAGAAATTTGCGTTCATCCCATCTGGCCCCGGAGCCTTGTGACACGCCTAAAACTAGTCTAAGCGAATCTAATCGTCCTAATATAGCTAGGGTCGAATCCACGAGGACGGATGGTGGTTGTCTATCGATTAGGTCCTAATTTTAGTCTAGTCTAATTAAGGTGAGAGAAATTATCTAATTACTACCACTAATTGTCTATTGATCAAATAAGGTCGAAAGCTTTAAAATTAAAACCTTTTAATTAGGGAGTTAGGAGGTATAAGTGGGTTCATGCAACAAAGATGAGTTCTTTAATTAAGGGGAGGTTAACAATAACACTCAACGAGATTGATTCATGCCAAATAAGGGACAACAACGATTAAAACTCTCTCAAGTACTTAATCTAGTTCCCAATTAATCGATTAAACCATTCTCATGCAATTAACCAATCAATCCTACATTCTTACGCTTCATTGGGCCTCAAATCTCTTATGTTGGCCTAATTAGTGGAAGATATGACTACCCAAGTGTGCATCCTAGGCAATCATACAAATTAAAATCATAAGGGTAGTAATTGGGCATAAATCATATGATATACATAACAACAAGCTAATTCCCCACATAAAGATACCATCTTTGTCACATCTCTCACACCCCCTAACAATACAACTACTCACACATCATTAAACAATCACTAATCACAATTGATAAAACCTTAAACATGATACTAATCATGGGAATTATATAAAGATTCAAACTTGTAAGACAAATCTAATTAATTTACTAATAAACATGAATTAATAATAATTAAAACAAGATAAATGACAATATAGTAAAAGGGAGAAATAATTATTACCCAAATAAAAGTGACAAAAGGAGGAGGTAAATGAAATAAGACTTAAATTTTATTAATCATGAAACTTTGATAATTGTTGTAACAATCTTCCCAAGTGAAAGATTAAGAGATAAAGAAAATAACATGATGGAGAAACCAAAGCTCCAAGAACTAGGAGAGAGAGAGGAAAAATCAGAAAAATGAAAAAGTCCCTACACAATTAGGGTAGGTGGTCTTATATAGTTGTACAAAAAGACAAACGAGAAAACGTGTTCAAAAGCAAAAACTGGGCATCCACTCGGCCATCCACTCGGCGAGTGGATATATTCGCTCGGCGAGTGGATGCTTACACTCGGCCGAGTTGACATCCACTCGGTGACCTACATACTGTCTGATATGCACTCGGCGACTCACTCGGCGAGTGGAGCACCGAGTGCAGGCTGGCTTCTTCTCCTTTGCTCCTCTTTTCTCGTCTCTTGCGCTTTGGGTCCCGTTCCAAGACTCTTTTCCGCTCCTTGGCTCTTCTAATGCCTCGAGTTCCGCTCCAATGTGCTCCGTAGGGGTACCTACAAAAGCCAGAATAGATCGCACAACTCGATCCCACACAAAAGTAGGAAAAAATGCATATGATTGCAAAAATGGCATCAAAACGAGTCAAGCCCAACATAAACATTAAAAGAGCGGAAAAACAACGTGAAAACACCAATAGTAGGGGATGAGACCACCATAAACCACACGAGAAAAAGGGGCAAATGAACCGTATATCAAACTCCCCCACACTAAACTCTTACTCGTCCCCGAGTAAGTCAAATCACATCACGGGGAAAGGGAGCTCAAAAACAAGCCATAACTATATATACACTACCCTTATTATAACAAACAAACGCATATCTACAAAAACTAGCCTAATAAGCATGTTATTCCTATAATAGTCGATTGAGCTTTAGCGTGCTCCGCGCCCCTTCAACTCCCACTCCGGGGTATCCTTGAGGATGGGCACCCCTTGGGAGGCAAGGAGGGTCTTGCGAGAAAACTTGGAAAACAGTCATATCATTCAAGCACACATACACAAAGTAGATTGATTCCGATCAAAATAATTCACTTCCCTCAAAAGTGACTACCGTCCTTGCCCAAATGGGGGCCTAGAAGGTTTTTTCGGCTTCCCCCAACGCAAAAGAAATGATCCTAAAACTCAACTAAAAAGGTAACTATATACACTAGACAATCGACCTAATGCACTAAAACATTGCTCACAAGGGTTAACCCCCCCTAACGCGTTGATAAAGAGGCATGGAGGGAGGTGAGAAAGTCCTCAAGTGTGCGTCTTGTGGACCCCAAATCCCGACTCCTACAAGTGTAGGAGGTAAGGATCGTCCAAAATTGTGCTTGATAACTAAAATTTATGTGGAGAAAGAGGTTGAGAATATGTAGATGATTTGTGGTTTATTCATCAAAATTTTTTTTTTTTTTTTTTGTGAGCCTAAGGTGTCCCCATTTCAAAACTAGATAACACAGAAAATCAATTTTTGGGATTTTTACTTGCAAAACTTTTTGAATTTTTTTTTTTTTTAATGAACTTTCGAGGATCGAAAGTGTTGGTTAGACCCCTTACCGGGTCATACCAACTTTATTGAGGGATGGGGGTATTATTTTTTGTGGCTCCACTTATACAAGTCTTGCCGATTTTCTTGATTAATGCAAGTTTTTGGTGGCTCCACCCGCATTGGGTCTTACCTATTTTCTTTGAAACTTCGTGATGAAAGGGGATTTTATTACCAAATCGGCTTATTAAAGCCTCATTGGTGGCGGGGGTGTGCCAAGGTAGGGGCGGTCACACCTCCTTCATAGTGTTTGTGGAAGAAAGACGCTATCAAGCACAATAATGTCACCTTGGGGGAGTAGTCACACAAAGCATTCAACGCACAAAATTGGCAAAAACAAATTAATCGGAATAGTAGCCTCAAAGTCAAAACATTAGGCGGGAAAAACATTTACTCACAATGCAATGGTGCAAGAAGGATTGTCTAAGTGGCATAGTTTCCTAAGAAGTTGAAAACCAGAAAGATTTCTAAATTGTTAGGGGGAAAGCAAAACTTATTTACATTTTTTTTTTTTTAAATGAAGATAAAAGAAAACAAAGCAAATGAATATATACAAGTGATTTAGAATTTGGATTTATTGAAGGAGCAAATTTGGATTTAGGGAAATTTTGGATTGAACACCCCAATGAGGAAACATTCGGCTCAAAGGAGATGGGAGCATATAGCAAGCATCTTGAATGCAAAATAATCATCTAATGAGCGCATAATCACATCATCAATCACCAAACATCAGCATGTGATCAAACATCATCATCATCATGAAAAAGAGATAAGGCCAAGGCTAAAAACATCTCAAGATGCAAAAATGTATTCATAAGCAAGCCTAGCAAAGCAAATCGAGACATTACAATAGGAGTCAAAACTACCACAAGCAATACTAACAACAAAAATGTGAACTAACAACAACCGCAACAAACAACCACGCCACAACACCATAATCACAAAGACACAAAGGAGAACTCCCCTACACTAACCTAGGCAACGGCCTCGTTGACAATGCAAAACTAGGTGGGACGGTCTCCAAAGGGGTATGGGGGATCCGGATCATAATAGTTATAGTTCCAATGAGTCGCTTGATCCGGATATGGTGGGTGGTGGACGGGATTCCGATGTTTGGTAGTCTTGGAGTCTAGCATAGAAACGGTCTTCCATATCGGTACACCGTGAGTTAACATAACCCTGCAAATGTTGACTCCTATCATATTGATGGGCGTCGTGCACTACGGACCTCTCCTCCGACCTAATACTAAAAGCTCCAAAATTTTCGGCTAAAGAGCCGATTTGAGCTTGGACCAATCCACTAGCCTCAACCAAGGGGTTGAGGGACTCTCGGAACATGCCGGAGAGTCTAGTGTAGTCAAATGGGTCACGGGAAGAGGAGGAAGCCCCGCCTCCTCCATGGGACGGCCCGACCTCGTTTCTAATCGCTTGCGAGGGGCCCTCTCGCGGCACACACCTAAAGCTACCCTTATAGGTCCAACTACGATTATCCCCTTGGATTGTCTTTTCAAAAACAATTAAATCATCGGACCACCCATAGTCCATGACCTCCCAAGCCCCATGAATCCTAACATTCTCACCATTCCGTAGGGGCATGCCCCAATTGGCACGGTCAGAGAGGGTCACCCACTCGGGGTGCGGTAGAAGTACTGCACGGTCATCGGTAATGTGGGCCAAGTAACGGGGTTGTCGATCCTCACCCTCTCTAAAAGGTACAAAGTTCTTATTAAGGTAAGGATGATCAAGCCAAATTTTGTCTACGCACAAGGGAAGACCAAAATCGGACTCCTCAAAGCCCATGGTCACGGCTATGACGGTCACAAGACCGCCACAACCGATTTGGGTAAACCCCTCACCGTTCTTGGCTGCTAAATTATGAAAGTAGCTCGCGACAACTAAGGCAATGTCAAGGGATGACTCCGATTGGTAGAGACAATCCCCAAGGAAACTCATAGCATTGGTGGACACACGGTTTGTCGTTTCAATCGTGGGTAGGAGGGAATTCGCAATAATGCGAAGGAAGTAGCGGATTATGGGGTTCCGCACCGACGACCCCTTGGTTTTACCACTCAAAAAGCCTGCGGGGTCGCGTGAAATATGGCTCCACAAATCGGAGCGCGCGTCCATGTGCACAAGGGTGCGGTAACGGTGGGCCGCACCTTGGGGGTTTCTAACTAGGCCAAGGCAAAGACCGAAAGTCTCTAGGGTCATCTTGTGGCGATTACCTAGGAGTTGGAATTGGACACAAGTGTTAACACTATTAAGACGAAACGTTGCTAAGAACTCACACGTTATGCCAACATACGTTTTTTCGGTTGCCTAAAAAATTCTCCCCATTCCCACATAATTGCACATATCCTTTAATTCATCAAAAATTCTCATGGTTTCTAGTGTGCTAGAACAAGGCCAACGAGTACTAACATGAGATTTATCTAGCAATTTCTTAAATATCTTGTACTCATCTCTATCATCAAAACCAACATTATATTTCCTAGAACTATGAGCAAAAGAATTGCAACGAATAATTTCATACTCATGTTCAAAGGGAGATGGAGTTATATCGTTGGTTGCGGTTCTAGCTCGTTTAGGAGCCATGATGATGATCCTCTTCAAATTGATGCCTTTAAGAGCCTCCTAGTCCTTTCCCAACACCCCAAATTCTTCAAAATCGACCCCAACAAACCGTCACCAATTTGAGGGGCAAAATCGGAAGTTCAAATGAAACTTCGAATTTTGCTCCCAAATTTCAAGCACACACTCCCCTAAACCTTACAAACCTCCCCTTAAAATTTGGTGTTGAAATGATAGGGGGTTATTTCGGAGGAGAGAGAAATTTTGGTGAGATTTTGGATTTGAGTTTTTGGGGAAATAATTGGGTGTATGGGAATGTAGGAGTGGAGAGGATGAGTTTGATGTAAAATTTGATTGAATTTGAAGAGTGGAAGTGGGTGAAAATAAAGAGAGAAGGTGGAGGATGAATGTTGGGTGATGTTTTAATGGGGAATGAGTGAAGATATGAGAGGAAGAAGATGAAGAAGGGGGTGATATGGTGGGATTTTTCTGATGGGGAAGGCAAAAGACAAAAATGCCCCTGCGGAAATCACCCAAATAGCCCAAAACGCCTTCCACTCGGCCACCCACTCGGCGAGTGGACGCTTACACTCGGCCGAGTGTATGTTCGCTCGGCGACCTACATACTTCCTCCCCACCGCTCGGCCGTTCACTCGCCATCGGCGAGTGGACCGGCGAGCGGATGGGGTATTTGCCTCGTTTCTTCATTTCTTGCTCCGTTTTGCGCACCATCTTCACCCGATACCCAAATTATTGCGTCATGTCATCCCAAGGGTCTTTACATCTCTCCATACCCCGATTTATCAACTTCCAAAAGCTAAACTCAACAATCATCCTCGATTCTTCAAATTTCCACCCCAAGACTTTAAGAATCACTATACTACATCTAAAAACACACCAATATGTACAAGTGGGCTCGGGTTGCCTCCCGAGAAACGCGGATTTATGTGGGCCCGCCGGACCGTTTTTAGAAACTCATTGAGAACCCTCTTGGGGGCACTCCTCTAGGCGAAATGCCTCAATACAACCGACCGGGTGTCCTTGCATGTAAATCTTGAGCCGTTGACCATTAACTTTAAACGGCTCACCATCTTGGCCTTGAATCTCAACGGCTCCATAAGGATAAACTTTCTTCACCTTAAAAGGACCCGACCACCTTGATTTCAACTTTCCCGGAAACAACTTCAACCTTGAATTAAAGAGTAAGATTTCATCGTCGACTTTGAACTCCTTGTGGAGTATCTTGGCATCGTGCCACTTCTTAGTCCTCTCCTTGTAGATTTTGGAGCTTTCATACGCGTCATGGCGCAACTCCTCAAGCTCATGAAGTTGGAGTAGTAGTTTTTCACCCGCTAGACCACTATCGAAGTTGATTTCCTTAATCGCCCACCAAACTTTGTGCTCTAATTCCACGGGGAGATGGCACGCTTTTCCATACACCAATTTGTAGGGAGTGGTCCCTATTGGTGTTTTGTAAGCCGTGCGAATGCCCAAAGCGTGTCATTAAGCTTAGAGGACCAATCCTTACGCTTTGAGTTCACTACCCTCTCCAAAATGGACTTGATTTGGCGATTACTAACCTCAACTTGGCCGCTTGTTTGGGGATGATATGCTAAAGCGATCTTGTGGTGCACCCCATACTTCTTCAAAGTAACTTCAAATGTCTTCTTGGTGAAGTGAGATCCACCATCACTAATCACCACTCTAGGAACTCCAAACCTTGGGAAGATAATATTTTTGAAGAGTTTTGCAACGGTCTTGGCATCATTGGTAGATGAGGCCAATGCTTCAATCCACTTGGACACATAATCGACCGCCACCAAAATGTACCTATTCCCATTGGAGGAAGGGAAAGGTCCCATGTAATCAACTCCCTAAACATCAAATAACTCTACCTCCAACATGAAATTGAGAGGCATTTCATCTTTTCTTCCAATATTCCCCCTCCTTTGGCAAGAGTCGCACCTCACCACATAATCATGTACATCCTTGTATAAACTCGGCCAAAAGAAGCCGCATTGTAACACTCTTGCTATTGTTCTTGATGTGGCTAAGTGACCAACTGACCACCATAGGGGGATGAGTGACATTGAGCAACTATGTCTAACCCCTCCTCGATTGGGACACATCTTCTATACATCCCATCCACACACAATCTAAACAAATAGGGCTTCTCCCAATAATACCTCCTCGCCTCATACCTCAACTTCTTCCTCTCTTGAGCATCAAATTCTCTTGGAATAAAGTCGGAAGCAAGGTAATTAATGATATCGGCGTACCATGGTATTTTGGAAATCAAGGACATGAGAGAATCATCTCTCAAATCATCATCGATTGGAATTCCATCATCCTTATCTCCCCTCTCCTCCATCCTAAGTCTTGATAAATGGTCCGCCACCACATTCTCGGCTCCCACTTTATCCTTAATCACAATATCAAACTCTTGAAGGAGAAGCACCCATCTTATAAGCCTTGGCTTAGCCTCTTTCTTACTCATAAGATACTTCAATGCCGCATGATCGGTGTGCACAATGACCTTGGAGCCCATCAAATAGGGTCGAAATTTCTCAATCGCATATACCACCGCGAGCATCTTCTTCTCGGTTGTGGTATAGTTGGCTTGGGCTCCATCCAAAGTCTTGCTTATATAGTAAACGGCATTAAGCTTCTTATCTTTCCTTTGCCCCAACACCACTCCAACCGCATAGTCGCTCGCATCACACATTATCTCGAACGGCAAATTCCAATCCGGAGCTTGGATGATCGGTGCGGAGACAAGAGCTTCTTTCAACCTATTAAAACTTTCAACACAAGAAGCATCAAATACAAAGGGGTTATCTTTGACAAGGAGAGAAGTGAGAGGCTTGGCGATTTTTGAAAAATCTTTTATAAACCTCCGGTAAAAACCGGCATGCCCTAAGAAACTTCTCACACCTCTCACATTCGTAGGAGGTGGAAGTTTCTCAATGACCTCCACTTTCGCTTTGTCAACTTCAATCCCCTTAGAAGAAATAACGTGGCCAAGAACAACACCTTCATTCACCATAAAGTGACACTTTTCCCAATTAAGGACCAAGTGTTGTTCTTCGCAACGTTCGAGCACACAAGACAAGTTTCTCAAACAATCATCAAATGAAGTACCAAACACACTAAAATCATCCATAAACACTTCCATAGTTTTCTCAATAAAATCGGAGAAAATGGCCATCATGCACCTTTGGAAGGTACCCGGTGCATTGCAAAGTCCGAAGGGCATCCTTCGATAGGCGAATGTGCCATAGGGACAAGTAAAGGTAGTTTTCTCTTGGTCTTCCGGGTGGATAGGGATTTGAAAGAATCCGGAATAACCGTCGAGAAAACAAAAGAAATCATGATTGGCCAATCTCTCTAACATTTGGTCTATGAAAGGTAGAGGGAAGTGATCCTTAAGGGTGGCGGAGTTCAATTTACGATAGTCAATACACATTCTCCAACCGGTGACGGTTCTAGTAGAAACGAGGGTACCATCCTCTTTCTCTACAACCGTCATCCCAACCTTCTTAGGTACTACTTGAACCGGGCTCACCCACTTAGAGTCAGAAATTGGGTAGATGATGCCCGCATCAAGTAGTTTCATCACCTCACTTCGCACCACCTCCTTCATATTGGGATTCAATCGACGTTGAGCCTTAATAGAAGGGCGGCGTCCCTCTTCAAGAAGGATACGATTCATGCAAACTCTAGGGCTAATCCCCTTAAGATCATCAATGCGATAGCCTAAAGCACTCTTGTGAAGTTTGAGCTTATTAAGAAGTTTTTGAAGTTGAAAGTCGCTTAGGCTAGCATTGACAATCACGGGAAAGCGCCCTTGATCATCAAGAAAAGCATACTTAAGAGATAAGGGGAGGGGTTTGAGCTCCGGCTTCCAAGGTTGCTCTTCCTCATTGGTTGAGGTAGCAACTTCTTGTAACCTCTCAAGTGAGCCAAGCTTATCATTCAACACATTATGACATTTACCATTGCAATCGAGCACATTGTCACTTAGCACATTAGAGAGATCACCCTCTTCTACCATTCCAAGCACATTGGACACATTGTCAAGCACATCAATACTACACAAACTCTCTAGCATAGGCTTTTTCAATGTATGAGGCAAGTGAAACACGATCTTATCATCACCAACATTAAAAGACAATTTCCCACTCTTAACATCAATCAAGACTCCTCCGGTAGCCATAAAAGGCCTACCTAAAATGATGGGGGTATGGTTGTCTTCGGGCATGTCTAGGACAACAAAATCGGCCGGAATGTAGAATTTGCCCACCTTGACCGGGTCATCCTCAAGTATCCCAACAGGATGCTTTATGGATCTATCCGCCAATTGGAGAGTCATCCTAGTGGGAAGCAGCTCTCCAAGACCAAGTTTTCGGGCAATAGAAAGGGGTAGGAGACTCACACTAGCACCCAAATCACACAAAGCACGATCAATATGCACATTACCAACCATGCAAGGAATAGAAAAACTACCGGGATCCTTGAGTTTAGTTGGCATTTTGTTAAGCAAGACGGCGCTACACTCTTCAGTCAAAGACACAAACTCATTATCACCAATAGTTCTCTTTTTGGTCAACACATCTTTTAAGAATTTAGCATAAGTTGGCATTTGAGTGATGATCTCGGTGAATGGAATAGAGAATTCTAACCTCTTAAGCATCTCCACAAATTTACCAAATTTTTGATCTCCATGTTCCTTTTTAGCCCTTTGGGGGAAGGGAAGGGGAGGCACATAAGTACGACTTGGTGATTTAGTGGGATTCTCAATCGTTTTCTCATTAGAAGCATCATTATCATCTTGCACATCAATCACATCATCATTTCAAGCAAAACATCATCAAGTTTAGGAGGCAAAGGAGCCTCACACTCTTTCTCACTCATAACAACATTCGGACTACCCCCGACCTCAAGATCCTTGTAGGGATCCTCCAAGGCTAACCCACTCCTTGTAGTGATGGCATTCACATGATGAGTAGGGTCTTTAGGGTTTGAGGTTTGACCCGGGAATGCTCCGGTTTGCCTCATGGGGTTGGCTAAAGCTTGGTTAGCAACTTGTGTCTCTAGAGCCTTGTGTGAGGAGTGAAGAGTGTCAAACCTATTGTTTAATTGTCGGAATTGGTCTTGGACATTCTCGTTGGTTTTGACTTGGTTAGAAATGAGACCACTCAACATGTTTTCAATATTGGTCAATTGAGAAGGTTGCACACTTTGAGGATTTAAAGAACCATGATTGAGCTGATTATTGTGGCCTTGAAAATGGGGTCTTTGTTGGCCAAATCCGGGTGGAGGTAAGGCTAATTGATGGGGATTTTGGACATTTTGACTCCGATAGGAAAGATTGGGATGATTTCTATACCCCGGATTGTAAGAATTTGAGTAGGCATTGTTTTGTGGCCTTGGGTTGTAAGATTGGAGGGCATTCATGTCATGACTCATGTTAGGACTTACATTCAAGTAGTTCATGAATTGAGAAGGACAAATATCATAAGAATGACCAATACCACCACATGACTCACAATTAGAGGACATGGCACTCACATTCATGGGGGATTGGGGGACATGTTGGGGATTTTGCAAACAATGAATACCTCTAGAAGGGGTAGTAAGGGACTCTACCTTCTTCGTAAGGTCTCCGATGAGGGAGTATAGTTCCGGGTCGGATTTCACTTGAGCAACCTTGAAAGGAGTCCTCGTAGTACCCCAATGTGAGTCGGTCCTAGCCATCTTCTCGATCAAAGCCGTGGCGGCTTCATCTCCCAACTCATCGAAAGCCCCACCCGCACTGGCATTCACCATAGCCTTCGTTTGAGGCATAAGTGTGTTGTAGAAAGTTTGGGTGGTCATCCAATCCGGTATCCCATGGTGAGGGCAAGCTCTCAACAAATCCCTATACCTATCCCAAGCTTCACTCAAACTCTCCATCTCGTCTTGTCGGAAAGTTTGAATTTCCGTCCTCATTTTTGCGGTTTTGGATGGAGGGAAGTACTTGTCAAGGAAGGCTCTTGTGAGGTCGAGCCATGTGTTGAAGGTATTTGGAGGGTGGGAGTTTAACCAACGTTTCGCACCATCCCTCAAAGAGAACGGGAATAGCATGAGTTTGATCGTATCATCCTCAACTCCGTTTCTCTTCATGGTCTCACACTTCTCCTTAAAAGTGAGGAGATGCATGTAGGCATCCTCACTAGGCAACCCATGAAAGACATCTTGTTGGATGATACCGATCAAAACCGGTTTTAGCTCAAAGTTGTTAACCCCAATATTACCATGATTGATGGGAGAAGTGGCCGCATTTGGGTCCATTCGATTATGATCCCCAACCGTAGCCATTTCAAAAAGGGTGTTTTGTGGTTCAAGATGGTCTATTTGTAGTTCAATTTGTGGAGGGTTTTCTTGTGGCAAGGTTTCTAGTGAGGAGTTTTGTAGTTCAATTTGTGGTTGTTGGGTAGTGTAGTTGTTGGTAAGAGAGGTATCAAGAGCCCCAACCCGACTTTGAGCCGCCAATCTCCTTCTAAGTCTCAAATAGCGCTCCAGTTCGGGAATGAGAGGTAGAAGATCTTGATTAACAACCCTATGCATCAACAAACTCACAAACACGTAAAATCAAGTGCACGAGACACTTGGGAGGGAATAAATCACAACACCCAACAAATTACAAAGTAACAATGACTAGTCCTAAAATCTAAACAAAATCAATATCAATCACTAAACAACACCATCCCCGGCAACGGCGCCAAATTTGACACGCCTAAAACTAGTCTAAGCGAATCTAATCGTCCTAATATAGCTAGGGTCGAATCCACGAGGACGGAGGGTGGTTGTCTATCGATTAGGTCCTAATTTTAGTCTAGTCTAATTAAGGTGAGAGAAATTATGTAATTACTACCACTAATTGTCTATTGATCAAATAAAGTCGAAAGCTTTAAAATTAAAACCTTTTAATTAGGGAGTTAGGGGGTATAAGTGGGTTCATGCAACAAAGATGAGTTCTTTAATTAAGGGGAGGTTAACAATAACACTCAACGAGATTGATTCATGCCAAATAAGGGACAACAACGATTAAAACTCTCTCAAGTACTTAATCTAGTTCCCAATTAATCGATTAAACCATTCTCAATCAATTAACCAAGCAATCCTACATTCTTACGCTTAATTGGGCCTCAAATCTCTTATGTTGGCCTAATTAGTGGAAGATATGACTACCCAAGTGTGCATCCTAGGCAATCATACAAATTAAAATCATAAGGGTAGTAATTGGGCATAAATCATATGATATACATAACAACAAGCTAATTCCCCACATAAAGATACCATCTTTGTCACATCTCTCACACCCTCTAACAATACAACTACTCACACATCATTAAACAATCACTAATCACAATTGATAAAACCTTAAACATGATACTAATCATGGGAATTATATAAAGATTCAAACTTGTAAGACAAATCTAATTAATTTACTAATAAACATGAATTAATAATAATTAAAACAAGATAAATGACAATATAGTAAAAGGGAGAAATAATTATTACCCAAATAAAAGTGACAAAAGGAGGAGGTAAATGAAATAAGACTTAAATTTTATTAATCATGAAACTTTGATAATTGTTGTAACAATCTTCCCAAGTGAAAGATTAAGAGATAAAGAAAATAACATGATGGAGAAACCAAAGCTCCAAGAACTAGGAGAGAGAGAGGAAAAATCAGAAAAATGAAAAAGTCCCTACACAATTAGGGTAGGTGGCCTTATATAGTTGTACAAAAAGACAAACGAGAAAACGTGTTCAAAAGCAAAAACTGGGCATCCACTCGGCCATCCACTCGGCGAGTGGATATATTCGCTCGGCGAGTGGATGCTTACACTCGGCCGAGTTGACATCCACTCGGTGACCTACATACTGTCTGATATGCACTCGGCGACTCACTCGGCGAGTGGAGCACCGAGTGCAGGCTGGCTTCTTCTCCTTTGCTCCTCTTTTCTCGTCTCTTGCGCTTTGGGTCCCGTTCCAAGACTCTTTTCCGCTCCTTGGCTCTTCTAATGCCTCGAGTTCCGCTCCAATGTGCTCCGTAGGGGTACCTACAAAAGCCAAAATAGATCGCAGAACTCGATCCCACACAAAAGTAGGAAAAAATGCATATGATTGCAAAAATGGCATCAAAACGAGTCAAGCCCAACATAAACATTAAAAGAGCGGAAAAACAACGTGAAAACACCAATAGTAGGGGATGAGACCACCATAAACCACACGAGAAAAGGGGCAAATGAACCGTATATCACCTTGCTTGGACCCATCTGCTTTAGTGCCTCCCACACTTTCTCCTTGTGAATCCTTTCTGTCAGAAAGTCATTCATGTTGTCAGACACCCTCCTCTCAATACCTTCCAGCGCCTCACTAACACCCTCCGTATCAGACGCCGTAAAAAGCTCCTGAAAAAACTTGATAGCCGCCCCACTAATCGCGTCGTCCTCCTCCACCCAAACGTTTTCCCCAATTTTCAGTTTCGTAATCAAATTTCTGCTCCTCCGAGATGTAGCTTCCATGTGAAAGTACTTCGTATTTTTTGTCCCCGTCAATAAAGTTTGATACTCTCGATCTCTGTTTCCAGTACACTTCCTCTTGCATCAAAAGTTCATCCAGCCGCTCGCACAATGATCTCCTCTCTGCCACTACATCCTCCGATGGTGCACACCCATTCAGGAACACAATCCGTTCCCTCACACTCTCAATCTTCTTTGAAATCTACCCAAACTCCATCTTACCCCAACTCCACAGCTCCTCACTCGTCCTTTTTATTTTCACCAGTACATCAGTCGCGTTCGCAAGAGAATCACCGCTCGACCAGGCATCCTCTACTACCTTCAAACAATCCGGGGACGTAAGCCACAGGTCCTCAAACCTATACATCCGCTTCCGCTTCCTTTGTTCCGACGTATACGCCTTGAGGAAAATTGGACAGTGGTCACCTCTTTCCCTCTGTAAGTGGTGCGTGATAACAGACGGATTTGCCGTAATCCACTCAAGATTTGCCATTGTTCTGTCTAACCTCTCATATACGTGGTTTGGCTCCTCCCTTTTATTCCACCACGTATACTGATCCCCAACAAAGCCGATATCTTTGAGCTCACAATCTTCCAGTGCCTCTCTGAACTCCTCAATTTCTCTTGGTGCCCTCGGAGGGCCACCCATCTTCTCACAGTCGAACAAAATATGGTTAAAGTCGTAATGGAGAAAATGGGGTTTTCACGGAAGTGGAGATCTATGGTGATGAGGTGTATATCGACGGTCAGCTCGGCTGTGATGGTTAATGGGACGCCGTCGGTTGTATTTTGTCCTGCGCGGGGTCTGAGACAGGGCGATCCTATCTCGCCTTACCTTTTTATCCTTTGTGCGGAGGCTCTGTCTGGGCTTATAGAGAGGGTTGTGGGCCGCAAGGCTCTGTATGGGGTTCGTATATGCAGGAGGGCACCTCGTTTGTCACACCTCTTTTTCGCTGATGACAGTATTGTTTTTTGCAGAGCAATAGCGGAGGAGGTTCAGTGTGTTAGGAATGTGGTTAGTGTCTATGAGAAAGCCTCGGGCCAGCGAGTTAATCTCCAAAAGTCAGAGGTGTCTTTTAGTGCTAATGTAGGGGAGGATACAAGGGAAGAGCTGGCAGCGTTACTAGAGGCACGTGTGGTCGAACAGCATACCCGGTATTTGGGTTTGCCAGGTACAATGGGTCGGAATAGGAGAGCTGCGTTTAAGTTGGTGAAAGACCGTGTGTGGAAAAAGTTGCAGGGGTGGAGAAGGAAGCTTGTGTCTTTTGCAGGTAGAGAAATCCTTATAAAGGCTGTGGCCCAGACGATTCCTACCTATCACATGGGACTGTTCAAAATTCCAACCACTCTTTGTGACGAGATCAATTCTATCATTGCACGATTTTGGTGGGGGCGAAGGAGGGGGAGAGGAAGATTCATTGGGTTGCTTGGGAGAAGCTGTGTCGATCAAAGTGTGATGGGGGTTTGGGGTTCCGGCACCTTGAGGCGTTTAATGATGTGATGCTCATGAAGCAGGCGTGGCACATTTTTAGGAACCCGGGTTCTTTAGCAGCAACGATTCTGAAGGCTCGGTATTTTCCTGACACAACATTTTTAGAGGCTGGGGTGGGGAACTATCCTAGTTACGCTTGGAGGAGCATAGTGGGAGTTCGGAGCATGTTGGAGGAGGGGTGTAAGTGGGTAGTGGGAAACGGGAAGTCTATTCGTGCTTGGCAGGATAGGTGGACGTTGATGAAGCCATCGGGCAGGCTTATATCGCCTGTGACAGGGGATCGGGATGTAAGGGTTGAGGAGTGGATAGATGAGGAGCTTCGGTGTTGGAAAAGTGGAGCTGTTCGTAGCCGTCTGTTGCCTTTTGAAGCGTAGGAGGTTCTCAATATTCCTATTGCAGCCGATGGTCGGGCAGATGTGTATGTGTGGGGTTATAGCCGAGACGGTGAGTATACGGTGATTTCGGGCTATCATTTCGTACGAGATAGGGGTCAACAGGAGAGGGGTTTAGTGGGTCCAAGTGAAGGGGGTTGTGCTAAGGAGCTATGGAAGAGACTTTGGAAGATCTGTGTGCCACCTAAGGTCAAGGTGTTTGCTTGGCGATTGTGTTGGGGTGCATTACCATCCATGGTGAATATCAGTAGGCGGGTGCGTGATGCAGATCTTAGTTGTCCTCGGTGCGCGCTGGGGATTGAGGATGATCTTAGTAAATTGCCCGGAGGCAGTACATGTGTGGGAGGAGCTAGGAGTTGATACGGGAGCATGGAGTTTGTGCCCGCGAGGGAGGGACCTTGTAGAGGCGTGGTGTGGGGCAGACGCAGAACATGAGGTGGAGTTGATTTTAACAGTGGCATGGTCGATATGGAATGCTCGTAATGAGGTTATTCATGGCGGGGAGGAGGTAAGTGAGAGTTGTGTGGCCCATAGGGCGACGAGCTTTCTGGGTGCTTATCGTACCGCGATTGGGGGGAAGGAGAAGGGTGGAGGGAGTGTGGGTGGGACGGGTCAGGAGGTGTGGAAACCCCCTCCAGAGGGGGCTTTCAAGGTGAATTCAGATGGGGCCGTGTTGGGAGATGCGGGTTCAGGGATGGGGGTCGTTGTTCGGGGAGCGGAAGGGGAAGTGACGAGGGTGGCCATGCAGCAGGTGAAGGAGAAGTGGTCGCCGGAGATTGTGGAAGCTAAGGCAGCTCTTTTGGGTCTCCAGATGGCATGGCAGCAAGGAGTTCAACATGTTATCCTGGAGTCCGACTCTTTACAGTTAGTGCAGTCCCTGAATTCGGGGGTTTTTGGTAGTTCTTATTTTGGTTTCGTAGTGTAAGACATTATTGATTTTTCTCGTAGGTTCGATTCTTGCTTGTTTTGTCATATTCGTAGGCTAGGTAATAAGGCAGCCCATGCGGCAGCCCATTTTGTTCCAATTGAGTATTCGACTCGTGTCTGGGTCGATAGTGGTCCTGGTGATGTTCTCGATATCGCAGCTGCGGATTTCGTAGCTGCTATGACGTAATACACAGTTTGTTTTTTCCCCTAAAAAAAAAAAAAAAAAAAATTCTGATTGTTCCATAGTTATCGGGCATGATCATCAATTTCCTAGCAAACCTTGATTATCAAACAACCTAAAGTATACATTTAGATATTATTCAAGGACTTTTGTATGTCTAACTTTCTCGAATACAATGTTCAAATTGTGAAACATACACTCCCTAATAAAACAATTTTTTTTTCTTCTCTAAAACTGTAAAACCCGGCTCATCACCTGAACCGAAAATAGTCATCTCCGGCAGCTTGTCAGGCTGTGTAATGACCTCACAGACCAACACGAGTCCTTCCGCCGCACTTTCACCTCACTCGTGCTCGCCCCGGGAACTTCCTAGGAGGTTACCCATTCTGAATCTACTCCTCAGCAAGCACGGTTAACTGTGGAGTTCTTAACTTCTTATCAAATGCTTTCTGAAAGGAAAGTCGACTTTGTTGGTATGAGTAGCACTATTAATGCTTTTAAGTACTCATATGAGCCTTTAATATCTTAGAAACCTCCTTTGAAATTTGGCGTATTATAAAAACCATCTAATATAACACTAACATAAATGAGATTCTGACAACAATAAAATCAACTTTTTGACGTGCACTCACCTAAGTAATCTTGACCACCTCGGAGCTGGTGTACACGACATCTTCGACCGAATTACGCAAATCGGTTATTTTGTCCTTCAACACGCCAAGTTGTTGCCAATCAAGCACTATCTTCATAGTAGTTTCCGTCAAACTATTACAATGCATATCCACCGTTTTAAGAGGAGTTGCGCGGTAGTGAATTTCATCCTATTATCAAGGAGACAAATCAACCTCCCTACTCAGACCCTGTTTGATAAGACTTAATAAAAGTTGTATTCAGATCAGATCAGATCAAAATTATTCTAATCATATCAGTTCAAATAAGAAATGTTCAAATAATTATCAATGTATTTGGTCTATAATTGATACTAATTCGTTGAAAATCAATCAAATTTTCAACAAATTCAGAGCAGATCAATTCAGAAAAGATGGAGGCCTATCAAACGGGGCCTTAGTAGCAAAGTGGAAGCATCATCATATCCTTAATTCTCAAGATACATGCCCACACTTTATCCAATCGACTAGGATATAATATTTGACATTTTGATAAATGGATTGGGTGGTATCTTGAACACGAGGATCACCTTATCACGCTTTAAAAAAAAACGATTCTAATTTAATCGACTAAGATAATAATATTTTACGTTTTGATAAATAAATCGGGCATTATCTTGAATACGAGAGTCACCTGATAACGCTTTATAAAAACAAGAAAAGGAAAAAAAAAAAAACGATTCTAATTTGTGATCAACCAAACAAAAACCCCGAACCCAAAACCCCTTTCACAAGAAACTCCGGTCTACACCATCTCCTCACACACACTGCCTCTCTCTTTCTCTATCTCTCTCTCTCTCTCAATTGTGCATCGTTGAAGTTAACCCAGAAACATGTCGTCAAGGGCAGCACGGTCATTTCTCTCTCGCCGCCGGCACTCCGGCTCACTTTCTCTCTCCTCCTTCCGCCGCCTTCTCTCCACCTCATCTTCATCCTCTCCGCTCTCCCGCGCTTCATCAACTCCCAGGTACTCTTTTTTAGGGCTTCTTCTTTTCTTTGAGTTTGGGAACTCAATGCATCTTCATACTCAAGTTTCGTGATCTTTTCATGTTCTTCATCCCCAATTTATTCAGTTTTGTGTTTTTTTTTGTTATGGTGGGTAATCATTGCTATGTGGGAAGTTTTAATTACGAGTATGTCAATTTTTAGTATGCACTCTTTGGAGCTTTGGCGTAATGGTTAAGATGGAGGTATTGTGTTGTGTTGTGTTGGGATGAATTTCCGTCTTCGATATTGTACTGACCTTCGCGCCTCATTTTGGACAAGCGAATGCTAATTATTAAACGGAGGGAGTTTGGTTGATTGTGTATAGTGTGGTGTATTAGGGTTGGGAATTTGCCAAAACCCGCTTAGCAAGGCTTCCGTAATCTCGTGTTTAGACGTATAATCTTGCTGCCATTGAGCGTGAGCTCCATTCACTAATTTGTGGAGTGGTGCCAATGTGGATCTGAATGTGACTGTGATACTAGCCAGTGTGTTTAATTGAGTGATTGTTTTGGTAGTTTAGGTCTTCTTGTTGGGGAATTTTCGATGTCTTGTTCAGAAGTTGCACAGGTGGGACTTGGGAGGGTGGAACTTGAACATTTTTACATTGCTTGAGGAGAGATTTAGTTTGTTTATCTCTGAATGTGCCGTTCGGTTGTTATGAGTGCTTTGTCCTTCAATTAGGTTTGAGTATTTGACAGACCAATAGGGGATATTGTTGAGAATGTCTTGTAATTCTTCATAAAGTGTGTTCTTTTCTTTTGTATGCCTTGTTCTGGGGATCAAACTACCTTATTATCGCTTGTTAGTTGAAGTCGCCTTAAATCTTGCTATGGGACAAAGTGTTCAACGGATCGAACTGACAGTTTGGCATATAGTTTCTGTATCTATGATTACATTTCTTTCAATTCTTTCATTGGTTCTTTTGAGCTCATTTCTGTTTGCTACTTTGCTACTACTTTGTTTCTTTTCGTGCCCTTTCCCTGTGTTTAAAGTGGTGGGGGGGGGGGTGAAAGATATTTTTTCTCGCTTGTATTACCTTTATTTTTTGCTTTTTAGACTATGGCTTTGGTTTGTGTGGAGAAATGTTGAATTGATATCGTGTGTTTTAATTTTGCGGCAAAAGAATATGTGTTCATGTACTATTCTTTGGGCTGAAGCTGCATTGTCTCTGTGCCTGATGATCAGAGAAGAAGCTAAGAAGAAACTTTATGATGTCTCTACTAGGAGGTACTTTGGATCTGGCAGCGGAGTAAGTGAAGCAAGAATGAATAAAGTTAAAGGTACTTTTCCTCTCTTCAAATCTAACTTTTTTTTTTTTTTTTTTTTTTGGGGTAGTTACATCTATATCAGAATGTACATATTATTTATTCCACATCTTTGTATCAGCTGTTAAGTCAAATCTGAAATTTTGATGTTTGAAGAGAGAAAATGTATTGTTTTTCATATAGCTAGTTGCTGGTAAGTCTTATCGTTATCTATGAAGTTTCTCTTCGCATGTCAACCAGAATTAGATAGATCGTATATTTAATGTCATCATTCTGATAATTCATTATAAAATCTCATGCTAGGCCAGACGTATTCATTGGCTTCATTCAACTCTAGATTTGCTGACCAGCTGAGTGAAAACTGTAGAATGGCTCGTCCGATCCATTCCTTTTACAGATCTTTTGCATCCAGTTCATCTTCACAGCCTCCTGGTCAGAAAGAGGCACATGTATGATTCTATGTTTCCCATTTTTCTCTCAAATGTTTTTCTCCTCTTTGTGTTTGTATGTTCCGAATTTTCATGCTTATAGTTCATCTATGCAGAATTGGAACCTCGGCGCACCGGTTAAGGTGTTGCTGCGTGATCGATATGTCACGAATTCAAGTCCTGGGAGCAGCCTCTTGTCCCAAAGTGGCAAGGGAAGGCTTGCCCCCTATACACCCTTGTGGTGGACCCTTTCCCGGACCCTCGCCTTGCGGGGATTCCAATGTACACCGGGCTGTCCCCCCCCCCCCCCCCCTATTTTCATCTATGCAGTCATTTTCAAAATTATGCATATGATCGTCAATTACATCTCCCCGACTCCCTGTGTGTTAACTATGGTTTCTGGTGCCTAGAAACTGTCCAAATATTTCAATATCTCTGGTATGGAGTAAGCCTCTAATACGTAGTATCTGAATTCTTTTGTTGGAATTTGTTCTGGTGAATGATTGTAAGGTCTCACTTACTAACAAAACTGTTTACTTGTAGGAATGTATAACCTTGTATATGCTATCCTCTTCTTTTCTCCTAAACCTCAATCTGTTCTCTGTAGCTGAATAGTTAATTTGGTAGAAGTGACACAGTTTCAAAATTGTATGTTGGTTAAATATGTTTTTATTCCAGAGTTCAAGGGATGTGCCATACTTATGCTGAACTTCCAATAAGATCACTAGCTGTCTGACCTTGTATCGAAAATTAATTGTTTACTTTAGTCTTTGTGTGTTTTGAACATGTATCTGGTGGCATAAAACTCTTTTGTATTACTGAGGGCAACTTCCTCGATCTGAAACTGCGTGTACTTTGAATGATTGAAATACTTATATTGTAACATAGATGTGATCATTTTCCCATGAACAGGAAAGAAAGGATATATCTACTACTGAAGACCCATTTGACTCTCCAACATATCATATTCCAGAAAAGCCTGTCACATATGCAGAGGGTGGTTTCTATAGCATAGTGATCCTTGCTGGCCTGGGAATAGCCGCCATTGCAGCATATGGTGTTATTAAGGAGCTGTTATTGGAACCGAGAGAGTATGCAGACTAGACCTTGGTTGAGTGCAATAAATGAGGAGTGTTTTTAAATTTGATATGGTTTGAAACCTTTTTTGCAGGTATAAAATATTTAACAAGGCATTGGAAAGAATTCAAAATGATAGTCAGGTTAGAAATTTAATTCAAGAATTACTTTGTAATCTCTTTTGTCCATTTGATTTGAATTTTTATTTGGACAGGGCTAGTCATATAAATAATGAAGTCCCTAAGCATATTGTGGTAGATTGCTTCAGCAACTTTTTGTCCATTGTCCACTAACTAGTTTCTGGATGAAGTCATTGTCTTTATTCATTCATCCTTTTCGCTAAGCCACACTGGATTGTTTGTTTTCACTTTTTCTGGGCTGTGTTGTCTCTCTACCATTCTTGTTCCGTAAATCTCTTTGCCCCCTCTTCACATCCCCAGTGAGCAGCCTTGAAGAAATTCCTTTTTTTGTTGGGGGGGAGGGGGGAGTATGTGAATTGAAGATTGTGATCCATGTATATCCTGCATATTTATGTAGCTAGATACAACAAAAACTTTAACTATGTCTCCAAGGCTCCTACCTATGGTGAGGTAATGGGGGGTCGGATGCATGCTGCCTTACCCGTATGATGGAAACATAGAGAGGCTGTTTCTGGAGGACCCATATTGAAGTTTGTCTCAAAAAATTGCTCCAACTAATAGTACTTCGGAAGTTCGGAATACAAGAAGTGTGGAGTTTCACAACATTTTGCTCTACTCCATTATTGCCGAAACCAAAGAATAGTAAGTCTTTGGCTTCATTGGGAATGGGAACAATACAAGCTTCCCATATAATGATTCGAAACACTTAGTGGGTGCTGAAGCAATTTCCGCTAGAATTTGCGGAGTGGCATACTCATTAAAATTTCAGCCCACACACAATACAGCTATTCAATTTATCTCTACGTAGATCATGGGGGAACAGGGTACAAATTATGTTTCCGAATCATGCGTTGAAAGTATTCAATTTATCTCTTCAATTGAGGTCACGCCTGTAACACAGCATCAGCACTTCTCTTTTTAGTACACCAGTTGCTCTACAGACGCTTCCTGTTTTCTTGTAAACAGAAATCCAATACAGACTGCAAAACTATGAATTACGTGATTATTGTTTCCTTTGATTCTTTTTTTTTTTTTTCTTAACTGTGGAGCTACTGCTTTTGAATTTCATTTCTGATCTGTGACATTTTATACAAAGCTTTTAAGGGTATGTAGAATGCTGAAGTTTTCTCCATCTGTTTTAGGTGAGAGTGCGAATAGGATCTCCTATTACTGGGTATGGCCAGGAGACAAGGAATCGATCTGCTCGTCAGAGAATACCAAATAGGGTATGGACTGATGAAGAAGGAGTGGAGCACATTGAGGTAAAATTTGAAGGGTTTCCTGATCCTCCTTTGACAAAGTACTTTAATTTATGCAAAACACAAGAAACTGTTGGGGGGGGGGGGGGAGGGGATTTCAGTTAGACAGTATGAGGTTTGATAGAACTCAAGCTTTTTATGGGTAATAGAGATGGCAGGACTTTATGCTATTCATGCTTCTGCCTATTGTCGATGGGTAGATTCTTAGTTTGGTTAACTAATCCATAGTATTCTATATGTGATCTACTGATCTTCTATATATGAATGATGGAGAACTCTAATGTTACAATATTATCTAACAAACCAAGCCACATACTTCAATAATTATGTTATGATACATTACTTCACCTCCTGTTCTATCTGGATGTGCGAATTTGACCACTACGTGAAGGCTAACGTGCTGCATTTATGAACAGAGACTGCTACAACGTCCACTATAGTTAGTTATTTATTTTTTTGTTCAGCAATGAAAACAAAATGCTAACCTAGATCTATTACACCCTAATAACGAGTTAATAAAGTCTTGTAAGCTTCAAACTACGTGGAATCCCTCGAAAGGAATCTCCGCCGCACTCACATCCTTCATAGTCACTCTCGGAGGGGCTCTCCTTGCTTGCTTGGCCATTTGATCTGCTACCTCATTGTCTCTTTCCTATGGCCTGAAGCCCCAAACTCTCACATGGAACTCCTGGACGAGCTTTCTGCATTCCAAATAAGTATTAGCAAGCTTATCGGTTGGATTTTGCTCATTGTTGATGCCTTGTGGAACAAGTTGGCTATCTGAAAACACATTCACCTATTTTTTCCTCTTGAGCCATTTCAGCCCCATGAACATGGCCATCCCTTCGGCAGTTTTGGCATCAGTAGTCATAGTATGTGGGATGAAGCCCTTGATCTAAACACCATTAGTATCCTCCAGAAGGCATCCATCTAAACTTGTTGATTTATCCTTGGTGATAAAGGAAGCATCGACAAAAAGGACGAACTGGCTCAAGGGGTGGAGGGGGGGGGGGGGGGTTGGAGGTTCAGATTTCTGTTGACAACAGTGGGGAGGTGAGGGGGAGTACTTGAAGTTAAACCACAGAGTTTTGCAGCTATTTTATTTAGTGAATAGCTGAAGAGTTTTTTTTTTTTTTTTTTTTTTTTTTTTTTTTTTTTTTTTTTTTTGTGGTACATAGAAGCAACTAAGGTCACGGGAGTGGGGGGATATGAGGATTCGAACCCGGACAACTCCCAGGCCGGTTGAATTTCTAAACACTAGGCCAACCTTAATCCTTATCGTGGTCGATCATCGAATGTTTGCTTTACACTACTTTTGTCATGTTTGAGGGTGCTAAGATCCCACTTACTGCATGTGCTTAATCTGTAAATGTTAGGAAAGCATGGTAATGTCAAATATGTCTCCCCAAACTTTATGAGTTTTGATTTGATCCTTCTGCTGGAAGGAACATCAGTTTTTTCATTAGAAGAATGTCTTAATTGTTGAATGCTTACATGGTGATTGCTCTCTGTTGCCGGTGCAAGGCTGAAAGTGTCCGGAAATCTGGATCTTATTATATCCTGCAAGTTTCTGTAAGGTGAACTTTGGTTTGAAATTATCTTTAATTTGTATACAGATCAACTTTTGCATTCGCGGGCCTCAAGGAAATGGAAAAGTCTTCTGTCAGATGTTCAAAGACAAAGTGGACAAAGAGTGGAAATACATGTATCTGGTTGTCGACATTCTCCACCCTACCCAGAAACAGTTGATGTTAGAATCATTCCTTCCAGCTTGAAAAGGGGTGTCAGGCAGTGTGTTATCAGCAAGATCACGCATTCCTTGATAGTACGTGAACCAGGAGTATAATTCCAATCCCTTGGTGTTACAAGATTGTTTGTCAAAAAAAGAATGATTTTGCCAACTGCAGTAAAAAAACAAATCCAAAAAATCCGGTGGTTGAAGGTAACTATCAACAAACCAAGTACGGAATTGTTCACCAAAGTTTTTGGCACTGGGAGATCAAATGGTATAGTGTCTACTGCTACTAATCTGTTCTGAGTTCTTTCTAACTCTGAGGTTATACTTGAGGTGATATGCTCTGGTTGCTGAAATATACTTTTGCTATGCAGCAGGTTTTATATACCATCTGGTTTCCATTTTACAGTTATCTTTCTCAGTCCAGGAATCTTAAACCATAATCTATGATATGATACACATTGGTTACAGATTGCATGCAAGAATGAATCACGCTCAGTCTGTTTTTTTTTTTTTTTTTTTTTTTTGAGGGGATTCTTAACCTAGCATAATTCATTTTTTGGCTAAAAATAATTAGGGCACAGGCTTCGTTTGGTCTTTCTGGTTGTGGGATGACAATTTCTTTTACAGGAAAGGTTCTTTGTCGTTTCCTTTATTGTCTATGGATGTCTGTGTTTCAAGTGTGTAGATACTGCTGAAAATTGAAGCGCTTGTCTAATTTTCCAAATGGAAGAACAACTTGTTGTGTGGCCTGAGGCCCCATGAACATGTTTATAAGGTCGGAATCTTACCAAGTACGGAGTATATTGTTACTTGAAATGGGAGCAAGGCAATGCCCCTTCCTTTTAAGACCAACGGTCATCTTCCAGGTCGATCCGATGGGTTGAATAGTTATACCCCTGGATGCGATCATCAAAGGAAGGTAGTGTTGTGCGACGTGCAATCACGAAAATTTATTTGACAAAAGAAAATGTAGCATGTAGCATGAGAGTTGCCATTCAAAAGAGAGAGAATTGGCTGACTTTTTCCAGCAGATATTGATTGATGAGCATATTTGAGGGATGCACATCGGTCGGCACTTACGTCAGGGAAGCCGAAATAGATGGAGAGAGAATGTG
Source organism: Spergularia marina (assembly GCA_963680865.1). NCBI lineage: Eukaryota > Viridiplantae > Streptophyta > Magnoliopsida > Caryophyllales > Caryophyllaceae > Spergularia > Spergularia marina. The sequence goes on along the minus strand of OY804544.1, from coordinate 9,484,928 downwards.
GGCATGTTGCAGGCTTAAAGCTCACTTAAATTAATGGCCTTTTTATTCTATCAAGTCAACTTGGAACATCTAATTTAGTCACTACACTATAATCTAATAGTACGTTATGTTATTTGCCAAGTCTATTGACACTTTCCTTTTATAGCAAGGATGATCGGGTGAGACGTGACGTAGAAACGATGTCATTACATCGTAAACTTAAGTAAGGCAATGTGTTGGTTCAAGTCCGATACAATCGGAGACATGTAGCTAGAGCTAACGAAGGGTTATTGATCTGATGAAGGCCTCTCTAGAAACGTGGACAATGTTGCTGAAAAACCAGCTTCAGTTTGCGCTAGATGATCTTCTTTAGCCATTTGATGTCGCTCACGAGAGATTACGAGAGTTAAGAATTGATCTTCTGAGGTTATGATCTTAACAACTGATTTTGGTGCAAGGCGTATGAACTTTAAAGTTCAACCGAGTCCTTATACTGTTTAGCCAGTGGCTTTTCATTAAGATTGGGATCTAATATTGTCAAACATAAATTCCTTCCTATCTCAAAATTAGGAGGGGTTCAAATAGGTAGGGCAACCATATTTCCATGGCGTATTTCGACCATCCTAACGTCAGCCGTTAGATCGATGTTAGCATGATGTGGTTGAAATGAGTCATGGAAATAACAAAACCTTAAAGATCTTAGATGTTTTTTATGAGTTTTTTTTTTGTCCTTTTGGTGACGAGGATTTCATGCCGAATCAGTGTAAAGGAGGAGACCAATGAACGCAATACGTATTAAGGTCTTCATAGAACCAATGTTCTTCAATTCAAAAAAAAAAAAAAATCATAGTCTCAATACAGTGTGAATACGTATACGTCAGGGACAGTGGTATATACCATGTGAACTTCTCTGTTCAACTAATAATATCTACGAGTAGTAACTATAACATTTTACCGTTGTAAGTTGTAACTGCCTTTAGGCGTGAAATCATAACCACCACCGATTAAATATCTTTCTTTTATAAACCTCCTCTTCAAAATGTCTTTGGTAGATGAATTATTATCATAATCATTGATACACTGATACATTCCTCTCTCCATATAAGCAGATTGGCCTATCAAGTCTTACTAATTCAATATTAGACCACTTTGTTTTATAAAAATGGATGTTTTAAGCAATTAATCAAATAACGTCCCATCTCATAACATTTCATGTGCACCTCCCCTACAACATTACTCCAATAAATGCACAGTTCAACCTTTTTTTTTTTTTTTTGGTTCAGGTACAGCCACATTCCACTTAATTATAAATAATTAGGAACTTGTGTTCAGCTGATGTACCCATGTCCTCCTTAGACTCCTCACTAATCTCAAAGTCAACTTTATTTTAAACCCAAACTTCTAATCAACTTCATACCTTATAGGCCTATATATACACAACCTCCTCCTAACCTCCCATAAAAAAAAAAAAAAAAAATCTCACCAACAAGCTAAGCACACCCCCTCTCAACAATATGGCCACCAGTCGTGTCGTGTTTGTGTTCGTGTTATTTGTACTCGTTCTTACTACAACCCCGGTGTTGTCCCAAACCACCTCACCACCATCATGCAAGTCCATGACATTCTCTAACACCAAAATAGCCTTTGATGAGTGCATTGACCTCCCTACCCTCAATGCCATCCTCCACTACACCTACGACCCGACCCAATCTACTCTATCCATGGGCTTTACCGCCCCATCCCCCGACGGTTGGGTTTCATGGGCCTTAAACCCAACAGGCACTGGCATGGTTGGAGCCCAAGCCCTAATGGCTTTCAAGCCCAAGGCTTCCGGCCCAATATCCGTCAACACGGTCGACATTGTCTCCTACAGTACTCTCACCAAGGGCCCAATCGCGTACAACGTTACCGGCCTGTCAGCTGAGGAGACTGACGGCGTCATTACCGTTTTCGCCACGTGGGTTATTCCGAGTGGCGAAACGTCGGTCAACACGGTGTGGCAGGTGGGCCCTGTCGCCAATGGGAAGCCCGGGATGCATGAATTTCTACCGGAAAACTTGTCTTCCACGTTAACGCTTAGCCTTGTTGGTTTTGGGCCTACCGGAGCTCCGGAAATGGCACCTGCCGAGTCACCGTTTGGTTCTCCTGCGACTGTGTTGCAATCTTCGGCTTCGGCTCCGGCGATACCGGTGATGGAGAGTGGTGATGCTACGAAGGGTGTAGTGTCGATGGTTATTGTTTTGGGTGCACTTTTCCTCTGCTTTTTGTAAGATCATTTGATTATTATCATCATTTTTGTTATTTTTTGTTTTTCCTTTTACTACTACGTACTATAAATATTGATTATTAATTAATATAATTTCTATACGTTACACTAATCATATATATGAGATTAACATATTGTTACATACATTGTTCATGTTATTGTCTTGGCTATAAACTTTGTGATTTGATAGCTTGAGTCGTAAGTCATAACTCATAACTAATAATCTAATATTAAGTCAAACATTATTGAATTCGGGCTCAAATTGATCGTATGTATTTTACATTGAAGAAAACTTGATCGACCAGACGACCAATAAATATTGACGAAGAGCCTATAATAATACGAAATATGTCTACGAATTATGATTCCAGTGTTCGATCATGTTTTGATGATTGTATCGATCAGTGAACGTCTTCTTTCATGTAGTAGCATGCATGATATCTTAGTTTCGATTCTAACCTAGCTTAGGTACGTACCCGGTACCCCTCATCAGGTAACTATTTTTGTTTTGTACCCCTCATCAAGTAACTATTAGTCTATTACATACCAATTAAAGAGAAATATTGTATGTGAATACGTGATCATTGGCGTAAAATTGAAGTAATTAAGTTTTAGATCTTGCTTCATCATCATGAAATTCCGTAAGCACGTGAATGTGGAATTGTGAATACTCGAGAATGTTGTTCTCGAGTCAATTATTTTTAGTGGATTAATGAAATAAAATTTTACCATAGCTCCTCGATTCACTTTTTATCTGTACTGTATTTTTCCCCCTTTGGTTATTTTGATTTCTCCGTATGTTCAAAACTTCTCGAGTTCAGCTAAAAAAAAAAAGCTTCATTCTCAAGTTAATCTTAGATGTATATGACGAATATATATGTGCTACCGTGCTACTTGTTGGGAAATATGACCAATCTCCCACGCGTCGCGGAAGCAAACCAATCGACAATAATAAATAAAAGTAAATAATATGCAAGCTAAGATGAGACACAGATTTTAGGGACTAAACCCAGGGCAAAACCTTCCAACTCCGGAGGTAAAAAGACTAACCGTTCCTATAGAGTAGATGAACCTTAACTGAACCGAGATATTAATCTCAACCGCAAGAGTCGACTTGCGCCAGCAGCAAAACTCCCGCACCAAGACTTGAACCGTCTTGAACACCCGCTAATACTACCCCGTGTATACCTCCGTGAAAGAAGGAGAAAACCAAGCAAAATACGTACCAATTTGCTTCTGCCGTAGCTACTTGTAAAAACCAAGGAATTCAGATTCCTTTTTATACCACATTAGCCGACACTTTATTTGTCAAAACAAAGTACACCAAACTTTCCAAATCCAAGAATTAACCAACTTGCCAATTACTTGGGTTGGACGGTGGGTATGAACCCAACACTACTCTTTACTGCCTATACATGGGCTAGTTCATATTCAACATGAGCTAAATTGATAGCTAAATTCGGTCTCTAATTCAGTAGCTAATTTAATGACTAGGCTTTTAGCGATCGACCACATTTGGTCGCTAAGTCTCTAATTCGGTAGCTAACCTAATTAGCTACCGATTTTTAATGATTTATTTCGTTGTCTATTTCTTGTTTCCCTTAGCTTGTAGTGCCATTTGACAGCAATAATGTATTAGTAGTGTATATCATAATCAATTGACATATTATAGTACTCCCCAATTGGGTTATTGATTCGAGTAGCCAGCTAACATGTATTCATCAATTCATGTGGGTACAAAGTGCAGCAGTAGCTCCTGATAAGCCGCATTAATCATTCTTTATGTTTACCGAATTGCTAATTTGCTATTATTGTCTTAACTAATTACGCAATTACGTGAACAATCAAATAGATTAAAGATCAATCCGCTGATTAACTCACTAAGCCACTAAGGCACATGTTCTTGTACATAATTTGGCAGAAACGCAATTATCTAAACATGTACTCCCTTCCACCCAAAGAGATTTTCCTCTTTGGGTTGGACACATTAACCAACAAAATAAGAAACAAAGCTTAATAAATTGATAAGCAAATAGTTAATTAGACAAACCAATTAACTTAACCTCTAATCTCACCCCTCTCCTTACCACCTTCAACTCATCTCCACCACCAAAACCACCAGCGACCCACCACCTTCAGCCCCACCGGCGTAACCACACCTCCGGCAACACGGGTAAGCCCACTTTTCTTGTCGATCTCCCTTCCATCGTTGATCAACCCATCACGAAAAGGTTCGCCACATCTCCCATCTCCCTCATCTTTGCCCGCGATCTCCCTTCTTCTGTCGATTAGCCCAGTCATCTCTTTCTATCTCTGCCGCAGCCGACCCCCTCTCTTCTCCCCCCGCCAATCTCTCTCCTCTGCCTTCCATTTCGCTCTTCTGCTTGGCACTCTGCCAGCGCACATCTAACGACAATAGCCGTAAAAAAAGGAGATGGTGATGGTAGTCGTTTATGGTGGGTCGCTTGGTGTGTAACGGTGGAAATCACCGGCTGAAGGAGGGAGGGGATCGAGGTGGTCGGGCCTTCTGGTCACCGATGCCAGATGAATGAGGGAGGTGATCACCGGTGAGAGGAGAGGGAATATGGGTTGTGGAAAAAATTAAGCCCCAAAATTGAAAATTAGTAAGGGTAGTTTAGTCCAGAAATTTTGCCAAATAGGGTAAGTTTAGAAACAGGAAAATCTTAGTGAATCGTCCTAAAGAGGAATACATGAAGATGTCTTTGGGTAGGAGGGAGTATATGCATTGGACCAATTAATCACCTATACATCATTGAAATTAGCTCGATGATCGATCGGTATGAATCAAGATATGTGATACGTTAATCGATGAAAATCACGGTTTTAATTAAGATATATAATATGGTATTGTGGCTAAGAGCAATCCTAATGGTCGTTCGTTGCCTAGAGTTCGTCAAATAAGAACAATGAAATCCTAGTTTGTTCATTGCAAAAGCAAGTTCGTCGTTTTGTGAACGAACTCAGTTCGCAAAATCGAACCCAGTTCGTGAAAGTTTCAGCAAGACGTTGAAAGACAATTGTGGGGGCGCGTTCAATTCACAGCACAGAAGAAGACTCGCGCGTACATACCACGGGTGAAAGAATGCCATTCAGTTTCATGTTCCCCACTTTTTAAACAAAAAAAAAAAAGCAAGTAGGGCCTACACTAATCCTTTCAACACGTAGACCTTGATGCATATACTCCCTCCTTAAAAGAATTATTTATTTGAACAACCTACAAATTAAGTTCCTCCATTGTGGGATCAAGTTCTTATTTTTTCAGATTGCTGAAAAATGACATGGCATGAGAAGAACTCACAATCAAGTTCTTCCATTGCTAATGCCCTAATGACATTTAAGTTAGGATTAGTCCCTCTAGTCTATCGTTAATTATAAAAATATAAAACTCCGGGGGGGGGGGGCAGCCTAGCTACTTGTAATAATCGAGGCATGATGGACACTGCACATCGTAGTTTATATGCATGTACACTAAATGGTATAATTGATTTAACATAGTTTGGATAGTCTGTTTAGATAGAAATTTGAGAGGGAAAGGGAGGGGAGGGGGAGGGGGAGGGAGGGGAGAGAAGGGAGAGGAAAGGGAGGGAGATGTTAATTAAATTCCCTTGTTTGGATGAGGAAGGAAATGGAGAGAAGGGAAAGGAAAGTGGTGAATTTAATTTTTTCTTGCTCAAAATTAATTTTTTATAAGTAACACATGTTTTACTACCATCATCGCTGATCATCATCATCGATCATCATCGCCGATCATCACCATCATCAGCATCATCAATCTATCACTAAAAGCAAAAGTTACTCTTCCCTCGAAAACCTGTTAGTCGCCGATCATCATCATCATCATCGATCGCCGATCATCACCATCATCATCGATCGCCGATCATCACCATATCATCAACATCAATCTATCATTGATCATCATCTCCGATCGCCGTTTTTACGATCCATTCATATTCGCCGACCTTCAATCGTCGTCTTCATCATCGATCGCCGTTCATATTCTTCAATCGTCGTCGTCTTCTCCGATTCGGGGTTCTTCTCGAGTCTTCTTGCGTCGGAGGCTGGGTTGGATGAAATTATGGGCTTCTCTTGCCGCCATGGGGGTGGCCGGCCGCCGCGGTTGATCTGACCCGCCCCCTGTTCCTCGCCGGTCTGAGCCTTGGCCGCGTGGGGAGCTTGGGTTTGCGAGGGCTTCTTTGTTTGGCAGGGGTCCTTTTATGCCTATTTCTGTTGGTTTTGACCTTTTTTGTTTCTTTTGTTTTGTTTTATTCGTTGTTTTGTTGTTTTTGGTTTGTATGTCTGGGACTGTGAGGTTTTGCTGCCCCTTTTTTGGCCTTAGCGGGTGTCAGAATAATGGTGGGCGGGGTCTTGCTAAGAGTTCGTTGGTGGGTCATTTGCATGGTCATCATTTTACTGGGGCCGCCCTTGATGTCACTAAACATGCTCTTTCGAATTCTTTGACCCTTTTTGATGAGACCGAGTCGACTTTCAGGCGTATGGGTCGTTGGCTTTGTGGTGATTGTTTCAAGACCCACACTTTTCGTTCTAAGTGTCGTCATGGTAGTAGGTCTAATTTTGTGGGACCCGCGGATACTGGCGATGGGGTTGTTCGTTTTGTTCTCTATAATTTCAACAGACCGTTTGTCCCTGCCTCACATACTACAGGGGTTTTGTCTTCGGGTTTTGATGTTGCTCTTCTCGACCGTTTGCTTTCTAAGTGGTTGCGCACGGTTAAGTCTATCCCTCCAAAGTGTCGTCTGGGTTTTTCTCGGTTACTCAAGGGGGCGCTCGACAGGGTTTTTGGTAGGCCTAATGACATCTCTGGTTGGATTCAGTTGTTTGTGTTGCCGCTGTGTACACTCAGAACTTTTATGCCGCGGATTTGTCGTGAACGTCGGTCTGCTACTAGGCGCCGTTTGCAGGAGGAGTCTATTGTTCGGGCTTATTCAGGATACTTTGGCAAAGGATTCGCTTCCTTTTATGGATGTTGATGATGAGGCCCTGGAGATGTGTGAGCGTAATGTCATGCAGTGTAGGCGTAAGGTTTCTGATGGTCATTTTACTGCGGCGGTTCGTGTTCTTTCATCCTCGGGCATTGCACCTTACTCTGAGGCCACTTTGGAGGATTTGTAGGCTAAACACCCAGTTGCTCCTGGACCATCTTTGCCTGCCTTACCTGTTGATCAACCTCATTTTGATGCTCCGGTTGCTGTTGTTCTAGAGGTACTTCTTGTGGGCGTGACGGTTTGCGTGCTCAGCATCTTATGGATTGTTTGAGTGGTGCCGCTGTGGCAGTTTCTGATGAGCTGCTTGCCTCGATTACTCGTGTGGTTAACCTCTTTCTAGATGGGCAGTGTCCTTCTGTTTTGGGTCCGTTTGTAGCTAGCGCGCCACTCACTCCTCTAGTTAAGCCGGGCGGTGGTATTCGCCCTATTGTTGTGGGCACAGTGTGGCGGCGTCTGGTTTCCAAGGTGGGGGCCTCTTTATTGGGTCCTTCTTTGGGAGATTATTTCGCGGACCTTCAGTTTGGTGTGGGTGTGTCCGGGGATGGTGAGGCAATCTTACATGCTGTTAACCGCTTGGTTGAGAGTCGTGGGGAGGAGGTGGGTCTTTCAATGTTATTGGTAGATTTTCGGAATGCCTTTAACATGGTGGATCGCGCCGCTATGCTTCAGGAAGTTCGTCTTCGCTGCCCCGCTCTCGCTCGTTGGGTAGAGTTCTGTTACTCTAACCCTGCTCGATTATATTATGAAGAGCACACTTTTTTGTCGTGTCAGGGGGTGCAGCAGGGTGGCCCCCTAGGCCCGCTGCTTTTTTCTCTGGTGTTGCAGCCTTTGGCATGTAAGATTAGAGACGCTTTTGACTTGTGTTTGCAGGCATGGTATTTGGATGATGACACGATTGTCGGTGATACCTTGGTTGTAGGCCAGGTCTTGGAGCTGATTCAGGCAGAGGGTCCTCGTTTGGGTCTCCACCTTAATGTTGATAAAACTGAGGTTTTTTGGCCTACGGAGGATCCGCGGAGCCGGCTTGTTGGTGTCTTCCCTCCTAATATTGCTAGGCCTCTCCTCGGGGTCAAGTTATTAGGTGGGCCTGTTAGTGTCGATTTTGAGTTTTGTAGTTCTATGGTTTTGCAGAGGGTGGCTAAGACCATTGAACTCATGGACGTGGTTGCTCAGCTTAACGATCCTCAGAGTGAGTTGTTACTTCTTCGGGCTTGCACTGGGGTCTCTAACCTATATTTCGCCCTGCGTACTTGTGCACCGCGCATTTTTGAGTCGGCCCGACTAGCTTTTGATGCGGCCCTACGTTCTTCCTTGGAGCGTATCGTCGTTGCTTCAGGGCCGGGTTCAGTGATTGGCAGTGGAGGCTCGCTACTTTGCCTTTTTCTTTCGGAGGGCTTGGTGTCTATTCGGCCGGGGATGCTGTCCATTATGCTTTTTCAGTCTGCTGACCTGCAGTCTAAGCTTCTCCGTAATGCTGGTGTTGTCTCTTTGGGGTCTGCGTTTGCTGACGCTGTTGGTGATTTTAATCGGACTTTAGAGGTTGATATCTTGGGTAATCCTGGCGAGATCACTGCCCCCCGACTTATGAAACAATTGGCAGATATGTATTTTGCTCGGGTAGCTAGGGATGCCGCTTCTGTTTATTCCTTGACACCACGTCAGTTGGCTTTGTGGAAGTCTCAGCAGGGTGCACACGGTTCCGATTGGCTTAGGGTGGTCCCTATTTCGGGGTTGGGTCAGACCATGAATGGTCGTACTTATCGTTGCGTGCTTTGTTACCGTCTTGGGGTGCCTTTATTCACCATTGATCGGCTGTGCTCTGCTTGCTCGCGGGTCTTCGTGGGTGATATATTCAGAGATCATGCTGTATCGTGTACGGGGTTGGTTGGCGTCAAACATCGACATAATGTTGTTCGTGACACGCTGGTTGACATCTGTTATCGTTCTGGGATCTCAGCTGGAAAGGAGGTTGACATTGGTATGATTGGTGCTGATGGCCGACCTCTTCGCCCAGCAGACATGCTGCTTTATTCTTGGGATCGAGGGCGCGACATTTGCGTCGATTTGACTGGGTCGTCGCCCATGACTCAGACGGGATTGATGGATTTTGAACCAGGTAAGGCGGTACGGGAAGCGGCCAATCGTAAGCGTGCTAAGTATGAGGCTAGGTGCGCTACTTTGGGTTATGGCTTCCTCCCCTTCTCTTTCTCCTCTTTGGGGGAGTTGGAGCCTTCAGTTATTGCTCTGCTAGAGCGGATCCAGCAGTTCTGCAGAACGCAGGATATCGGGGCGCAGGCTGCAACTTTTATTTTTAATAGGATTGCTTTTTCCATAGCAATTGGTGTGGGGACTCAGATCGTATCTCGGCTCCCCACCAATTTCTTGTAAATTATTATGAATTTTTAGTATATTATATTATATATTATATAATAATAATACTGAAAACAAAGCCTAACCCCACGCTCACATTTTCTCTCTCCTCTCCCATGCGCCGCCATATCGCCACCGCGCCTTACACCGGCGACAACTAACTCCGGCAAAGACTACACCACCCAATCGGCCCAGATACGGCGACTACACGGTGGCCTTCGACGTCTACCATCTTCCTTCCCTCCACCGCGCGCCAAGCGTTTTGTCCCTTCCCCGTCTCCCTCGTTTTGCCCAGATCCGTCATGAACCACTCTAAAACCTCCAACACCCGGGCGCAGCCTCCCCAAGTCTCCGATGAGCCGGAACCGGCTTTCTTTGGCCGAAAATCATCTTTATATTTTCGTTTCTTAAACCCTAGATCTAAAATTAAGTGGTTTTAGGGTGGTGGTTGGAGAGTGTTTTTATGGGGGAAGTGGTCGCCGGAGTTTGGTGGTTGGAGTGGTGGTGTTGGCGCCGGGTAAGGTGGTGGTTGGTGTGGGCCGGCGACGGTCTTGGGTGGCGGTAGTGGTGGTTGAGGAAGGAGAGAGGGGAGAGAAATTAAAAAAAGTTATTCGAGAATTTTTGAAAAATGTAATTGTTAGGGGCATTTTTGTAATTTGATATAATATTGATCCATTTTCCTTCAAAATCTTTCCAACTTTGGAGAGATGAAAATCAAGAAAAGGAGAGGAAAATTTATCCTCCCAAATCTCTTCATTTCTCTCCCCTCCCCTTACCAATTTGTATCCAAATAAGGGATACTATTCCTCTCCCTCTCCCTCCCCCTCCCCTCCCTTTCCCTCCAAATCCCTTATCCAAACAAACCCTAAGCGAACAGCTTTGATAATTAACAGTGAAAATACTTAAGATTGGCTTAATGTTTATTGTAGAGAAAATCAGAAAATGTTGTGGAAGCTTTTCTGTATATTAATCGTACTTGAAATATGAATTGATACAATTGTACGTAATTTATACTCCCAAGCTATGTTCAACACTAACAATTCGACATTACAATTAGTAACAACTAACTACTTGCCTAATTTATGTATACATGCTAGAACCATCCTCCTTCTTTACTGCAAACTAGTGACTGAGTCCAAAGCAGAGAGGAAAAACAAAGAAACCAACTGAATAAAGTGAACTTGGTCTGATATGTTGATTTAGCTTCGTTTAGTCTTCCTTGTGTCTGATATCTAAGTCTTTTAGTTCTGATTATTTTGGTTTCATTGTGTTGAATGTTTTCAATTTTGCGAGTAGATTTAGTTCTTCTAATTTTTCTCGTATACATAAATTGGGTAATGAAGTGGCATACTTGGGTTCAGTTGGGTATTTGACTCGGCCGGGTTTTGGGTTAATAGTGGCCCTCCGCCCCTCCGGACGTACTAAATATATAACTTCTGTAGATTTCGTAACAACGATCACGTAATCAATAATTAGTTTCATCTATATAATAATATTAATAGGCTAACAAAAAAGTTTCCAAAAGCCACGTGTCATGCTCAGAGCGATTTCTTTTAGTTTAATTCCACATTATCAGCCTATGTCTCATTCCCAAATTAATTTTAGTGAATATAGTCTTTGGAGCTGCTTTCTCCAATGTTGAAAACATTTCAACTTCTTCCTAATTAATTCTCATCAATTTCATCATTTATATGATAATTCATCATCATCATCATTCATTCAACTAATGGCAATAAACTTTGTATCTCTTGGTTATTCGCTTGCCAATTTATTAGTTACATGTTAGTTTGAGATACTATATATACCTTGGTTATTTGTTTGATTGGAGACAAAAATGTGAAACACATATTTGACACGTTGAAAGAGAGAGCAGAGTTAGGCTAAAGAATTAGATATTAACATAGTGGAGTATAGATTGTTTTCTAATACAACAATTTAGAGGAATGTTAGAATCTTTTAATAGTTTTATGTATTAATAGTTGTTAGTCTTTATATAAGTGTTTGTGTTTGTACTCTCAAATTATTGTTACCTCCAAATTATATATCGCAATTTTTTATATGGCTGTATTGTACTAGAAGACTATATATAATGTAGTTTGATAGCTTTGGTAATTGATATTTTTAATTTTGCATTAGACTATGAAAATGTGATTTTACTAAAATGCATGCACACACCATATAAAAAAATTTTCCAAAAGCCACGTGTCATGCTAAGAGCGATTTCTTTTAGTTTACTTCTACATTATCAGCCTATGTCTCATTCCCAAATTAATTTTAGTGAATATAGTCTTTTGAGCTGCCTTCTCCAATGTTGAAAACATTTCAACTTCTTCCTAATTAATTCTCATCAATTTCATCATTTATATGATAATTCATCATCATCATTCATTGAACTAATGGCAATAAACTTTGTGTCTCTTGGCTATTCGCTTGTCAATTTATTAGTTACATGTTAGTTTGAGATACTATATATACCTTGGTTATTTGTTTGATTTGGAGACAAAAATGTGAAACCCATATTTGACACGTTGAAAGAGAGAGCAGAGTTAGGCTAAAGAATTAGATATTAACATAGTGGAGTATAGATTGTTTTCTCATACAACAATTTAGCGGAATATTAGAATCTTTTAATAGTTTTATGTATTAATAGTTGTTAGTCTTTATATAAGTGTTTGTGTTTGTACTCCCAAATTATTGTTACCTCCAAATTATATATCGCAATTTTTTATATGGCTGTATTGTACTAGAAGACTATATATAATGTAGTTTGATAGCTTTGGTAATTGATATTTTTAATTTTGCATTAGGCTATGAAAATGTGATTTTACTAAAATGCATGCACACACCATATAAATTTTTTTTCCAAAAGCCACGTGTCATGCTAAGAGCGATTTCTTTTAGTTTAATTCCACATTATCAGCCTATGTCTCATTCCCAAATTAATTTTAGTGAATATAGTCTTTTGAGATGCTTTCTCCAATGTTGAAAACATTTCAACTTCTTCCTAATTAATTCTCATCAATTTCATCATTTACATGATAATTCATCATCATCATCATTCATTCAACTAATGGCAATAAACATTGTGTCTCTTGGTTATTCGCTTGCCAATTTATTAGTTACATGTTAGTTTGAGATACTATATATACCTTGGTTATTTGTTTGATTTGGAGACAAAAATGTGAAACACATATTTGACACGTTGAAAGAGAGAGCAGAGTTAGGCTAAAGAATTAGATATTAACATAGTGGAGTATATATTGTTTTCTCATACAACAATTTAGAGGAATGTTAGAATCTTTTAATAGTTTTATGTATTAATAGTTGTTAGTCTTTATATAAGTGTTTGTGTTTGTACTCTCAAATTATTGTTACCTCCAAATTATATATCGCAATTTTTTATATGGTTGTATTGTACTAGAAGACTATATATAATGTAGTTTGATAGCTTTGGTAATTGATATTTTTAATTTTGCATTAGACTATGAAAATGTGATTTTACTAAAATGCATGCACACACCATATAAATATTTTTTCCAAAAGCCACGTGTCATGCTAAGAGCGATTTCTTTTAGTTTAATTCCACATTATCAGCCTATGTCTCATTCCCAAATTAATTTTAGTAAATATAGTCTTTTGAGCTGCTTTCTCCAATGTTGAAAACATTTCAACTTCTTCCTAATTAATTCTCATCAATTTCATCATTTATATGATAATTCATCATCATCATCATTCATTCAACTAATGGCAATAAACTTTGTGTCTCTTGGTTATTCGCTTGCCAATTTATTAGTTATATGTTAGTTTGAGATACTATATATACCTTGGTTATTTGTTTGATTTGGAGACAAAAATGTGAAACACATATTTGACACGTTGAAAGAGAGAGCAGAGTTAGGCTAAAGAATTAGATATTAACATAGTGGAGTATAGATTGTTTTCTCATACAACAATTTAGAGGAATGTTAGAATCTTTTAATAGTTTTATGTATTAATAGTTGTTAGTCTTTATATAAGTGTTTGTGTTTGTACTCTCAAATTATTGTTACCTCCAAATTATATATCGCAATTTTTTATGTGGCTGTATTGTACTAGAAGACTATATATAATGTAGTTTGATAGCTTTGGTAATTGATATTTTTAATTTTGCATTAGACTATGAAAATGTGATTTTACTAAAATGCATGCACACACCATATAAAAAATTTTTCCAAAAGCCACGTGTCATGCTAAGAGTGATTTCTTTTAGTTTAATTCTACATTATCAGCCTATGTCTCATTCCCAAATTAATTTTAGTGAATATAGTCTTTTGAGTTGCCTTCTCCAATGTTGAAAACATTTCAACTTCTTCCTAATTAATTCTCATCAATTTCATCATTTATATGATAATTCATCATCATCATTCATTGAACTAATGGCAATAAACTTTGTGTCTCTTGGCTATTCGCTTGTCAATTTATTAGTTACATGTTAGTTTGAGATACTATATATACCTTGGTTATTTGTTTGATTTGGAGACAAAAATGTGAAACACGTATTTGACACGTTGAAAGAGAGAGCAGAGTTAGGCTAAAGAATTAGATATTAACATAGTGGAGTATAGATTGTTTTCTCATACAACAATTTAGAGGAATGTTAGAATCTTTTAATAGTTTTATGTATTAATAGTTGTTAGTCTTTATATAAGTGTTTGTGTTTGTACTCTCAAATTATTGTTACCTCCAAATTATATATCGCAATTTTTTATATGGCTGTATTGTACTAGAAGACTATATATAATGTAGTTTGATAGCTTTGGTAATTGATATTTTTAATTTTGCATTAGACTATGAAAATGTGATTTTACTAAAATGCATGCACACACCATATAAAAAATTTTTCCAAAAGCCACGTGTCATGCTAAGAGTGATTTCTTTTAGTTTAATTCTACATTATCAGCCTATGTCTCATTCCCAAATTAATTTTAGTGAATATAGTCTTTTGAGTTGCCTTCTCCAATGTTGAAAACATTTCAACTTCTTCCTAATTAATTCTCATCAATTTCATCATTTATATGATAATTCATCATCATCATTCATTGAACTAATGGCAATAAACTTTGTGTCTCTTGGCTATTCGCTTGTCAATTTATTAGTTACATGTTAGTTTGAGATACTATATATACCTTGGTTATTTGTTTGATTTGGAGACAAAAATGTGAAACACATATTTGACACATTGAAAGAGAGAGCAGAGTTAGGCTAAAGAATTAGATATTAACATAGTGGAGTATAGATTGTTTTCTCATACAACAATTTAGAGGAATGTTAGAATCTTTTAATAGTTTTATGTATTGATAGTTGTTAGTCTTTATATAAGTGTTTGTGTTTGTACTCTCAAATTATTGTTACCTCCAAATTATATATCGCAATTTTTTATATGGTTGTATTGTACTAGAAGACTATATATAATGTAGTTTGATAGCTTTGGTAATTGATATTTTTAATTTTGCATTAGACTATGAAAATGTGATTTTACTAAAATGCATGCACACACCATATAAATATTTTTTCCAAAAGCCACGTGTCATGCTAAGAGCGATTTCTTTTAGTTTAATTCCACATTATCAGCCTATGTCTCATTCCCAAATTAATTTTAGTAAATATAGTCTTTTGAGCTGCTTTCTCCAATGTTGAAAACATTTCAACTTCTTCCTAATTAATTCTCATCAATTTCATCATTTATATGATAATTCATCATCATCATCATTCATTCAACTAATGGCAATAAACTTTGTGTCTCTTGGTTATTCGCTTGCCAATTTATTAGTTATATGTTAGTTTGAGATACTATATATACCTTGGTTATTTGTTTGATTTGGAGACAAAAATGTGAAACACATATTTGACACGTTGAAAGAGAGAGCAGAGTTAGGCTAAAGAATTAGATATTAACATAGTGGAGTATAGATTGTTTTCTCATACAACAATTTAGAGGAATGTTAGAATCTTTTAATAGTTTTATGTATTAATAGTTGTTAGTCTTTATATAAGTGTTTGTGTTTGTACTCTCAAATTATTGTTACCTCCAAATTATATATCGCAATTTTTTATATGGCTGTATTGTACTAGAAGACTATATATAATGTAGTTTGATAGCTTTGGTAATTGATATTTTTAATTTTGCATTAGACTATGAAAATGTGATTTTACTAAAATGCATGCACACACCATATAAAAATTTTTTCCAAAAGCCACGTGTCATGCTAAGAGCGATTTCTTTTAGTTTAATTCTACATTATCAGCCTATGTCTCATTCCCAAATTAATTTTAGTGAATATAGTCTTTTGAGTTGCCTTCTCCAATGTTGAAAACATTTCAACTTCTTCCTAATTAATTCTCATCAATTTCATCATTTATATGATAATTCATCATCATCATTCATTGAACTAATGGCAATAAACTTTGTGTTTCTTGGCTATTCGCTTGTCAATTTATTAGTTACATGTTAGTTTGAGATACTATATATACCTTGGTTATTTGTTTGATTTGGAGACAAAAATGTGAAACACATATTTGACACGTTGAAAGAGAGAGCAGAGTTAGGCTAAAGAATTAGATATTAACATAGTGGAGTATAGATTGTTTTCTCATACAACAATTTAGAGGAATGTTAGAATCTTTTAATAGTTTTATGTATTGATAGTTGTTAGTCTTTATATAAGTGTTTGTGTTTGTACTCTCAAATTATTGTTACCTCCAAATTATATATCGCAATTTTTTATATGGTTGTATTGTACTAGAAGACTATATATAATGTAGTTTGATAGCTTTGGTAATTGATATTTTTAATTTTGCATTAGACTATGAAAATGTGATTTTACTAAAATGCATGCACACACCATATAAATATTTTTTCCAAAAGCCACGTGTCATGCTAAGAGCGATTTCTTTTAGTTTAATTCCACATTATCAGCCTATGTCTCATTCCCAAATTAATTTTAGTAAATATAGTCTTTTGAGCTGCTTTCTCCAATGTTGAAAACATTTCAACTTCTTCCTAATTAATTCTCATCAATTTCATCATTTATATGATAATTCATCATCATCATCATTCATTCAACTAATGGCAATAAACTTTGTGTCTCTTGGTTATTCGCTTGCCAATTTATTAGTTATATGTTAGTTTGAGATACTATATATACCTTGGTTATTTGTTTGATTTGGAGACAAAAATGTGAAACACATATTTGACACGTTGAAAGAAAGAGCAGAGTTAGGCTAAAGAATTAGATATTAACATAGTGGAGTATAGATTGTTTTCTCATACAACAATTTAGAGGAATGTTAGAATCTTTTAATAGTTTTATGTATTAATAGTTGTTAGTCTTTATATAAGTGTTTGTGTTTGTACTCTCAAATTATTGTTACCTCCAAATTATATATCGCAATTTTTTATATGGCTGTATTGTACTAGAAGACTATATATAATGTAGTTTGATAGCTTTGGTAATTGATATTTTTAATTTTGCATTAGACTATGAAAATGTGATTTTACTAAAATGCATGCACACACCATATAAAAAAATTTTCCAAAAGCCACGTGTCATGCTAAGAGCGATTTCTTTTAGTTTAATTCTACATTATCAGCCTATGTCTCATTCCCAAATTAATTTTAGTGAATATAGTCTTTTGAGTTGCCTTCTCCAATGTTGAAAACATTTCAACTTCTTCCTAATTAATTCTCATCAATTTCATCATTTATATGATAATTCATCATCATCATTCATTGAACTAATGGCAATAAACTTTGTGTCTCTTGGCTATTCGCTTGTCAATTTATTAGTTACATGTTAGTTTGAGATACTATATATACCTTGGTTATTTGTTTGATTTGGAGACAAAAATGTGAAACACATATTTGACACGTTGAAAGAGAGAGCAGAGTTAGGCTAAAGAATTAGATATTAACATAGTGGAGTATAGATTGTTTTCTCATACAACCATTTAGAGGAATATTAGAATCTTTTAATAGTTTTATGTATTAATAGTTGTTAGTCTTTATATAAGTGTTTGTGTTTGTACTCTCAAATTATTGTTACCTCCAAATTATATATCGCAATTTTTTATATGGCTGTATTGTACTAGAAGACTATATATAATGTAGTTTGATAGCTTTGGTAATTGATATTTTTAATTTTGCATTAGACTATGAAAATGCGATTTTACTAAAATGCATGCACACACCATATATCGATTATGGTTACATGAGTCTTAGAATATGATTCGCTTCAAGGTTTAATGTTTTTGGATCAATTATCAGTGAAGAGTAGAATATGTGTTGCGGTAAGCTTAGATTAAAAATGGGTCAAGCTAAGTCGCAGTCTTTTACGAATCATGTCAATTCATTTTGAAATTTTGACTAAATTCGGAATGATAATCGGCAATTTGGTTAGGTCATGATGGGGTTTGTCATATTCGGTCACTTCATGGATAAGTTCAATCGAAATTGGTCATTTTAGGTTTCCTCAATTATGATCGAATTATTATCGGATCTTTCAATATTATATCACATAATATTTCAAATTGATGTTCTATTTCAAAATCAATCTTTTAATAATTGGGATTGTATTGTGGTTCATTTGTCTCATTTAGACTCTATTTGATAGGACTTTAAAAACAGTGTCTGTTCAGATGCATTGAAATCAGATCAAATCCAATGGCTTCAAATCAGATAAGATCAGTTCAGAATTGTTGAAATAGTGATTAATGAATTTAGTCAAGTTTTGATATAAATGCGACGAAATTCAACAAATTTTCAACAAATTCAGATTAGATCAAATAGTCATTTAAATCAAATCAAATCAGATCACTTGCAATGAAATCAGATTTAATCAAGTCACAAAGATGTAGTTCTATCAACAAAGCATAATAGGACTTAGGCTTAGTTTGGTATGACCTAATTAAAGGAGAATTTAGATCATATCAAAGTCATTCGAATCAGATTAGATCAAATCAGAATCATTCAAATGAGATTAGAGCAGATCAGATCAAACCAGAAATGTTCAAATAACGACCAATGAATTTAGTCCTTAATTGTTACTAATGCGCTGAAATTCAATCAAATTTTCAAAACATTTAGATCATATCAAATCAGTTCAGAGTCATACAAATTAGATCAGATCAATATTATTCAAATCAGATCAGATTAGATCATAAAAATGCAATCCTATCAAATGAGGCATTTCGGATAAGAACAAATGCATTCAAATCATATCAGATCAAATTAATTCAAATCAATTCAAATCAGACTATTCAAATAATGGTCACTAAGTTTAGTCCATTTTTTACATTAATTCGCCCAAATTCAGTTAAATTTTCAATATATACATATAAGATCACATCAATTCAGAGTCATTCAAATTAAATGTCCAAATCAGTTACATTCAAATTAAATCAGATCAGATTAGATCAAGTGGATGTAAACCTATCAAACAAGGCCTTAACCCTTAAAAGTCTTAAAATTTGGGCATGGTCAACAGTGATCGAGCGAAATTTAATTAGGGCTTGCATTCGTTCAATCTAAATCAGGGTCATTTAAGAATCATCTCAGTACATTTAGAATTAATCAATTATAGGCTAGATTTAGATATTTTGTTCAGTCTATTTGACAAAGATAAGGAACTCAAAGATGTAATACGAAATATTGTAACACTCAAATTCTTGTGTCAGAACAATCTTAAAGGACAAACCGATAATCAATGGTAACAAATAAATGAATAATTGTAATTGAGGTGTCTCATGAATTTCTTTCTGTTTTAAACAAGAAAAATGAGCAATGACGAAATATAAAAGCAGTCCCGTGATTTCACGGGCGCAAAAACTAGTTTTGATTTAAAAAAACAATATTGTGCCCTATATGGCTGGCTGTATGTAATTTATTTCACATGTAAAGAAATGAATTATATATTGTACTACGATGATGGGATACTCCCTCCATTTCTTTTATTTCTTTACGTATTCCTCTTTTGGCAATTTCTTTTATTTTTTTACGTTTCTATTCCGGGCCAGTATTTGTTACATGAACTACCAATTATGTCCTTACTAACACAATTAACCCATTTCATAATTGGATTATTTAACTTAATTAAGGAAAAAGAAACAACCCATTTCTACTAATTGACCCACCTTTTTAATCCACCAACCTAATTAAAAGACACAGACAACCCATTTCAGATTCAACCCAAAACCCCACCACAGATTTACTTTATCTCTATCATTTACTCTCCCTATCCTCATCTTTGTTCATCTTTTTTTACGGATTCAGATTCCCTGAAGTTATTTTTACCTGGAGTTGGTAGAGTTTACTATTAATGAAAAATATAAATAAAAATGTGTTTTTAAACACAAGGAATAAATCTACATGGTAGAGTTAATTTTCCATTTTGAGTAAACTCTACCATGTAGAGTTATTTTTCAACTCTAGAGGATCTTAATCCTTTTTTTTACTCTCTTCTCTCTCCATTTCTGGACAAAATCTCACTCCTCTATAACACAAACCCAAAATTTCTGGACATCTTTGTTCTTCAATACTCGTCCCCGTACTCATCAACTTCTCGACATCTTTTAGAAGTAATGGAAATTTGTGTTTTTTTTTTTAATTCAACCCAGAAAATTTTGATGAACTTCCTCTTCAATTTGAAAGTTTTAGTGCTTTATGATTGAACCCAAATTTTTTTTTTTTTTGAATTTTCTCCTCAAGTTTTACATTTAATCAATCCAAAGTTTAGATGTAAATGGAAGAGTATCAAACAACTTTTATTATTGTTCAATTTTAGGTATGTGTCAAGTTTCGATTTTGTTTATGTTTTTTGGTTTAATCATGCTAACCCAGATCGACAACATATGGGTTGTATGATTTGCTTTTTTCTCTAGAATTTGGGTGGGAGAGATGAACAGGATAAGAGTAAAGAGGGGCGGAGAGGCAGGGGTGAGAGAGAGAGAGAGAGATACCACTCTAGAAGATAAACTTAACACTTAATTAATCCTTCTCTTTCGTTAACTGTTGCCCTCAATTTCCTCTAATTATTTTCTCTCTCTACCTACCTAGGTTTCCCCCCACTTTCTCTATGTAAGGAAACAAATAAAATGGAGGGAGTATTATAAATCAACTACCATTTTTCCAAGTGGAGGGAATAATAACACAAACGAAGGAGATGGTTTCTCATTGCTAGTAATAATAATAATACAAAAATACTAATAGTCTATATGTAGACAAGTGAAAAAAGTGTCTATAGCTAATTTGTAGTAAAAATAATTAAAGGTGCAGTAAATTTTGTTGTGTAATTTGACAAATGGTGGATTATAAGGGAAAAAAAGCCAATTAAACTGTTGATTTTACTACCAATGTCATAAATTTACTGCAAATATATTAAATTTACTACACAACCATATTTTTTACTGCATGCCATCTTTAATTTACTACACTTGATTATGTTATAGACAATTTTGTTATTGTCTACATATAGACTCCTAGGATCATCCTTAGTATTAATGTAACAAGACAAATAATAGAAATAAATATCACAATCATATCATATAGTATAGTACGTGAAGAAAGATTATTATTCGTTGATAAGGCTCAAGCGCAAAAACCGTTGATGGCGCAATAGCCCTTGCAGCATAATGAGGGTTTAGTAGGACACGGAGAGGCAGCCGGAAGACAAAAGTATAGCATACGTCTCATCGTCCCGGCCTCGGTCGTAATCTGCTCTCCTGCTCCAATAATTCTCGCTTCACTCAAACCTGTTCATCATTTCATTTCAATTAACGAGAATATATAAGTGAAATAATAAAGCGTGAACATATATATTTCATCCATATCATTCATTAGTTTAAGTTGGGCTTGGATTCCACTCATAAAACCCGACCCGATGTAAACAAATGAATGAAATGGAGGGAGTATATGATGAGAAAAACAGTTAAAGATCGGGACCAACCTGCTGAGATAGCGAGCAACAAGAGAGCTAGGAAAGTTAATTCCTATGGTCATCGATATAAGCTTTCCCATTGTCACGTAAAGTGATCGATTAGTGGGAGTTTTGAGACTTTTTCTTTTCTCTTAGTGTCTTATAGAGGAAGCCTCTATATATTTATAGATTATACTCGTAGTATTAGTCCTGATCCTTAATCGACAAGGGTGAGAACTCTATTTATACCCGTGGCATGGACCCGCTAACCATGGTTCATGCCCATGGGTGATGGGTCCGTTGGATCCATGGAAGACTTTGCTTTTGAGGTCAACCACGGAAGACTTTGATTTTAAGTCTTCGCCAGCACAGGTACTATTATTCCGAAATGATTCAAAGAAAAAAATTATTTTGGTTTTGATTTTATCATTTTTTTTCATGGCAATAGGCAGAGTATGTACAACATTTTACGTCTGCAAGTGGACCGTTGAGTCACTATTTCGCCATTTCAGCGTTATTTTTTATTATAATTTTCGACTAATTTATAAAAGATGTGGTTAATCGAGATAAATGGAGTACTATTCACTTATTTATGTTTTCATTTCTTTTACTTTTGGTTTGCCTCTCTAACAATCTTAACTCATTGTCAATATTTAGACTATAAATTATGCATACGAAAAGACATGATCACATCATGAGTATAATCGGGGTTTTTTTTTCATGTTAGATAAAAAAAGAGAACGGTAAACATGAGGATTAGATAGCCTAGCTTGAATATTTGTATTGGAAGATTTACTACACTACTTCACCTAATGGTCATATAATGTATTATTGCTTATCCATATTAATGTGATTATTAATCCTCAATGGTATTGAAAAACTTTAGATTATTGAAATATATATACTCCCTCCTGTTTGTAGATGATCTTTTCATTTGTTTTGCAGTTTTGGATTAATCATATTGGGAGTCACACTTATATCAAATGAAATGTTCACTTAATGTAAATATTAACACATATTTTATTCTAAAGTGTATATTACGAGTTTCACTTGATTTTAAGATAAACATGAGTTCAATTTAGTTTATATAATAGTCCCAATATGATTAGTTAAAAACTACAAAACAAAGGAAAAGATCACAAATGGTTAACAAAAGTTGGATACGAGTAGGTAAATTGTAATATCTGTCTCGTTTATATTTTATAAAACATTAAAACAGTATCAACCCTAAATAATTTTTTTTTGTTTTCGTACCTACATTACTTGGCTTTATTTAAAGCATAATGTAAACTAAAATAGCACCTAAAACAAACCAAAATTCAGTAAGTTTAGCATCCCGTGCTGCATTGTTACTCCCCAAATCCACATTACCGGTCTTACTAACACCCGGTGACCCAACCGGAGCTCCGGCGAGCCCACTAGCTGGCCCATTGACAAGCTTTAGCTTCATCTTCGAGCCCAAGTTATCCTGCTTGAACTCATGCTTCCCGGGCTTACCACCAACAACCGGGCCCACCTGCCAAACATGATTAACGTCCGACTCACCGTGACGCAAATCCCACGTGGCGAACACGGTGATCATGCCGTTGGACTCCTCGGCCGAGAGGCCGGTGACGTTGTATGATATTGGTCCCATTGCAATGTCATGGTAGGACTTGACGTCGTACGTGGATACTGATATTGGGCCGTTAGGGTTGGGCTTGTAGGCTAAGATTGATTGGGCTCCAACCATGCCAGACCCGTTTGGGTTCAGGGCCCACGCAACCCATCCGTCTGGATTCGGGGGCGGGGCGGTGAAGGCCATGGAGAGGGTGGGCTTGGGCTTATTGGTTGGGCTGAAGGTCCAGTGGAGAATGGCATTGAGGGCTGGAAGGTCAATGCAATGGTCAAAGGTTATTTTGTTGGAGAATGTTAGGGATTTGCATGTGGTTTGGGAGAATGATAGGGGAGGAAATAGGGAGAGAAGAGAGATTGTTGATAGCATTGTTATGAGTAGAGGAGTCATGGTTTTGTGTGTAAGTTTTATGATGAATAAAAATGTTTGCATTTGAGAAGTTTTGGGGAGATAAATAGTGAAGCGTTTGGTAGAAGTTTGGGAGGTGGGATATAGTTGAGTTATGAGGTGATGTACAACAAAGAGAGTCGAAGTAAGGTGTTTACTGTTTATAAGTTGTTTGTTACTTTATTCGATTAGAAAATGAAATCGCGTCATCTAATCTGAATTTGTAACACAATGAATTAAGTCGGGAAAAATAATTTAGAATCCAGATAATCACTTGCAAACGACCAAAACTTATGGGGAAACTTCCAATTGGTGTCTTTTGAAGTAGTATAGAGCATCGGTTTAAGATCGAACTGAAGACTGAGTACTGGATAGTTATGGGCCAAGGAGAAGACTGAAGTTTTATCGGTCCAGGAGGTCTGATCCATGAAGTTTAACCAAGATATTCTAGCCCCAAATCTATTCTAATGGATAAGTGCTAGGATCCGCAGGGCTGAATACAAGCAACTGATTACAAGAAATCCTATTTCTTTAGAACGACCTATCCGAATACAAAAAAGGCAGTTTCATTATAGTAGTAAAATAAGTTCATCTCAGGTGTACAAGTCCGGCCTTATCCATTGTTCAGTCTTAACCGATGAGCTGGTTTAGTGGTCTTGTTAAGAAACAGGCTATTTTAGAGTTTACGGGCCTTGGTTGGATCATGCATGCAAAAGGGCCTTGTTGAGATGAAATAGACTTTCGATGTAGATCGGTCCACATATATATGGGTCAATGGGCCATGGTCTATGAAGCACAAACACCTCTTCCGATTTGCGTGTCGGTATCCAATATGGTGTCGGACACGGGATACTAGGAGGATACCGGGACGACAAGTTTCAGACATGGTCGATCCGGTGTCCGGTTTATTATTTTTAAGTTGGACACAAAACCCGGTTTTTTACCTATGGCACAGCGGTTGGACACCACAGAACACCTCTAGGACACAAAACATACATTAAGCTACTATTTCCGCAAAATAAACATTTTTAATCTCAAATATCTTATCATTTGCCTTCATTCACATGCATCTTCGATAATCACGTGTGTCATATCTTCATTTTGAAGTTGTTGTTAGTTTTAAAGTTAGCAATTCTTATTATTTTATTAAAATAAATAATATAATTTCTTTTTATATATTTATATTAAAAATAATATCGATGTCGGTGTCCTAGATTTTGAAAATCCGGTATCTCGGTGTCCTTGTCGGTGCTCGTACTCGTGCAACATAGGTCGTGGTTGCTTTGCAACTAGTAAGAACAACAAATTTTATCAGCATGTAAGCAGTAAGCCACATCATACTCTCATGAGTATCATCTATCAGAAAATATCATACTCTGTACTAACTGTACTCCCCAATTTTCTTACTTGAACACCCCGATTTGCTTATTTAGACGTCCCATTTCAAACACACCATTTATTTTGCCACATCATTACCTCTCCTACCTTATTTTTTCAATTTAGACTTGAGTTAGCATTAATACAATCAATTCTACATTGAAAATTTTTAGTAGAAAACTAATTGTGTAGTTGGTATAGAAATTAATGTTGAAACTAGCTTTTGTTCCCGTGAACTCACGGGTCTTTTTTTTTTTTTTTTTTTTTTTTTGGCTTCCTTTTAAACGAAAACGGTAGACAATTATTACCTTTATGACTGAAAGTTAGTAAATAGTTTAGAAAGATCACGGTGATTGATATATTGAACCAATATAAGTATAAACAACCCGTAACATATTTCATAAGTAAAACATTTGTATCAATAATAACCTTATATATTCATCCTCCCGTAATGTCTAGCTAAAGTGCTCTATGAACAACTCTAAATTTTATGTTTAAAGTGTTTTTTTTTTCCTTTTAACAAAATCAAATAAAAAGTAAAGGTAAATACGGAGTATACTACTTTGAACCAACATGCATGTAACTCAAATTTTTGACAAACCAATAGTTAAGAGACGCCATTTAATTTTTTGTTAAAAAAAAAAACCCTTTGAACTTACCTTAGAATCTAATAGTATATTGAAATCTGAAACCAAGTCTTTTCTATGAGGACGTTTGACACCTATTAATTGGATAGCACGATGAAATTATGTAATATATGGTAATTATTAGCTAATTTATGGAAAACATTATAATTTATGGTGATAAATTAGCTAATTATGGTAAATCTAATTTATGATAATAAATTGAAATATAATGTGATATAACAGATGACGGGATAGTGTAATGAACATAAAATATTATGACGGGTGACGTGATAGTGGAATGAAAATGAAATAGTATAACGGTTGACGTACAAGTGGGACAAAATAAAAATATAATGAGTTAATAGAATAAATAATAATATAAATATAATATGATGGGTGACAAAATTTGAAGTAAAAAACTAATGTAAAATATTGTTCCTAATAAGTCTACATTTTTATGAAACGAATATAAACAATATACATAGATAACCCGGACGCGGGTCGGGCATGCAAACTAGTTTAATGTATGAAAACCTCATGTTATAATAAGATTAAAAGTCTTCATATGAATATGATAATGAATGTCTTTTCATTCAATAAATTTTCGTTCATTCTAAAGATAACCCTCAGTCATATAACGTGAAAATTCTACTCGGCAACAATGCAAAAACTCTAACAACGCAACACATAATTCTTGTTTCATTAACAACGTCTTAAGCGGATTTTGATATGACTATATTCAATTCAAATAGATGTGTCAAATCATTTTTGAGTACATGATTAAGATTTTTGTTGGATGAATTTGTAATAATTGATTTGTTGTGTCTTTACAATATTGAAAGATGAAAACTAAAAAGATTCAAAGTAAAATATATTCACCAACTACAAAATCAAAAACACACACAACCAGTATGATCTTATTACATGATAATGATTCAAATACAATATAGTTATATTAATTAAAACAACAAATTGGAATCAATTTATAATCACACAATAAAATACATATATTTAAAGATTTTACTACGATTGACACAACAAATACTCATTCTGATCTAAGACCTCTCTAAATCTTTGTATGATCGAGTAAACGCTAAATTACTTTTCTATATCTCTTTGTCAAGCTAGATTTCTCTCTTTTGACCAACTCATTTTATATGTATAAAATGAAATTTTATTCACACCAATATCTATCAAAATACCTATGTATATATAGTAACTTGAATTAAAATGTAACTTACAAAATTGGCAAATTAATCGACAAAAGACACTATGTTTAATCAAAGTAATCATCGTATTCATCGGGTATTATAGGATCGGAGTATTCGAAATGTTAGGATTGCAACACGAAGTAACTAGCTTAGTAGGGTTATGGTTATGTCTAACTTGCGTAAAACACCAAAAATTATGAAGATCACTTACATGTATTAATATGAATCTAGGGAAGATGACATACCTTTATCACGTGTATAATGCTCGTAGTAATAATAATAATAATAATAATAATAATAATAATAATAATAATAATAATAATAATAATAATAATAATAATAATAATAATATACATTAGATTTATAGATTATATGGAGCAACTCCATATGTAACGTCCATTATGAACTTAATGTGGAGATTTATCTCCCAGCACATTAATTTCATTAATTAACATCATTGATCATCTTAGAGACTAATTCAATTAGTCATAGGACGACAATATGGATTTCGAACCCGTTAACCATAATCCATATTCATAACGTTGATTCGGTATTAGCCTAATGTGTGCGACCCACAAAAATTCTAGAATCATTGGTGTGACCCAGTAGGTTCAATTATATGTAGCGGTAGGTTTATCAACCTACAATCGTAAGCGGTCTCTAACTAAACATTACGACTACCTAAATATAATTAAATAATTATATTCGTAATTATACCTTTGACTATTTGATTAGTTCATCGGATGACACATTCCTTCAGGCAACAAATGAAACTCGAATAACTAACTTCTAGGAACGAAAATAGCCAAATACTCCGTAGGAAAGCAATTGAGATTTTTTGTCCAAAATGGTGTCTAACTCCATGTCCCATTAATTAAAAGCTGACACGTCACATTAAGAACTGAACATCTTTATTATTATTTTTTATATTGAAAATGTCACGTGTAAGCTTCTCATTAAATGATGAGATAGGGAATGGGACAAAATTTTGGGACAAATGATCCGAATTGTTATGGAAGATTGGAAGAAGGTCCGGCCAGTATGTCACTGTGAGATCATGCTGAAGTATACATACCAGAGTTTCGTTGCATGGATGTTGCTTTCAAAAGAGTCGTAATTGAGAATCAACTGGAAAGATGATCGACAAAAGTAGGACGTGTTGAACATATGCGTAGAATAGACCTTTATTTATCCAAGATTTTATGCATCAAATTCATTGATCATAGATCAGTTTCAGCTTTATAAGCGCCAACCATGCATTTTTATGGTAAATGCATAATATTTGTAGGGCGTTGGTCTACGAAAGCAATGTGAATTAAATGGGTACTGATTCTGCGACCCAACCGGCCAGGCGGCCACCCCGGCCCTCAATAATATTATTGTTTTGACGAATAACGTCTTGACCTAATGGTTATAAACTATTATAGTATTAATTAATACATTCAACAAGCGCTCTATAAGTTTTTGGTTATTAAATCAAATTATTAGAGCTAATATTTTCCATTACATTATACTAATTCCATTAGTCCCAGTCCTTACTATATAGATTCATTTCGATCCCCCTTTTCTCTCCATGATACCATGCATAATTGTCACATGTAATTTGAAATTTTGTTTAATATATTTTCTAGTGTCACTTTTATCTTTTCTTTTGTATAATACCAAAGATTTTCCAATTTGCCTTTTACTTTTCCTTTCTTTTGAAAGACATTTTCTAAGTATTTTTTTTCACATACTTTGCTTTCTCTTTGAATTGATATATATTTGTTTTCTCTTTTTAATCATTTTCTCAATGGTAATTTGATCTAAGAAAGATGATGTTTTACATACAATACGAGTTCATCATATTAGTCGATTTCAAGTTAGTTTAAGTATGGTTGTTGTCTTTGTAGTACGTTACCATTCTGGTGTTACTTTGAAGGGAAAAAAATAAAAGGTGCATAATTCTACTTCATTCTACCATTCTGGAGTATCTACCAAAGTCTTATTAGCTAGACCCCACTTAAAATGAGTTTGGTTGATGACCATTACTATCTCTCTTTTTTTTTTTTTTTTTTTTCTTTTTGAAAGAAACGATTACTATCTCTTTACAACAACATAATTACTTATTAGTTACCTCCTTAATAATTGGATAGTACAGAGGCAACAGACCTTGCATTGGTTGAGACATATCATCAACTTTGTTACACTTTTACCTAACTTATATGATGTAAAATCTCATGCAGTGTTCGTGGATCCATGGCACAACCACTTCAACTTTACCACAATGTTATATTGTTACTTCGTATTACATTATCTTGAGTCAAATTTTAGACGTCACCAAAGCAAAGCAAATTTGATACAAGACATATATGTAAAACATTGAATCGATTAACTTTATGACATATGAATTTAATGACACATACAATATAGACGATTCGAAATATATATATTTTTTTAAAAAAACCAATGTGAAAGGAAAAAACATTTCATGATGATTAGGTCGAAATATAATGTTGCGAAAAGACTATATCTCAATCGATTACCCTAACTGGTGGAGTGATGGTTAAACTCGATCAATAATATTGTAATGGTTATAGCCCTTATAGGTTAATGGCAAATTCCCGTAAAAAAAAAGGGTTAATGGCATTATTATTTGGAAAAGTTTCCCTCTTAAGAAGAGACAAACCAACAGCTAAACATCGAAAAGAAACAATAGCTCCTTAATTAGGGGTGATGAGTGCATACAATAATCACGAAAATGCAGTAGTGATGGGCTCTTAATACTCCTTAATAAATATTCAGTCGATAATAAGGCAAGGCGTGTGGTGTGCAATGAAACAAAAGACAGAGAATGATGGAAGTGAATGGCAAGGTTTGGTGGGAGTCGAGTGCACTCTTTTGTTAAGGGGACCCCCTAATTTTTATGTATAGTCCTACAAAAATGAGTGTATATTTATTCGAATAACTAATAATGTTATCCCCTAGCTAATCACAAAGATAGTAATCACTTTTGTTAGGTGTGTTAATTACGTCTCACCACGTTTTTACCAATCTAGTCATCGATCTCCATTCTCTACCTTCTTACGTGAACTTTTACTCTAGGCCAGGGAGGGTGATTCGTACCCGTCGGAATGAATTGATGGTCCATTACTCCATTTTGTGCATTGGTTAGTCTATTGATCAAGGAATATATATATGATGAGAAGTGAGGCGATTTTATGGTGCACTATTGAAGTATTTTGTTATAAGAAAGTAGGTTTAATTATCATATCGTCTTGTAAGAGATTGCGTTCCAATTTATACGTACTAGTCAGTAATGCATTTTAGGGTGATGACTGATGAGCATATAAGAAGCCTTGAGAAATGTCAATCTTTGTTTTACTTTTAAGTCATACGAGTACATGTGTTGTGTGAGAATAGACAAGTGACAAGAATAGATTTTGACCATTTGACCCTAATAGGAGTAATAGTGACCTGCTAACTTAGAGTACTAACGACTCTAACAAGTCACAAAACTCATGACGATTGGTAGGCATTTATGACTCTAACCAATATGCTACTGCTAAATCATACTAACGATTTTATTACCGTAACATGATTGTACTGCTTGGAATTAATTTTACTACCATGCATTGTCTCATTTTTACAACAGTTGTTTACTTAGCGATGTCACTTTGACCAGCGCAAATTATATCATGCTTTCGGGAGCACAAAGAGCATGGTGGTTTTTCTCACAATAAAGGAGTAGAGACCACAAATAAATAGATTTTAAATTATTTTAAGTGTGATCTCTACTCCTCTATTATGAGAAGGACCATCATGCTCATTGTATTCCCGATAGTATGGTATAAGTATTGAACAATCAATATCACTAAGTATGATTGCTTTCCGGAGAGTGCTAATTATTAAATCATGCATGTCCATATTTACTAATTTTAATCAACTCTTTTTGATCAGTGATTACTAGTGACTTATTAGTGTATCAATTATGCATCAGCTACGCAACTTTTTATAGTCTATTCAACTTTTCTAGAATCACGGGTATCACCAAGCGAGTCTGTCACTTAGCAAATGTCAATTGTTTCGATCCTTCTCAATTGTTTAATTAGATCTTAAAACTTAATTGTATGATCTTCTCAATGTCAACGTTTTAAGGTCTTAGCTTCAGTTTATTTGGTTAATACAATGTTGCATTATATTGTTCTGTCGTCTTCTCTTAGCTTCGACTTCGAAATGATTCAATTATTTCGATATCTAGGTGCGTAGCTCAAATTCGGGTACACGCGAAGAGAACAAGACCTTTGTTGACCTTTAGCGAAACTTGTGTGAGACCCCTTGCCTCACCACAAGCATCACTCAGAAGTTTGAGATAAGGAGAAGATTTCAAGCCTTTTGAATTTCGTAAGCCACATACTTGGCAGAAATATGAAAAGCGATTTTGTGGAGGTAAGTACAAAATTCTAGCACACAAACAAAACACAGTACTAGTAGTAGTATAAACATGCAACTGGGTAAGATACATTCATATGAATCCGGCAAACAAGTGTATGTACAACTAAAATATCCAACAATATCTCAAATTCTGGTATGCACAAGACACACAACAATAGGAGAGCCCTGCTCAAGAAGTTAACTGTCAGAAGCGTGGGAGGACGAAAGCTACAGAATGTCGCTGCCACGCTGCAAGGGCAGATATGATTCCTGCAAATTCTATCCAATCTGAGGAGTTTGAACTAGAGGTAGCCAATAGGCCGAGTCGTGCAGGTCATTAAGCGTAAGGCTTGGTGGATGTGCTCGGTTTTCTCCTCAGGACCACGATCCAGGTTAGAGCTTCTAGCAAAACAGCAATGCCACCAAGCACAATAATAATGCTGACATACGTTGTTTTCCATTTCTTCTGAGGTTCCAGAATATCAAAGCCTTTGAACACATTAATGATCCCGAGGATTATGATGGCGTACCCAACGGTGTGATGGTAGATGTTCCAGTAAAATCTGTACTTGTGCTCCTTCTTTGGTCTCAGAAACAGCGCAAAAATCTGATGGATGCAAAGCAGCAGGGTAAGCATATTATTAGCAGTACGAATACTAGACAGTCGCTCACTCTGTTCTTTGGCTGTAACTTAAAAGTATCCATCCATAAATATCTCAATATGGCTCTCAAAAGATCAGATTCAGGAGACAGTCGAGCTAACAACACAGCATCCAATTTTACGTGTTTAAAGTGCATTACAGTGTTCGTGATCAGATACGACTATACGAGTACCACAGGACACATACATTAACAAAGATAAATGAATGCAAATTTGAAGAGCAGAGACAATATACCTGCAAAGTGGCAAGGCAGAATAGCACAATGCCAATGCAGCGATGCCCCTCATACACAATTCCGACCGACTCATTCCCAAGCTGAAGACCGGTAGCCCATCCAGCAACACCAATAGCATAAGCAGATGTCTGGCAAGTAGCATGCAGGTAAAACCACGCAGGTTCCGCAGACTCAAAGGTCCTTAGATACCGCGAAATGATTGCTCCAAATGGAAACAGTAGTCCCCAACTAATCGCGTTCAGAATGCCATGAGTCTGAATCACCAAACAACAACAATGTCAAACACCAAACAACAACCACAACCACAACAACAACTACAACCACAACCACAACCACAACCAAAACCACATCACAACAACAACCACCACCACAACAACCAGCCTTAGTCCAAAAGGTTCCGAATTTGATCAGA
Organism: Spergularia marina; assembly: GCA_963680865.1. Classification (NCBI taxonomy): domain Eukaryota; kingdom Viridiplantae; phylum Streptophyta; class Magnoliopsida; order Caryophyllales; family Caryophyllaceae; genus Spergularia; species Spergularia marina. Next base: position 9,452,403 of record OY804544.1, on the reverse strand, counting down.
CAGCCATTCAATGCGCGTAAAAGCATCGAACTTTAACTCGTAAATCGACATCAGTGACATTCAATTCATCTAACAACTATTACCAGAACCACAACAACAGCAAAGTAGGATGAACTTTACTTCCTAAGAGTAAAGGCAATAACTTTTTACTGAAAATGGAACCAAAAAACAATCCATTATACTAATCTTCAATTGTAAGCTTGAATTCAGTGGAAAACAACTGCAATCTGGTAAATCAAATTTCTCTCTCTTCATATACATGAATCCAATACAGTTCAATAACAACAAATTGGACAGTAGCGTGTGCTACAATGATCAATTGGCAAATCGAACAAACATAAACAGATTGTAATAATCTCAATACATTTGAACAATTTAACCCCACTAATAGTAAGTAGGAGTACTCAGTAACTATAATTCAGTGGAAAGAATCGAAATCTACGGCAAAAATCAACAACATAAAAAATATAACACCACTGAGCTATAAATTGTGGGGCCGAATTTCGAGAACACATGGTATGGGCGAGCCTGTGCATTATCCACCACGCGCTTTTACAAAAATTATTATAGGGACACAAAGAAAACGAAAACCAAAGCCAAGGAAAAGACAGAAGAACCCACATTTCTCTTCTTTAACCCGATTTCACCGGAGCTGTCTGCGGCGGCGACACCAGTGCTGACGTCAATGGTATCTTTACTCTGAAGATTCGCCGGTTTGAGGTCGTGCTTGTCAGGTAATCCTTTGGTGAGGCCGGGACCCACTTGCCAGACATGGTTAACCTTCCCGCCGTCGCTCTTGACGGAGGCGTAGATGGTGATGGAGCCGTCGTCGGCGTTGAATTCAGCGCGCTTGGAGTACACCGGAAAAGAGAGTTCGTGGGGGGTGATGCCGCCGTAGGAGGTGAGGTTGAAGGTGGCGACGGAGACGCTGCCGGCGGAGGAGTTTTTGTAAGCGACGAAGGCTTGAGCGCCGATCATGCCGGTGTCGGAGGGGTTGATACCCCAGGCGACCCAGCCGGAGGAGGTGGGAGGCGTGGCGGTGAAGGCGACGGAGAGGGTTTTGTTGGCGGGAGTGTAGGTGTAGTGGAGGGCGGAGGTGAGGGAGGGGAGTTGGGTGCAGGTGGTGAATTTGGTGGAGGTGAGTTTTGGGGTGGTGCATGTGGCGGAGAGGGCGGTGGGGAGGAGGAGAGAGAGAATGATGAGGTGGAGATGAGGCGTCATTGTGAAGGAAGTGTGAATGGGTGAGTGATGAGTGAAGCAACGGTTATGTTTATGAGGTTGGGGGACTGGGAGTGATGAGAGTTATATAGGAGAGAGAAAAGTTGGGAATGTGGATGGTGGGATTTATGGGTTAATTAGAGGTTGCCACGTGGAAGTGGGGAAAAGGGGGTTTGGCGTGGTGTGGCGTGGTGGGATGGTTCATGGGAAAACAATGAAAATGTTTCATCACAATCATACTGGTAATTTGGTCAATATCACGGAGTACGTAGTAAGAAATCATAAGAAGTTGCCCAAATTGGTACGTAGGCGCGAAACAATATGATATTTCATATCTTTGTCTATATAAACACCAATATGAGTGAAAATATGTGTCGCAGCCTGCGAACTAATGTCCTGCGTTGTGGAGTACCGTTGAACCCGCTGAATTGAAGCAACGACACCCGACTTTCAATTCTCCTAACGAAGAGAAGGAGAAAGGGAGAAAGTCATAACCCATAGAAGGGCACCAAGCCTCATACTTAGTATGTTTACAATGAGACTCAGCACGCATAACCATGTTTGGCTCAAAACCGATCAAGCCAGATTGAGTTAAAAGTGATGAACCAGTCAAATCGACACACACGCCACACCCACCATCCTATGAATATAGTAGCACATCCGAAGGACAAAAATCCCTGCCATGAGTGTCGACAAGCCCAATATCAACCTCTTTTCCAGCCAAAATCCCGGACCGACATCAGACACCTACATAGGTGTCACGAACAACATTGCGGCAATGCTTGATACCCACGATACCTGCACACAATAACGCATGATCCCCAAAAACATCGCCAGCGAAAGTACGTGCACAAGCAGAGCACAGCCCGTCCAAAGAGAACAAAGGGACCCCTAAATGATAGCACAGAACACACCGATAAGTTCGGCCATTCATGGTCTGCCCTAAGCCTGAAATGGGGACCACCCGAAACCAATCCGAACAATGATCACTCTGTTGTGAATGCCATAAAGCAATTGACGTGGTGTAAGAAAGAATACAGAGGCAGTAGTCTGAGTGACCCTCCTGAAATAAATGTCTGCCAGTTTTTTCAAGAGTCTATAGACTATTAGTACTCTTAATATTACAAAATATTTATCACAACAAATTTTCAAGTTAAAGGTTGGGGTGGTTTAATTTTTGGAAATGGTGATATGAGTTTGTAGGACGAAAACTTCAAAAGGAAATGTATGTTGTCTGGTGTGAACATAAATCTCGTATGTGAATTTCGTATCATGAGACCTTGCCAACGACACTAAGGGCGTGTTCGGCGTAGCTTTTTTACTAGCTTTTAGTGGTTTGACCAGTAAAACCACTATTTTTATGAAATTTGACGTGTTCGGCATACCAACTTTTGTAGTAAATGTTAAAGGTAGATGGAGCTTTTTACAAGTTTTTTGCAAACGTTGATAATAGTAACGTTTGAGGCAACATCTACTCTTGTACTCCTTTTTTCCCATAATTACCCTTATTGTGGAGGAAAATAACCGTTTAGCATGATGCATCTAAATGATCATTTACATGCTATATGGTTTGTATTTATACTAAAAAGGCGATAGTAGTACCATACATAATTTGTTTCAAAGTGACAATAGCTACTTTAAATAATGTTATTTATTTATTTATTAGTAAACCACCTTAGTAATAATATTTAAAAAAAAAAAAATGTCACTCTTATGTACCAATTCTAATTTTCATCATTTTATGTACGGGTCCTTTTACGTAATTTTGGTATATGAACATCTAGTTGTGCCGAATATGTCATATAAATTTCATATTTTTGGACTGCTAATCTTTAATAGTTGTTAGATAACAACTACAGCTACTAGGAACGCTACAGCTACCAAACCGTTGCCAGCTACAACTACAGCTCTTTTTACCGAACATGCCATAAAGCTTTGTAATCTAATGATGAATTCTCACCAAATCCGCCATGCACATATGAATTTAATTTACCATTTTCTTTATCATATTTCTTTTTTAGTCGCGAGCAAATTTAATATGAGTCGTTTAATCTCGCTTGTAATAATACTTTATAATCATCATCAATAGAGATATTGCACGATTTGCCCCCTAAACTTTCACTGATTGTGCAATTGAACACCCTAACTCCTAATTGAGCAATTTACCACCTCAACTTTTCAATTCGTGCAATTTCACACTTATCTCCATTTTCAGATAATTTCGTAATTTAAATATTTTTCCTAAATTCACAAAATATATAAAAAAAAAATCATTTAAGCATATTATACAACAGATTATACAGTAAAAATACAAAAAAAAAATGATTTTTTATACTTAAATGTATGATTTTTATGTAAAATTTACGATTTTTATACTTAAATGTTTTTTTTAATCAACAATACGAAGTTTATATTATACAGCAGCTTATAAGATTTTTATTTATAAAATTTACGAATTTTATACTTAAAATATGTAATGTATTTTTACGGCTAAAGATAATATACTTGAATTTTTTTTTAAAATGTATTTTCTGAATTTAGGAAAAAAGATTTATATTGCAAAATTAGTTGAAAAATAGATGTAGGTGTGAAATTGCACGAAATGAAAAGTTAGGGTGGTAAATTGCTCAATTAGAATTTAGGGTGTTCAATTGCACAATTAGTGAAAGTGTAGGGGGCAAATCGCCACTTTCGCCCTTTGAAAAGTTATACAGAGTAACCTTCATCTCCTTATTCCTCAGCTCGTATAGCCGTATATCATTAGTTTATGACATTTCAAGTTAAAACATCTTGCCTCAATGACAATCGACCCACAAAAATATTTTGTTTGTTACTTTTTTCAATTGGGATAGATCCTCCATAGCGGTCATGGAATTTGAATTGGTGAGAAGAGGAGAAGATTAGGAATGGAAAAAAAGCTTAGATAGTGCGTCAAAACAATAATTTAAAAATTTATAATCATTTAAATTCCATCATTTGAAAATGTAAAATTCAAATATAAATCAAATACTTGGGCAGGGTGGGATTTCAAAATGATAAGAGGTGTCATTTGTTTTTGGCCTAATTGGATTTGAAACAAATTTCAAAGGATTTGACACAAATCCAAATTCTTGAATTCTTGAATTACCTAACATGGCACTTCTCAAATCCTTGTTTCCAAACACACTCTTAGTACAATCTTGTGATTGTTTCCGTCTATTGCCACCCTTCATGTTGCAATCTGCAAAAAAATTAAGGATTGTATTAAAAATTACGGAGTATTTAAAGTAGGTGAAAATGTAAAAATAATTACTAACAGTTTTGTAACATGCATTTAATTTGAAAAGTTACCAAATGACAAACATGAAGCTAGGGTTGGATTTGGTTACATAGTCTTCATTAATGCAAATTATGAAGTGAAGGCTACAACCTCAAATTCGTTGAATTTTTTTTGTAGTAAATTCAAATCTCCATGGCATATTGATTTGATTGTCTATTAAGAATAGGATTTAATTTCCTTCGTGATGAAATAAACATGTTACCTTTTCTTGAAGGAAAAAACAACTCATAATATCATGTTGTTGTTGTAGTTTAAAAATCTTGCAACTAATCCAATACTCCCTCCGTCCCAACTCAAACGCCCCGCGCATTATTTGTAGTGTAATAAGAAAAATTGATATAATAAGTTGAGTGGAGTAATATTAGGAAAAGAGAGGAGAGAGAAGGTGAGGATTAATTAAAGTAGGAGAGATAATGTGAGAGAGAATGTGATAATTTAATAAAAGTAGGAGAGATAATGTGAGAGAGAATGTGATAATTTAATAAAAGTAGGAGAGAGAAATATGTCCCAAAATAGATGACGTGTTTGAAGTGGGAAGTCCCAAAATGGAATATGAGGCGTTTGAGATTGGGACGGAGGGAGTACATCTTAGGACCTTGCTCCATCAATCCACACACGTGTAGAATAATTAACACGAGCCTAAATGCAGTGGACAACTTTGATTCCAATTTCTTTTTTTTTTTTTTTTTTTAAGTCAAGCTGCGAACTAATATATTACGACTACGCTACTATGAAGTCCGCAGCAGCAAAATCAAGTACATCAGCGAGACTAGTATCCACCCACACACGGGTCGAATACTCCACTAGACTTATGTGTGCTGCAAGATGTGCAGCCTTATTACCTAACCTACGGATACCTAACCTACGGACATGGTTAAACTGACAAGAACGGAATCTACGCGATAAATTAAAAATGTCTGCAACAATTAAACCAAAGTAAGAAGACGGAAAAACCCTCTTCTCCTCCTCTCTCTCAAAAACCCTAGCTTCCAAATCTCATTTTAGGGGCTACCACCTATCAATTAGATGGTGGCAAGCCCCAAAATTTCTTCAATTTAAGTTTTAACTGTGATTAAAATAACTCCGTTCTCTCCATGTGGGAGCGTTTTTTCCCATCTATGTGTGGGTTTTTTCTCTCACTATGAGAGCGTCGAGATCTCTGATATTTCTAAGCATGTGGAAGATCTGGGCAATGATTTCGAACGGTACGGTATTGCGATCATATACTCGTCTACATGTTAACAGGTTAGATGGAATCTCTTTTCATCGAAATTTCTCTGGATCCGTGGGCCCCCTCGTGGAAGGCTGTCTCAAACAGAGATATGAAAGAGGGTACGCAGAAGCGTCATATTCTAACATTAGTGATCTTTATTTTGATGGAGGATTTCGTCTGATTTTGATAATTCTGTATTCGATTTATATCGATAATATTGTAGATGTCGTATGGCCTTTTAATTAAATGATATTGATCTTCCCTCAAAAGTAAGAAGATGGAAAAGACTCAAAACGTAAAGCATTAACTAGCCGGAGGGAATCCGACTCAAGGATAACATCCACCACCCCTTGCTGCCACGCCATTCTTAAACCAAGCTCGGCTGCCTTCGCTTCAACTATTTTCGGGTCCCACCTATTTGTAACCTGACATACCGCAACCCGGGTCACTTCTCCTTCATGCCCTCTTAACACTACCCCCATACCTGAGCCCGCCTCACCAAGAACCGCACCATCTGTATTTACTTTTACAACCCCGTTTGGTGGCGGTCTCCACACCTCCACACCTCCTCACCCGCACCCCCCTCAGTTTTCCCACCTTCCTTTTTCCCTACAATAGCATGTCGATAAGCTTCGAGGTAACTAGCAGCCCGATGACCCACCCCTGCACAACCCGATTCGCCATCCCCGTGAACGAACTCATTGCAGGCATTCTACAGCGCCGACGCCGTAACCAGTACCCAATCTACCCCGACCTCCGCATTCCCCTCCAACCACGTCTTGACCAACTCACTCCCTCTTCTACACCATCCCCAATGCTCCACATCTACCCCCACCTCCTCCCAAACACGAGACACCTCCGGGCATAGGACAACCGCATGAAGATCATCCTTTGGACCCACCCCACACCGGGGGCAAAGAACATCAACATCACTAATCCTCCTCTAGATATTGACCAAGGTAGGTAAAGCACCCCTGCTCAACCTCCAAATAAACATCCGAACCTTGGGCGGAACCTCAATTCTCCACAGCCTCCCCCACAATTTGTCATCACCAGAAGAATCACTATAGCCCTCTAGTCCCCGAGCCAGTAATTCCCGGTTCCTAATGAAGTTGTAACCGGACTTAACTTTGTAGACCCCATCCTTACTGTAGTTCCAAACATGCCTATCTTCCCCACCACTTGCAGCAATCGGGATATCCAGCACTTCCTCTGCCTCAAACGACAGAAGATAGGCCCTTACCACCTCCCGCTTCCAGCACCTAAGATCACTATCAATCCAGCTCGCCACCCGTGTCTCCAGGTCACCCGAAGCAGGAGAAATCTGCATGCAAGACGGTTTCCTCAACGTCCATCTGTCCTTCCATACTCTTATCCTTTCGCCATTACCTACTATCCAACGACACCCCTCTTCAAGCAGAGGACGAACTCCCTCAATACTCCGCCACACAAAGATAGGGTGATTACCAGTACTAGCTTCCAAGAAAGAAGAAACCGGGAAATAGCGTGCTTTTAATACCCTCATAGCTAGCGCATCCGTGGACAACATAACCCGCCAAGCCTGTTTCATCAGCATGGCATCGTTAAAAGCAACCAAGTGACGGAACCCAAGTCCCCCCTCTAGTTTCGATCGACATAATTTATCCCACGAAACCTAGTGAATCTTGCGTTCGCCTTCTTTCGCCCCCACCAGAATCTAGCAATGATCGAATTGATTTCGTCACAGAGACTTGTCGGAACCTTAAACAATCCCATGTGGTAGGTAGGAATCGTCTGGGCCACTGCTTTTATTTACTTGCAAATGAGACCACTTTTCGTTTCCATCCTTGCAACTTTTTCCAAACCCGATGTTTTATAAGTTTAAACGCCGCCCGCCTATTTCGCCCCACCGTACTCGGTAATCCAAGATACATGTCATGCTGATCCGGGCCTGTACTGCCAACTCCTCTTTCACGCCCACATCGACTTTCGCACTAAAGGAGACTACAGTTTTTTGGAGATTTACTTGTTGACCAATTTCTACGAACATGTTTAAGCAAAAAAAAAATTAAAAAACTTACGAGAAAAATTAGAAATATCTAATAGCTAGCCCAAAAAAGTAAAAGTCCACGTATTGGATTTAGATTTAGTTTATGCGTTCACCAACTTAAATAAATAATTTGGTCACCACTAGCTCTCCCCATCTCTTCCTAACTTAAGTAGTGCACCATAAGCGTTGATTCGTGCTCCCCACCTCGATTCACAACTCCTAACACGACCACACCATACTTGTTGACCTTGTACGTTCCATTTGGAGGAAGTCTCCCTATCTACCCTCGACAACACACTCGTTGTAAGGACTCAAAAATTACACCTTGCGACTTGGTGAAAGGCTCAACCAACACTAACCTCTTGTTCACCATGTACCAGTTAGTTTCAACCAATCCAAATCGTCTAAGCAACTACCGGTACTAGAGTGACATTTTGACTCCTTTCCAACCCTTCGACCTCATCCCAGTCCTACACCACCTCGGAACAAAAAACCATCAAGCGAGTCTCATCTTTGGCACCCACACGTCATCTTAAACACTACTCTACTTTTTGACACGATCAGAAACCTCGATTTTGAAATTAGTAACTCGTCTCATCGTATTAAAAAAAAAAAAAAAAAAAAAGATTTCATTGGTGCAAAAATGCCGATCTCAATCAATCCTCCCTCTCCACAGACGCGGGAGTTCGATTCCGCGGCATATACTCTCTCCTCTCTCTTTCCATAATTGACATTCATCCCTCTTTTGTCATTCATTCATTCATCCCCAATTATTCAAAATCAATAAAATTAGGGTTTATACCTGGAAAAATCAAATTCGATGATCAGAGATGAACGTGGAGGGATTGCAAAGGAGAGTAGAAGGATGGATAAAGGACCAAACTTCGAGGTTCCCGAAGCTTCAAATTCCCCAGTTTCGCTGGGTTGGAGTCAAGTGGCCGCCATGGTCGACTGATCATGAGCACCGTAAGAAGCTTCAAGAGGAATACGAGCGCCGTCGTAAGCAGCTTCAACATCTTTGTAAAGCCGTTAAAGCTGAATCTGTTGCTGATTTGCAGGACATTTTGTGCTGTATGGTCCTCTCTGAATGCGTTTATAAGGTACTACTTAATTTAATTTGTCATTGTTATAACATTCTTAATCTTAATTATAATTTTGTAATTAAGTTGATTATTTTGTGTTGGTATGGTACTTGTAAAGTTACTAGTGCGATTCTCGATGCAATTTTCATTATGAGTCATTCGTAAGCTGTCTCTCTATGTTTTGTTTTAATGTAGGGACATGTGGGTAAGACTTGCGGATATTCGACCACCCCTACCTTGTCATAGGATGGGGCCTTTGTAGCACTGCTTGCAAATTGTAATCATTATGTTTAATAGTTGAAACTTAAAAGGTGTAGTTTAGAAGGAGTGTATAAATTTTGGAAATGAATTCGATTACGTGTATTGAGTTGATTATATTGGCGTTTGCTGACCTAATTTGCGTGAGCGTTTGTCTAACAGTTCGATATTAAGAGAGATTATTGTGATAAGGGGATGATATCGTAATTTTGTTTTTGAGGTGATGAGTTAGAAATGTAATCTTTTTTTATTGGAAGATTGTAAAACTGCAATCTTTTTCATGTTAAGATGCAGAAGTAATGATGGTTTTAGCGATAATGTGGCAGATGTTACATAGGTGATCCAAAGATGGTAATTACGCGATCTTTTTAGTTTGTAGTGATGAAAACGGTGAAGCAGCTTGAAAGTTCTAGACTTCAGTATATGTTGATATGCAGCTGTTTAGTTCTAATTTGGAGATATCAATCTTGATGTGGTATTATTTGAGTGCGTTTCTACTCTCTGTATGTGCTTAAGATTGTGATTGTTTTTTTGTTACAATCTTGGATAACAGAGGCCTGCAACAGAGCTAATTCGATCAGTTAACAAGTTCAAAGCTGATTTTGGGGGACAAGTGGTTTGCTTGGAGCGTGTTCAGCCTTCTCTGGACCATGTTCCTCACAGGTTCTGTACACTTGCTTTCTTTATGTAGTGTTAGTGTGAGACTATAAAATTTTACTTCATATGTGCGATCAGTGTTTGACGAAGGCACACAAGCCAACTGTTGCTAGCAGTAGTGCACATGTACAGAAATTTTGTTGATATATATACATGTTTTTTTTTTTTTGAGTACATAGGAGCAGGCACGTTGATTTACTAGCTACTCGGCAAACCTTTATCCTCATATATACATGATTCAGTGGACTCTTAATTCATGCTGCGGTTATATGAATTTGTAAGGACTCATGAATGCTGGCTTCCATTGTCGGAACATTCTTATCTACCCTTCTGTTAAACCTATGATTGTTTACTGGAGTGTTGATGTGTGATGAAAACTTACCCCATAAAGAAAGTTTTAAAATGGGGTGTTCAAATAAAGACACCCCGAAAAGGAAAGCGGGGTGTTTAAAGGAAGATGGATGGAGTATGAACCAATTGCTTGATATTAGGTGGAGCATATCTAAGTCGTCATTTTACATCTTATTTGTGGTTGTAGTTAATCAGTGTCAAGCTTTTTAGAGGCTGATATGCTAGATACTCATAAAGGAACAGGTACCCCATAAACGGCTACCAGATTCACTACACAAACAGCTGGAGTGAATCTGACTGTCCATGCATGCTCTACAAGGTACTCTTCAGTGTCCTGGTTCTCATGGATTTTGTTTCTTTTTATTGTAGGTATTTGCTTGCAGAAGCAGGTGACACCTTGTTTGCTTCTTTTGTTGGGACAAAGCAGTATAAGTATGTAATATGGACTCTAATTTGCTTGAGCATTTGGCCTGTTTCCCTTTATTTCTAGTAGGCTAACTTCCTTTTGTTGCTTTAGGGATATGGTTGCTGATGCTAATATATTCCAAGGAGCTTTGTTTCACGAGGATGAGTTGGAGGATATGGAAGAAACAGAGGCTGCTGAATTGGACATAGCTAATGGTCGGAAGGGAAATGAAGAAACTCGTTCAAAGACACTTGAAACAAAATCTAAACAGTTGAAGCATAAATTGAAACCTGCGGCTCACAGAGTAAGATAACAGTTTTGTGTGAGTTAACTATATTAAGAAGTCCGTTTGTGGTATAGTTGCGTTGACTTGGATGTTATGCTTGACTGATTTCCTTAAAGTACCTGCTGACAAATATTGATTTCAGGGGTTCATGGCTCGTGCAAAAGGGATACCGGCCTTGGAGTTGTACAGGCTTGCTCAGAAGAAGAAACGCAAACTTGTGTTATGTGGACATTCACTCGGCGGAGCAGTAAGGCTAATTGAATTCAATTTTGATACTGCTTTCTGGTTATTTTTGTTGTCTGATTAGACAATAGTATGCTTTACTCGTACGTGGTTGATAACAGGTAGCAGCACTAGCCACGCTTGCCATTTTAAGAGTCATTGCTGCGTCTTCTCCTGTGAAAGACAATGAAAAATTTCAAGTAAAATGTATTACATTTTCCCAGCCGCCAGTGGGGAATGCGGCTCTTAGAGAGTGAGTATTTGCACAATGTAGATTACCTATTTGTATCTTAACTTCAATCTTTTTTGGATAACCTTTAGTTAAATGATGATGAGCTCAAGGGAGTATTTTTTTTCGGTTTATTTTCCAGTTACGTGATTCGCAAAGGATGGCATCATTATTTCAAGACCTACTGTATTCCCGAAGATCTAATTCCCCGAGTTTTATCCCCGGCTTATTTTGATCATTACAATGCACAAACTTCGTCTTTCGATGGTGGTGTTACTGCAATTGATACTCAAGGAGATGGAGGTCTGAAATCAAAGGCTGTGAAGCCAAACGAAAGTAAGGGAGAAAAATTTAAAGAGAATGCTGGAGAGCAGCTGGTCCTTGGCGTGGGCCCTGTGCAGATTCCATTTTGGAGACTGTCCCGACTTATTCCTTTAGAGGGTATTACGAAACATTTACCTGGCCAAAAAGGAAACCAATCTGTTAAACCATCTTCTGTAGCTGATTCTGAATCTGCAGCATCCTCATCAACTGTTAATGTTGGTTCTCCGCAGTCTCTAGAAATTGAAGAGGGATCTGATGTTGTCTCCCTTAAACCGATGTCTAAAACTGATGTTGAAGTGTCAGCTTTTGATACTATGTCCAAGTCACTTGAGAAAAGTGGTAAATTGGAAGGGGATAGAACTTCTTGGGGTCAAATGCCTTATTTACCTTCTTATGTTCCTTTCGGCGAGGTAAATAATATTTCTCTGGTCAGTACTTTTGATGTGAGTTAATGCATCGTATTCAAACACAATATTCTGTTGAATTCAGCTCTATTTGTTGGGGACGTCATCTGTGGAATCCCTCTCTGATGCAGAGTATTCCAAGCTAACATCGGTACGAAGCTTTTTCTCCCCCTTTTTAATAATAAAAGTAAAATGTCATTGCTCCATACATGTTAGGTGACCCCAAATCTTTTGTTTTTGAGGCTTGGTTGTTATTGTTGTTGCCTAATTCGGCTATGAGTATTTCTTTTAGTAGATGCATCACATACCATGAATACCCATTGGCTATGGGTTATACACGACAACCTAGGAATGCAAATTTCACTCTGGTAATCATAGTATTGGTTGGTGTGATGTTGGAAATTTTACTTTGTAAAAAGAAATGAGGCATATTGTTTTAAAACATCCTAAATAGAAAATGAGGTTGGGGCATTGATTTTAGGTCAGAGGGGGTATATTTTAGTGGCAATGTACTTGAGATAACAAACTTGATCTGAAACTTGCTATAGTGTCGACTTCAAAAAAGAAAAAAAGAAACAAAAAATTGCAATAGTGTCTGTGCATTTTTAGGTTAATGATCAACTTGCGGTATGGTGGTACCATGACGTCCACTTCCTTGCTTTTTAGATTTTACCTTAATAACGTGTGTCAGTATAAGTTAATAATAAAATATAAAGTAGGGTGATTTCATCTGATTTTGCTACTTAGCTTTGTGGTATATGTTTCATAATCTGCTAAATAAAGCATCTGTTAGGGACACTTCATATCAATTCTGGAATTAGTATTTGTTGATCTGCGGTATTGGCATTGTTTTTCTTATTATAAAATAGCTGTTTGATGGTTGATCTATAAGAATACGAATACCCACACAATATAATCGCTTGCTTATTATTGATAATAACATGAGTATTTATAGTACACAATGACTTGGGCAATACTCTAACTTTCCTAAATCTAGAATATTCTATAGTCTAGAATATTCCAAGATACTACGTAAATAATATCTATTATATTATTATCTATTATGATCTACCATTGATCCTGGTGGTGTGGTTACTAATATCACCGCTTCTCGATTAAGAGATTGATTTGATTGTGTATGACTTGGCAGAGTAACTGTCTTTGTGTGATCATTCTTGAGAAAACGAGTCTACTACGTTTGCTGGGATTCTAATATGTTTGCTCCACATTTATGTCAATTTAGTTTTTGTTTCTATTGGAATATGCGATTATTTATTTAAGTTTCTAACTTTATTAAGATAGCTTATACTCTCCACCTTTTTACACTTGTCTCAAGTATACTTTTGGCTTACTTTCAAAACTTCTCAGTTTGTTTGCTTTCTTCGGGCAAAGATATTTTCAGGTCAAATCTGTGTTCACTGAACTGAAGGAACGTTTCCAATCACATTCAATGAGGTCTTATAGATCAAGATTTCAGAGGTATGATGTATTTGTCTCTATAATTTCTCCTTTGGCATTTTTATCTTCTCACTTGACTATGCACTTTTTCTGTGGGTGTTCTTATCTGATAAAAATCATTGAGTTACTTGGGTTCAAATCCATCAACATCTAGACTCCCGTTTTGCTTCCGTTGGACCCAGACAAATTGACTTTACATGTTGCCTCCTTTGTTGCCTGAGTCATTTTTCTTGCATTTCCTGTTATTTTAGCTATTGTTATACTCCATTCCTTTCTACTTGTTTTCAGTTTTTTCATTCTTGAAAGATAAGCTCTTCATTCCATATTATGCATGACTTCCTTGTCTCCCTTCAAGAAATAGTTTCCTTGGAACTTTGCGGCAGAATTCTGATAGGCCTAGTTGCTCGTCTTTTTCATCAGTTCTGCAGTCTCTATGTTGTCACGCTTATCTTTGTATTGGCATTTAGCTTCAATTTGTGCTCGTAGTAGAATTGTGGGCTATGTAGAGCTTCTCAGTTCTGGGATTTGGCCTTGCATGTCCCTGTAATATGTGAACTTTTGGTTAACAGACCTCTAAACAATTTGGGACCAAGTATTTTCTGTCACTGGAGGTTCTCTATAACCCTATATTCTCTTTGCAGTATTTATGATCTGTGCATGAACGATAATTCTGCACTGTTCCTTGGAATCGAGCAGCTACAGCAATTTCCGCATTTACAACAATGGCTTGGGCTATCCATTGCTGGAACAGTTGAGCTTGCCCATATTGTAGAATCCCCTTCAATTTGTACAGCTACTTCAATTGCTCCACTTGGATGGTGTGGTGCACCTGGTGATAAAAATTCAGACTCCTTGAAGGTTGATATTACTGGTTCTGGGCTCCATTTGTGTACTCTAGTTCAGGCACAAGTTAATGGTAACTGGTAATGTCCTCTTCTTTGCTCCTGTTCACATTTTGTCAAGGATGTCAATCATGACCATGTGAATTCTTACATAATGTGGTGTTGTCTGCTTGATGAATGTTTCATCCTCTGTCAGGGTGTCATTGTTTCTTCAAGGTATGCATAAAGTGATTAGGTGCCTGAACTCTTAGAGATTGATCTATTAAGAGCCAAGACTAGTGAAATAGCAATTTATACTTGGGCTATTGTTCTTCATTTATTATTTTTTATTTTATTTTATTTTTGTGAATGGTCTAAGTACAACAAATAAAAAGGTTAAATACAACAAATAAACGTTTTGTATATCAAATTAACCCTCCTACAAAAAAAAAAAAAAAACACTTCTGTAGTTCCTGTTGAAGAAATCAGAATGAAAAATGGGTGGCAGCTGCCATGGGTTTGAACCCAACGAAGCAACAACTCCATTCTCTTTCCTTGGCCATTGAACTAGCCATAAGAGTCCTTCTCATCAGTTCAAACATGATCCATAGACTCAAAATTTCGAAGCCCCTTTCTACCCCGTTGACAGTTTCTGACCCCCCTACCTACCCCGTAGGCTCGATTATCCGACCTCCCTACACAAGCCGTTGGCTCGAATTCCCGACCCCCCCCCTCTCCGACCTCCATGCCCTCCCTGTTGACTCAAAATTTCGACCGCCCCAACTCCATGTTGACTTTAAGTTTCGACCCCCTTTTTTGTTACCAGAAAACATATATTGCCTCCAAACACACAACCCTCGCGGTATCACAATCCAATGTGATTGAAACACAGTTCGAAAGATGTGACAAATGTATATTTGTTTGATTGAGTGATTGAACATGGGGAAAGAATATTGAGGGCAATGGAAGTGAAGGGTGGCTAAGGGCATACAGTAAATGTGTGTTTTTTTTTTCTTGCTGTATTTGACCATTCTATTTGTTGTAAATATATTTTATTTATTTATTTCAAGTCTAAAGGAATTTTTCAATTTCATTTTCTAGGTGTTCCACGGCAGTTGAGTCTCTTCCTTCTGCACCTACATGCTCAGATAGTGAGCAACATCCAGAATTGCATAAAATGAGGGTCTTCATTGGATCTCCATTAAAAAACCCTCCAAAACATCCAATTGTTACAGACATGATGCTTCCTGTGTTTCCTTCCATTGACGCTGAATCCATCAATCTCAAGGCACATCAAATTTTAGGATCACTTTCTAATAGCAAATTCCCCCAACCTCCAGGGTTGAGTAATTTTATTGTATACTGTACTACTGACTTCACCACTGTCTCGAAAGTGGTTGATGTTAGAACTCGTAGGGTGCGATTTGTTGGCCTTGAGGTACTATGACGACATCTTAAATTTGGAACACCTGATGATTCGTTTCTGCCATATTTTCCTTACATATAGTTTTGTGATTGGCAGGGGGCTGGTAAGACCTCTCTTTTCAAGGCCATCTTAAATAAAGGCAAACGACCCACCCCTACGGAAAGCGAGGCTTTGCCACTGGAACCAGATATTCAAGAAGGAATTTCTGGGGGATTGTGGTACATGGACTCGGCCGGAGTAAATTTACAGGTTTGTTTCTGCTTGACATAGTTTTCCCCACCCTGTATGGTTTTTTGGAGTTTTCTCTATGACTACAACTTGCCTGCTCGTTTGCTTTATTGTTATAAACCCTATTGTATTTAATGTGATTGCACCATTTTTTATCCGTTCCAATCAAGTTTTACGAAAAATAGAGAATTTTATATCTCAAATCTGTAGCATCCCCAATTCTGTTTTTCTTTGTCACAAATTCTAGCGCGAGACCGCCTCATACGATGAGACCTCTCGCAGATTTCAAAAGTAACTACTTCCTCCGTCCCAACTCAAACGCCCCATGTAAAAAACGATCCCATATTGGGAAAAATTTCATGATAAGTTAGAGAAAACTCTGATCTAATTCGCTATATAATTTTTTGAAACTTTGATAAAACCGATTAGTGTGTACACCCTTCTCAACACGGGGAGGTAATTTGGGGATGGGGCGTTTGAGCTGGGTGTATTACTTTTCGAAGCTACCTATTTCAAAAGCAACCTGCTAATCTTTCAAAAGTAACATGCTTATCTTTCAAAAGTAACTTATTAAGTGATCTCATAAGATGAGGTGGTCTCACCTCAGAATTACTCCTTGTTTGTTACCAAATTGCTTTCTCTTTATAGGTCTGAATATTACGGTGAACTTTTCATGAATTACTTTCCTTTTTGTGCATCCTTGTCTAAACCATAATTTCTGTCAGTTTTCCTTTCTTTTCTGCACCAGTGTGTGGCTTTGTGGTAATCAGGATTGAATTTCCTCTGTTATTAGGAGCTGACTGCAGAGGCTTCTCGTTTTAGAGATGAGTTGTGGATGGGTATCCGTGATCTTGGTAGGAAGATAGACTTACTTGTTCTTGTTCATAATCTTGCCCACCAAATACCACGATCCAGTGACTCAAATGAGTTTCAACGACGGCCTGCACTCTCTTTCTTATTAGATGAGGCTAAATCACTTGGTATTCCTTGGGTCCTTGCTATAACAAATAAATTTGCTGTAAGCGCACACCAACAGAGAGCTGCAATTGATGCTGTGTTGAAAGCATATCAAGCTTCTCCTAGCAATACAGAGATAGTGAACTCATGTCCTTATGTTATTCATACGTCTGGCAGCTCTTATGCTTCCCTTTCCAGTGTTGGATCACAAGAAGACACGGACAGAGGGATGGTTCCCTTTGGCCTTGTTTTAGGTCCGATAAACTTTGTGCGCAGACCATTCCAGAGGAAAGCCACCGTTCTTCCTGTGGAGGGTGTTGATTCTTTATGTAAGCTTGTTCACGGTGAGCTTCGCAGCAAGGAGGAGTCCTCTTTTGAGGTATGTACATCGTCACATACTTATCTGATATACATGAATCATACACATGAACCACATATGCCTAGAATGAAAGCTTATTTCCTATTCTTGAAGTGTCACTAGTTTATGGAGGCATTTAAGCAGAGTCCCTTGTCTCTGATTAATGTAAATAAGAAGATTTTACTATAGAACTGTTACGTTTTTATTTAACCGCAAACGTACTGGTTATTGTAGCTAACGGGTTGATCTCAGAGAGGTATGAATAATGTCTAGGCCGTCTAAAGAATTGAAGTTAGCTACGCTATGGTTGAAATGATTTGGTTGTGTATCAACTAAAACTAACAAGAATACGAATAAAATGGTTGTAAATCAGTAAACTAAGGGCCTAGGGTGAAGATATTCCCACTAACATGCATCTACTACGATACTAAAACACATACCAAGTCAATTAAACATAGATTAGGGGAGATTATGCAAAGAACTACTTATCCGAGCAAGGCTATCATAGTCTAATCCAATTACTATCCTAAATTCTACTTCCGTAGTGAAATGATATAGTAATAAGAAGCATTAAGAACGCATAATAATTCCCAACTAGTCCTAGCAACCCACTTCCGTAGTCCTAATCAATATTAGAGGGCTAATCACTAAACAAGAATCGCAACTGTCGTTTATAAACTCCGTTTAGCACTCAACAAGCATAAATTAGCGTAAATCTAATCGCAGCAACAGTCATATAAATTAGACAACAATAATCAAACTCAAGTTGCTAATTAAACCTAGCCATAATAAGCCCTAATCATATGAAAAAAGACTTGCTAATTGTGGATTGAATCGTAGTATCTAACATGTTAGGGTTCAATTAAACCCTAGAAAAAGACCACTCACACATATTAAAATCAAGAACAACAATAATTGAAATAAAGCAAAACATAATTAAAAGAGTAGAGAGAAAGATTTGCAATACTGTGATGCTCTGAATAATACTCTGAATAATAAAGAAAATAAATCTTCGAATCCGATACAAAAGTGCTTGAATCTTGAAATAAAGTTGAAGCCTTGAAATAACGACGTATGCAGAAAATAATAAAAAAAGCTTAGATGTGTAATACTAAGGCTCAAATAGGTATAAATACCTAGGAGGTTATTTCACAATTACCTATTTAAAAATAGGAAATAAACCCCCAAAATCGAATAAAGAAAATCCGCGGAAAATAAAAATAACGACTCGTGCTCACTTCAGTTAATTTTTTCTTCTTTACTCAGTTTTGCACGAGTCGTGTAAAGGCAAGCACGACTCGTGTAGACTTGATTTCTCGGTTTCAGCACTCACCATTTCTCCAATTACGCTCCGCTTCCGACTTGAGCTCCCAAATAGCTCCATAAGTCCCGAAATACTATCAAAGACACAAACTATACCTTGAGCGTAAAAGCATGCGCAAAGTGGAGTAAAACGAGCATGTATAGGGAGAAATACATCGATTAAACCATATTGAAGCCCTAATTACTACGTAATATTAGGACTTATTAAACTCCCCCAAGCTAGGCCTTTACTCGTAGTCGAGTAAACCCTAGGATTTAAGCATTCAAAACAAGATCTAGCCAACATTCAACCACAAGCACTTAACCCGATCAAGGTTTTCGAAAGGACTTCAAAACTAGTCTAAAATCAATTTAATTTCGAAAATTTTGGACTAAGGCATGTAGTAGCGATTAGCCTCAAGATATGTAAGTCATGTATGAAATTCAAAGAACTACAAGTGCTCCGAGGAACCATTTCCTCCCAAAACCGACTCAATGGAATATTATCTCACTTTGGCTCTGAAAATATTTAGATGATTGTGAATCCTGACTTGTCTCTTAGTATAGAACAACTCAAGAATGGTTTTAATAAGGATCAAATGTATCATTAGTCAACGACATGGAAAGGGGCTATGACAAAACAAAAAGGAAACGGATTAAGGAAACGGTTTGTTTGCATGGCTTTTAAATTTTTATCGACTCTTTGGAATGAGTGTTGCCCTTATGAGACCTCAAGTGTCTCGAGAGTAGATTTGCTTGCCTATTTATTGTATGCTTAGAAGACGGTTATGGAACAATGACGACGGAATGTGTTTTTTTTTCAAATGTTTTTAAATTTTTTATTTATCACCACAATACCAAAAGGCCAAAATCCCTTGCCTTATGTTTCTTCGAATATATTTTCATTACAACCCATCCTCGACGAGCAAAAGGAGCAACAAATAGAAGCTCGGGTTTAGATCGGTGGATTAGGAATTAGGTGGGGGGATGTGACGGTGAGGGATGTTTGGAGGCTAGCTTGGGGGAGGTATTGGAAATTGGCTATATCCACTTGGGTTTATTTTGTCTCTCATGAAGTGGATTTGACTCATCGACGGTTCCGATGTTATTCTCTTCTTTTCCTTGTAATAGAGAGTGTGGAAACACATCATTTTAGTTCTCGTTCGAGAAAAAAGAGAAAAGCAATACCAAAAAAAAAAGAGGGAATGAAAAAAAAAAGAGAAAGGAAAAAAAAAAAAGAAAATCAAAAAGAATTGATTTAACTGCAAGCGTACGAGTTATTGTAGCTAACGGGTCGATCTCTGAGAGGTATGAATAATGTCTAGGTCGTCTAAAGAATTGAAGTCAGCTACGCTATGGTTGAAATGATATGGTTGTGTATCAACTAAAACTAACAAGAATGCGAATGAAACGGTTGTAAATCAATAAACTAAAGGCCTAGGGTGGAGATATCCCCATTAACATGCATCTACTACGATACTATAACACAGTAGATCAGGGAAAATGTGCAAAGAACTACTTATCCGGGCAAGGCTATCATAGTCTAATCCAATTACTATCCTAAATCCTACTTTCGGAGTGAAATGATCTAGTATTAAGAAGCATTAAGAACGCATAATAATTCCCAACTAGTCCTAGCAACCCACTTTTGTGGTGAAACAGTCCTAATCAATATTAGAGGGCCCAATTACAGTCCTAGCAACCCACTTCCGTGGTGAAATGATCTAGTATTAAGAAGCTTGATTTCTCGGTTTCAGCGGTTAACACTTCTCCAATTACGCTCCGCTTCCGACTGAGCTCCCAAATAGCTCCATAAGTCCCAAAACGTCCTGAAATACTGTCAAAGACACAAACTACACCTAGAGCGTAAAATCATGCGCAAAGTGGAGTAAAACGAGCATGTATAGGGAGAAATACATCAATTAAACCATACTAAAGCCCTAATTACTACGTAATATTAGGACTTATCAAGAACACTTAAGACAGAGAATGCTTGCTAATTTTGCCGGCAGCGTAAAAGGTCCTTTCAAGCAAAATTCATGAAATTGCCATTTGTGCCGTCTAAACAAGTGTTGCAAAAATATGCTCCTTTCCCTAACTGCCCTCCAAGGCTGATCTATTGTTACCTTAACTACCTATGAAGTCACTTGTTGCAAGATCTCCCTCATTTCTGCTGCCCCTGTTTACTCCTCTTCCACGACTAGCTCAGTAGTTAGTAGTACCATGTAAGAGGTGACAATGAAGGAAGTAGAGCATGGAGATTTATGAATTCATCGGGTGAATGAAGTAATGATTTTAACATAATTGTCCCAGGAATTGAATGTTTTGCATCTGACGAAGTCCTCTTAACCTGTTTGTAGACGAAACTAGTGTTGGTTGCATTTGGTAAAATTGCTGAAAACCTTGAAGCAATGGTTGTCTTTTTTGCCTCAGTGAAATGGAAACTTTTTTTTTTTTTTCCAAGATATGAAAGTTACACGTGTTGACTTTCAATTGATTTTGGAGCTAGTAATTTTCATGTACTTGAGACTTGAGAGGTGTAGGTTGGACAAAAGATTGTAGGCTAAGAGGTACTGAAAAATCGATATCAACTAGTTTACTACCCGGGCTACGCCCGAAATAAATTTTATGATTTTATTTAATTTCTTTGTAAACAAATTATTTTATTAATAAATTTTATCATTTATAAAACTCACTTTCAATATAGATGATGTGATTCTAGTTCAAATAAGTAATAAGGAAATTATAAAATAATAAGGTAAAGACTAAATCGATTAATAGTAGATATCGATTTTTTATAACAAACAAAAATTGTGAAATTTTTTTGATATGGAAAACGTCACTCGTAATAACTATTGATGGAATTACCATAAAAGGCATTTTCAATAAATTTGGCATGTTTTAAGTGAAAATTAAAGAGATATGCCACGTGGCATGGCAGATGGCCTAACTGAAGCCGGTGAACGTGGTCGTTGCCTCTAACACAGCTTTTAATATATAGTATAAGATATGGGAACATGTTTCAGTTTTGGAAATTCAAACTTTTTGGTTGCAGGGTGAATGTACAATAAAATTAGGGTATAATGGGGATTTGCTTCAAAGTTCCTTGGAATTACATCCATGACAAAATCGTTACGTGAACCAAACCGCTGTTGGGAGTAGTCTTAATATCCTGCAATAGGGGAGATTAATTTGCTTGGTGCTATTGCGATTGTTAGTTACCTGCATGCTGAGTTTCTGTGTCATTAATTCATTCTAAAATCCATAAGCGTCTTCGTGTATTATAAGTCTGTTTTCCCTTCTCTTTTGGGATTGAACCTTAAGACCTGCATTTCTGGTTGAAGGAGTTTGCAAGGGACAGGCTATTAGTGGAACTCCCACAAGATCGCTCTGATGGATCTGCTGGAAAGAGAGATGCACAGGACAACGAAAATTCAATGTCTGCTGCCACAGTCGGCGCCTCTGTTGGAGCTGGTTTGGGAATTGTATTGGCTGTTGTTATGGGTGCGGCATCAGCCTTGAGGAAACCATGACAGACCTTCGCTGCAACGACTTAGTATTGTGGGATATAATTCGGTATTTATCGGTACAACCTGCTCTGTACATAGTTAATTTAGTGCTAATATAGTAATAGTTGGTTGTCCGTGGCCTTTCCTCTTTTCTTTCGGTATTGGCCGTCATTTCACTCATTTGTTCATTCGTTCTGGGACTGTAGAGTGTAGGGCATCCATATGCATATAAATCCGACTACCAAAAAAAGCATGTCATTGTTATTGGACGTGCTTTCTTTCAGTAAAAATTTAATTCATCCCAGTTTGCTCTAACTTGTCAATTGAGCGAGGATATAAAAGTTTTGATGAATGGAGCATAAGTTCGTAACTTAGCCATGAGGCCCATGACCAAGGTGACCACGTAGGGAAGAATGATCGTGCAACACGAGATTAGACAGCAAAAGTGAGGCTTCTAGGAAGGAAAAACGCACAACAAATCGAATCCTACAACATTTTAAGCAATTTTCATATGCAGTCTCTCTATGTTAGCAGCGCTGGAGTAATATGTGCGTACATATGACCTCTCTTGATTGCGCCTCTTGATTGCGCCTAATGGCGGAAGCCTTTGGAGTACTAGAGTAATGTTGTAGCTACTTGTTGAACTTCATGTGAGGTTTGCGTTCTTTAGCCTAAACTCTTCATATAATCTAGACTTGAAATAGGTATAATAGGAACAATAGCAAAATGAGATCTGCAATTCTTCATCCCTAGTGTGTTCAGGCCGGGTAGAAGTGAAAGCAATTACGTAGGATTAAAACATAAGTCACATTCCACATGTAGACAAATGCCAGGAGAAAAATGGTTCTCCCAGGGTAACTGTTTTGTGAACGTATGTTATCTCATAAATTTCAGCCAGTTTGTAGGATATTAGAACTTCGTTCCTGTGCTACTTCAGCACATAATGGAACAGGCATGGAGAGCGGTTTAAGAACTAACAATGTATAAAAAGTAGAATGAAGTGGACTGGTATACGATTTTAACTTGAACAGCACGAGCTGAAGCGACTGCGATTTGAGTCTGAGCCATCTTTAGCAAGGGTCACCCGGTTGACAGAGAGCTCAGCCTTGTATGAATCTGAGTTTAACAGTTTTCTGCTGATGCCATTGTGGATCTCCTTGATTGCTATCTCAAAAGCCGTCTTGACATTCGTGCTGTCCAGGGCTGATGTCTCTATGAAAAACAAACCTTCAGATTCAGCTAGACTTTTGGCCTCATCCACGCTCACTTGTCGAATATTATCTAGATCACACTTGTTGCCAACCAATATTCTTGCCACCGCAGTGTCACAATGAGCTGTTACACAAACCACAACACAGTTAAAATCCAATATAAAACACTCATATGATCTCACATCAAACGGGGCAATGTCATTCCACACATGACAGACGTGAAAATAATAGAAGATATATTGAGCCAAGTGAAAACTATCATTTAGCAGTCCCAGTCCTAAGGATGAAAGTAAGCTCAATGCGATAATATCATTCCCGTCAAAGAAAAAAAGGATGAAAGTAAGCAAGGATGTCAATGCGATAATATCATTCCGCAGCAAATTCACTGGATTGCCCTCCAGCACGACCGAGTCTTAAGCGTCTTATGGATGTTAGTTGTCAATGTCACCAGTGGGAATATCTTCACAAAATTCTAACTTCACACTATTCTTAAGTCGAAATTCTTAATGAGTGATAATCAGCTGCACTAAAGGGTTGGCTTGTACTCATCTTTCTGTTTTCTATAGGAATGATAAGCCATAAGGTTAAGGACCAACATTGATCCTTTTTTTTTTTTTGATAAATTGATCCCCATAGTGGACATGCATGGGATGTTTACAATAATTTGGTTTACTATTGATTCTACTACAATCCCGCGACCCCATACGGCTAATTAATACAAGTGAAAGACCTAATACTAGCTCTGTGAACGCACAACTCCTAAACAGATCCTTGCTACTTAAAAGATCTCGTTCAAATAAACTTGTATTGAAGAGACATGTCGTAAAAGACCAAAACACCCTCAAAGGTTTTCAACGATGAACTCATGAAGTAAAATGAGACAATCAGAATCAAGACAAAATATTAAACTCAAGCAATACCCATAGTACATCTGCCAGGGCATCTAGAGAGGACCATCTTATAATTAGCATGGACTTAGAATGGTTACAAGAAAGACAGATCTGCCTGTATCACTTTAATAAGTAATACGGATCTCTTCCTACTGACATCTGACCTTGTGCCATCAAGCATGGTCACATTGCTTACTCGGATGAACCTACTTAGTTTCATGGGCCCATTGCACAAAACGTGTTCAGAAGCAAACGATTGTTTAGTCCCTTCTCATGAAGGAAAAACTTAGACCTTCGGAGGGATCAGAGTTTGAATATGATCTAACTACTTCGCAATCAGCAACTTTACAATCATATACTCCCTCCTACCCAAAGAGTTCTCCCCCTTTTCGTTGACTGTTTTGACGGGTCATGTTGGGAGCTACTTTCAGACTAAATGAATTGTTCATTTATTGTCAAAATTAGTCCATGTTTTTTTCAGCAATGCATTCTACAAACTCCACTAAATTTTAAGGCAAGCGGACATTTCATATGGTCTAGAAGTATTTCCCATGGCCAATCAAAACGGCCAAACAAAAGGAGGAGAACTCTTTGGGTAGGAGGGAGTATCACCTAAGAAGTAACTACATTTGCCTTAGTAGGCAAATATAGAGGTAAAATTAAGACACATAAATATGATCCTAACTGGCACGATCACTTGCACTGCACATTTGGAATTTTGGAGGCGACAACTCTGAATTCTAATGGATGTTGGTAACTAACTTGGCAGAAAATAGAATTGTTCAAGCAGCCTCAACTGGACAGAGTGATCAAATTTCTAGAAACAGCAAATCTCCAATGCAGTACCACATTAGGCTGCAAACTCTGTGATCAGCTCATTCTAAGAATGTATAGCTGAGATTCTTGTGAGCGATAGTACCCGAATTCTTACCACATTTCCCAAATTACACCAAAATCCACCAAGATTAAAAAATTGAATAGCTCTTCACTAACCCTACCAGGATTTCAAACCCACAAAAATTCAAACTTTGAAACCCACATCAATCATCAATTCATCATTGATCACATTAAACACTTCACAAATCCCACCAAAATTCAAAAATCCCACCACCTAAAATTGGCAAGATTCAATCTTTTACCAAATCCAAACTAACCCACAAAGAACTGCACAAAACCCACTTCACAAAACAACCAAACAAACATGATTTGGGGTCGGCTAACATGAATCGTCATATGGAACCGCAAGCAATTAAACACAATAGAAAATAACACAAAAGAAAAGAAAAGATAGAGAAAAGTAGAGTGAAGCAGAAGCTTACTATTGAGCTCTTCAAGCCAACGATTGACACTCTCAAAAGTGGCATGACGACTAATATCATAGACAATAAGAGCACCAACAGCACCTCTATAATAAGCAGAAGTGACAGCTCTAAACCTCTCTTGACCAGCAGTATCCCAGATCTGAGCTTTGATTTCTTTGCCATTAATTTCAACACAAACTGTCTGGAATTCAACCCCAATTGTTGCTTTTGTATGAAGGTCAAACTCATTTCTTGCATATCTTGACAGTAAGTTTGACTTCCCCACTGCTGAATCTCCTATCACTACTATCTTGAACAAGTACTCTTCTCCTGTATCTTCATCGTCACTCATTTTTCTTTGGTTGGTTTGGAGGGGGTAGAGAGAGAGAGAGAGAGAGAGAGAGAGAGAGAATGGGGAAAATAATGAGGTGTGTTGGTGAAGTTTGAGGAGTGAGAAAATGGGGGAAGTTATGGCAGGGGACACTGCGGGATTAGTGGGCGGTGGTAACTGGTAAGGGACTGTACTGGGCTAAGACTAGGAGTTGAGTGTGGAAGGGAAAGGTGTTTAGGAGTACATTTAATTTGGGATTAGTTTATTAAGGACTAATTTAGTAATTTGGTATGAAGTGCCTTACCAAATATTTAAAACAAAAAAAGAAAAAGAAAAATGGTATGAAGTGCACATATGAAAAGTTGAAAACTACTAGTTCTAAGTTGAAAAGGTGAAGTTTCAATAATAATGCTAATAGTTTAAAACCATTTTTTATAACGGAATAAAACAAAATGATTCAAAAAACTGCATGCGCTTCTTACATTATTGTGAAGTTTGTGTGATTTTCAAAACAATTTTCATTACGGGTCATCTTTACGGAGTCCTTCGAAGTGCTCGGTGAAAGTATGAAACTAGTTCCAATCAAGTTTCAATAATGCTAATAACTGAAGAATAATACGGAGTAGTTAATTTACTATGTATTCAATTATTCATTCCATTCTTTTGATCGGTGGATGAATATGAGAAGAACCTTGATCAAACAATTACAATTTAAGGGAACGGAGATACGGAGTACTAAACTACTAATTACCATGGCACCATGACGCATAAGTGTTACATTTGTATTTAGAATTATTTGAAATGTTAACTTCTTGCATTTCCAATTGATATAGTGGGAACCTAAATCAATTATGCAACATTATGAGTACTAATTCCCCATGGCTGTTAACATCACGCTTTTTCACACATGACCGATGTCATAAGTAATAAATACAGAGTAGTTAAGATATGACAATAAAATAACGTGAAAGTCGAAACGTTAACGATTATGATCAATGGAGGCATGCAATATAATTTGTATGCCATGGTGACTGGAATCTTAGCTAGTCCAAATTGCCATCAGCTAGGAGTTGCTTGTCAAAAATTCTTGTTCGAAAACTTGAGCTGCATGCCAGCTTGCTTTGAGTCGGAGTAATCTGAGATACGTGAGGAATCTTCAAACACAAACTAGAGAGTATTTCATTTCTAGTGTACCAAAATGTCAATCATACAGCTGATCTGATCTTATTGTTCCAGATTTGGCTTGCATGTGAATTGTGATCGATCCATCTGATCCAACAATAATACTCCACCTTTATTCTTCTTTTGCATCTACGTATTTTATTTTTTAAGCAATTATTCCAATTATGTTCTCCCAGTCTGCATGTGATTTTCAGGGTTTTTTTTTTTTTTTTTTTGAGTTTCAGCTGCATATTTTTGCAATAAAAAAAAGTAGTATGCCAAAAAAAAAAACACTGGCCTTTTAATCTAGGAAATTTTTGTTCAAAATAACCTCAAATTTGATTGATCTTCTCACAAGTTTCAATGGGCTAATAATAATCGGAAGCATTGGTTGTATCTGATCTTTTTTTTTTTTTTTTTTTTTTTTTTTTTGAAATTGACTTTGCCCAAATAGAGTTTTCAATGATATTTTTCTAGAACTACTGTTAATTTTTCTCAACAATTGTGTGTTTGATTGTTGTCGCTCCTAAGCACTAATTACCCCCCAAGCCAGAGTGCTTAATCTCATGTAAAATCATCTGAATGATTTAAAACAATGGCAGAAAAAAACAAAATAATGAAATACTCCGTATAAAGAGTCGACAGACGACAAGTATTGAAAAAGTTTAGGAATGAGTGTTTGTGTATGCAATGAAGTTGTGATCAGAAAAAGATATTTCAAAAGGAAAGTTATTAACAAAGATAATATTATTAACACATACTCGTAAAATGTAGGAAATGTTTCCAAAAATAATCTCAAGTTTCATTTTTCTTGTCAAAATAATCCCAAGTTTGGTCCATGTCTTCTCATAACAATAAAATCTCAAATGATTTTTGTTTCGGTTTTTTTTTTCAAATTTTTTTTTTTTCCGGACATAGCTTATGCTAATCCACCACCACCATAGACGGCAAAAGATTTTGATAGTTTTAATTGGGTTTACAGATATAATTACGTATGAGGATTAAGGTTGGCCTAGTGATTAAGAACTTAACCTGTCTGGTGGTTGTCTCACGTTCAAATCATCATACTCCCTACCCCCGCAGCATTACCTACTTCTTTGTACCCCTACCCTCGCCTCATTAGCTGAGGCGAACTTAGTTGGAAAAAATTCGACAAAATTATTGACAAATTCTTCCAAGATGTAAAACGAAAAGACATGACCAAAACTTCAAATTATTAGTTACGCCGTTTTAAATTGCGGTTTTGTTATCATATGATATACGGCGTAGGTCGTTGTCGTAACTCATCTAGATCATTTGACCAAGCAAGGCATTGTTTGACGACTTGATTTCAAAAGACTGACGCTTTGCAACAGTTATAAATTAGAGATATTAATGGAAAATTGTTGGACCATCGACTTTTAGATCGGATCAAGGCTTCTGGAAAAATACAATCAAAGACTACTATTTGCCGGGTTTAATTTGCATTCCCAAAATTTTCAATGATCATAATTACTAGTTAACTAATCTGTTGTATGTTTACATAATTTAGATCTAGTTTTTTTCACGAAATGCACAAATCAGGTTGTGATTCAATTTAGAAGCAACGACTACACGTTAAATAAGATTTAGTCTTAAAAATAGATTCATACGACATCCAATCATATATAATATGATTCTAGTCTGGTTATATGCAATGAGTTAAATAAATTCCTACCTGATCGTTCGTATCACATATAACTATATAAGGAGTCCAATTCTTTGCGTTGAATGATAGGAAAATCTGATCCAATATGTTGTAACTATACATAATTAAATACATCTAGGCTGAACTAATCGGTTTTCAAGTTAAATAAGCGGTCCTCCGGTAGCCCTATTAGCTGAATTTTGGTGCACAGTGCACTACATTACGTTGACAGTCTCCACTCCAAGTGCGCTGGTACCAAATTGTGTCGAGTATATGTGGAGTATGCATGGACATATGATGGACTACACCACACATTATATAGTAGATATTTGATGTCGTCCCCCCGCATTAATTTTTTTTGGACAATGCTAGAGGTCTACAGTGTAGACACCCAAAAATGTCTACAATCAGAAATAATTTTACTACATTATCAAAATTTTATTACTCGCACAATTAATTTTGTTACCTGAATTTTTCATTACAATTAATTATACTACTACTAACTCAATTTTACTTTGTAGACAAATTAATTGTGTCTACGTTATAAACCTCTAGCAATTTGCAATTTTTTTTTTTTTTTTTTTTTTTTTTTTTTTGTTACAAGACGAAAAAACCCAACCCCCCCCAACCCCCCCCCCCCCCGCATTAATAAACTTTGGATTAATTAACCTCACATATTTTTCTCTAGTTTCTCCTTCTCCACATAAAGCCTCATACTACTTGTATAGTTGAAGTTTCAGCTTATTATCTAATTGCTCAAGTCAAAATTGTCTGCCGCAAATTGAAACAAACCCATGATTTCATGACGACTTGGTCAACCCTAAACACTACTACTTAAACTCGAAAAAATTCTACAGAAAATAACTCAACATTCAACCCAAAATAGTTAAAAAGCATGGCTTCATTTTATCATATACTTGTGTTACTCTTGTTATCAGCATTAGTGTCACATTCTTTAGCAGATGATTCTACAGCACAATACTGCAACCCAAACACAGTGATTAGCACAAGTAGTCAAACATCAGCTAACATTGACAAATTGTTGGCTAACTTAGTCTCACCATTTGTGAAAGGTACCAACTTTGTCGAGGCCTCGTATGGCAAAGGCACGACCGGCCAGGTCTATGGCCTGGCACAATGTCGCGGTGATGTGCCCGCAAAGGATTGCTTGGCCTGCATCCAAGACGCAGCCCAAGAAATCCGTAAAGTCTGCCGAAACCAGGCCGATGCCAGGATTTGGTATGACTATTGTTTCCTAAGGTATAGCCAGGACTTGTTTTATGGCAATGTGGATACATCATTGGGTGAATTGTATGCCAATGTAGAGAATGTCACAAACCCTATGTCTTTCAATCAGGTTCTCGGGAAATTATTCGACAAAATCGACTCAGTTGCAGCTAAGCCCTCAAATGCAGGGCTTGGGAAAGATAAGAAAAAGCTGTCAGATTTCGAAACATTGTATGCTTTAGCTCAGTGTACAAGGGACTTGTCTCCTATTAACTGTGCACAGTGTTTGGCCATTGCAATTCAGAATTTTCAAGGGTTTTGCAGTGAAAAGAAGGGTTGTAGAGTGTTTTACACCAGTTGTTTTGTAAGATATGAGCTCTACCCTTTTTACTTTCCTTTGGATTCTAAAACTAAGGGTGGTTCTCTAGGAAGGAAGTACAATCTTCATGCATAATTTGCTGTCATTCCTGATCTTCTGAATAAATATCAAACTTCTGTATTTTCTATGAACATTCTGCTGTATTAATTTACAGACATATCTTAATATATACAATGCAAAGATTTTTCATTTCATATATGCATCGATCTCTTTCTGTAATGATTTACATACTCAGGATCGACGAGAAGGTAGTATTATGTTACAAGATAATTAGTGTAAGCATTTTATCTATACATGTACAAATCCACTACTGATCTCGACACACATTTAAAAAAAAAAAAAAAAAAAAACAAAGAAGTTCAGCAATTTCTTAGTTGTTCAGTTTGCCATAGCTCCTTTGGAAGGGGACAATATCACGGATATCTGAGATACCGGTAGCCAGAAGGACTATGAGGTCAAAGTTGAGACTGAATCCAGCATGCTTGGCTGTTCCATGTCGACGAAGATCCAAGTACCATTCATACTGGTTGCTTGACAGTCCTAGTTCCTGTATTCTGTTGATCACAGATTCACAGCAGGACAGTACAAGCATTCAGTCACCTTATAATTGATATAAATTACAGGAAAGGCAAAATCCTAAACACGTGCTATTATTATGAGACCGTCTTAGCTAAGTTTTTCCGTGTACATGCTCAAGTATTTATTTTTCAGACTTATAAGATGTACGAGTAGTTTGTTCATGTATAAGGGATAACATTACCTCGTGCTGAGCATTTTGATTCGTTCCTCGTTCTGACTCCCTCTGATCACTGCTCCTACCTGGATGAGCAAGTAAGCATGCCGCTCAGTTTTCAAGAATAGATAGACCGTGAAACTATGGTAACACCTTATAGAATACTTGTATAAGATGTGCGTGAATATACCTTTGGTACAATGACATCGAATGCAGCGACTGTTTTTCCATCATCATTCTGACGAACATAGAATGGCTTAACTTCTTTGGGATGATCATATATAATTACTGGCTTCTTGAACACTTCATCAGCCAAATAGCTTCAAACAGTAAAATAAGAAATCAGGTCAGTTTATATTTCTAACATTAGTAACTTCATCAATAAAAAAATTACGCTGTCACTAAAACTGTTTACCTTTCATGTTCTTCAGTTAGAGGAACACCCCATTCAATATTTACCGCGAATTTCTTTTCTTTAACTTGTTTCAGGATATCAATTGCTTTGCAGTACGGGATCCTCTCAAAGTACATTACTTCTACTGTTTGAAGGCGAGTAATGATGTTATGATCAACGCGTTTTAGGACAAACTTCATATCTTCAGGGCAGCCTTCCATAACCTTTTTGCACAGGTGCTTCAGAAGGTCACTGGCACAGTTCATAGCCTCCTACATAAACAAATTAAAACACCAATTACATCATTAAAATGTCAGCATTATAATTTATGAGATGACGGATAAAAATACAAATTAGTACAAATGCAGCATTCCAATACCTCTATTTCTGAAAAGGCCATTTCAGCCTCAACCATTGACATCTCAGTTACATGTCGCGTGGACTGAGATGTTTCGGCCTTAAACCTGGGGCCGAAGGAGTACACGTTACCAAGAGCGCAGGCATAACTCTCGAGATGCAGCCTTCCTGAAACTGTCAGAAAGGCTTGGCAAGAAAAATAGTCATCTGAGAAATCAAGTCTATCAGGCCTGATCAGAGCAGTAGTTTTCGCCTTTTCCCTCTTTTCTTTTGCTTCCAACTGTGTAGCTAGCTCGTTTGTTTTCTTAAGATCCTGCACTGCAGCAAGTAAGGCTTCCCTGTTGCTGTCAGTTCTTCTAAGCTCTTCGACTCGATAACTCTTCTCCTTAAGAGAAGCCTTAATGGATTCAAGGCTAACATCATTAAATCCAGTCGCTTTAGTTGATGAATTTTCCTCTGCAGTCTTACTTAAAAGTGTTGTGACATGAAATTTACTGCTGAATCCCTCAGAATCTGTGGTTGTGATGATTGGTACTTGCACGTACAGGAACCCATTGTTCTGGAAGAAGTTGTTTGTTTCGTGTGTAAGTGCATGCCGAATTCTTGCAATAGAAGCGACCTAAAAACCCCAGAAAAACTCATACATTAGAATAACTTCTAATCAGATTGTTCAACAATCAACAGAAACAGTTTATGGAAATGGAATTAAAATGATTGACGGAGTAAGAGTAAAACCGTGGTTGTTCTAGGCCGAAAATGAGCCCAATTCCTCAAAGTGTGTAAAGGAAGCCTTTTCTTGGACAAGGGATATTTTTCATGGTCTTCAACAACACCAAGATGTAAGACTTTCTCTGCTTTAAGCTCGATTGTGTGCTTTCCTGTTACGGCTGTAGGTTGCTGTATTACACCTTCAACCAAAATGCAAGTTCCACTGAGCATGATTTGTCCTGGAGGAGCCAATGTCGAGTCCACCAATACCTGGAACATTTTGCAATAATCAGTCTCAACTAGTATTTTTCTCAAGACATTTTGCAATTCTACGAAGGAAATATCGTGCATTTTAGGGTGAGACAGTCTTATGGTTAGGTAGACAAAGTTATGAGTAACATGACACTCTCAATACTCGCCCCAAAACCTAGAATCTAAAGACGTAATTGCCCTCAATATATTTAACTTAAGCCTATATTACTCGGACTCTTCACATTTTGCTAGAGTAGATACTTGAACAAAGGGATACACCCCTAATAGGCCCAAAACATTGAATTTCTTCAAAAAGTGGCTAAGTCCAATACTTGTACATAAACCCGGATCAAATACTTGTACCCGAGTCTGAGCAACATAATTTTACGCCCTTTTTTTTGCAAAAATCTCTAGAAAACATAAAATTTCAAACCCAATTATTATAATTTACCTGGAGACTGGGAACACAAGACCCATCACTAACTTGCAGAGTCACAGTAGAAACAACAGGATGTTGGACTCTCTGAGCTAAACCAGAAGCTGAATCTTTACCCCCATTATTATTACCACCACCACCAACACCAAACAGTTTCATAAAAGTCCGGAAAATGGGCACCCTGCTCTGCAAAATTTCAGTACAAGTCACATCCTTATGCCCAGTTTTCGCCCTGGGTTGAGGTTGATGATCATGATCAGGTTGAGGTAAAGGTTGTTGTTGTTTCCTCACCTCTTTGGCAGACTTAACCCACCCACCAACCACAATTCTCTGTCCTACCAATCCAAACCCGCCGTCTTCGCGGCTTAGCAAGGTTTTCAGGACCACCCTTTTGGAGTACTTGGAGTTTTGAATGTGGGGTTTTGGTGGTGGTGATGCCATTTTTGGTGCTTCTTCCTTGACCATTACAGCTTCTTCTTTCGACGCCATTAATTACAATAATTACTGCTAATTAATTACAATTTGAGTGTTTAAACTGTTGAGATTGTGTGATTAGTTATGATGATTGTGAGAAAGAGAGAAGATTATAAAGGGGTTGGCGGGAAAATGCTTTTCTTGAGGAAGGAAATTTGAATTAGACGTAAATTAATTAGGATAATAATTAATTTTTAATAAATATTGGGAATTTAGTGGAGAAGGAGAAGGAATGTAGAAGTGTACAAGCTAAGTTTCTTTTGTGAGTAAATGAAGCATTGAAGAGAAGTGGGGAGAGGACGAGGGGTTTGGTATATCTTGAGATTCTGGTAATCTATCAATGGAGAAAAGGGCTGGAAGTTTGCTTTTCTTTCCTTTCCTATAACGGCTTTCTCTAAAATGGAATTTTCACATATGCACCCTCCAATCCCGCGGGCTTGAAATGAAACTTTTGGGTGCAATCGAAGTACGATTAGGATTATATAATGTGTTACGTAGTTGTTTCGGATATCTAATAAATTGATGGTACCGTGATATATTTTGAGTTATTAATATCAAATTTCAAATATTTGGTGACAATTGCCTAAAAGGTTGTGGACTTGTGGTGCAACAATTGTCAACCATAAAAAAACCTTTTTTTTTTTTTTTTTTTTTTTTTTTTTTTTTTTTTTTGTGGGAACACGCAATTGCTATGCTATCTTTTGTGTATGCACTAAATATACCTCCGCCTGTGACCCTAGCATGTAAAGGGTCACAAGGAGGTCAACCCGAAGTTGACCGGCCCGACTTAGGAGGTAAGAGGGAAAATCTCTCACTTAGTGTGCAAGGAGCTTGGCCCATTTGAGCCTCAACTTCAAGCCCAAAGGGTTTAAAAGAGCTTCAATAGTAAATGTGACCAAATAGACACTAGTGAGGCTCAAACTTGAAACCTAGAGGATAGAGGGGATCCCATTTACCAAGTAAACAACCCCAGTTGGGAAAAAATAAAGCCTTGGTTGCTTAAAGACCGTTACTTGTTGTCAACATTGCTCCTATTGGCTATAGCTGAACGCACTCCAAATACAGTGTTTGTTTGGCCTAATTTATCTAAATGTGTTTCTATTTTCCATAATCGGTTTCTATAAAAACTGATTTTGGAAACACTAATGAGTGTTTTGGTTCAACATACTATAGAAACACTTTATTATTATGTGATGAAAAATATCTCATAAAATAATTAATATTAGCGAAACAGAAACACCAATGCTTCTAATTGTGAGGGTCAACATTTGAGTTAGAAAACCCCATAATACGTGTATGTTAGCAACTCAAGGTTACCATTTAAAAGAATTTTTTTTTTCGAAATAGGGCTCAAAAAATAAATATTAAACAAAATGGGTTGGATTGAAAAATGTTCAATCTTATGGGGTGCACGTCACCCCATTTAGGTTCGGGACAAAACCGCCAGTGGCACTAGCGGTTTTAAGCGTCTTGAACAGTAGCATTGAGACTGGGAAGAAATTTTGGCTAAGGTGAAACCGCCATGGGGGGTGGCGGTTTCACTCGCGGTTTCACTTTAGCTAGAATTCCTCATAGCTCAGTTCGGTGATGAAACTGCCATGGGAAGTGGCGGTTTCACTTGAAGTGAAACCACCACCCCCCATGGCGGTTTCACTCTGGCCAAAATTTCTTCTAAAATTTCCATAATCTCATTTCTGTGAAGAAACCGCCATGAAGACTGGCGGTTTCTGTGTGTTGAAACAGCCAGTCTCCATGGCGGTTTTACCTTTTTTTTTTTTTTTGAGATTGTTTTCCTTCTTTTCCCCTTCTTTTCCATTTACCTGCAACTCAGATAAACCCAAACCAAAATGCCACGACCACAATCGTTCAATAACACCAATAACAACCCAAGATGAGAACTCGAATGGCATGGTATCTTATTTCATAACTTAAAACGTCTTTTACATACTTGAAATAGTCGAATACAACATAAAATTGACAAATTGTTCCCATACATTACAAACTAATATATTAATAGCTAATCTTTCGCTAGGCGGCGGCGGCGTGTAGCTCGACATTGGCTTGAGGAAGCGGGTTGGCTTGAGGAAGAACCCGGAGTGTCGCCTTCCATAATTGGTGTCATAGGAGAACCAACTCTACGGCGACGCATATATTGTATAAGAGGAGAATGATCATCCAAACTTGCACTTGGTTGTTCTTGAGATTGTTGGATAAGATGTGAAAATCCCACCTTCTCGAGACATTCGGAGCAATGTTTGCGGATGTCGGTTAAAGTTTGGACAAAATTGACACTAGATGCGTCATTTAGTGCAGCTTGAAGGTCATGCTCACACCTCATGTGTAGAGTTGCAAAACCTTGGGTCTACAATCACAAAAATCAAAAGATTGCACTAATTATTTCCTAAACATGCTTACTATTCAATAAAAAGTGAAATAACGATAAATCATACTTACAAGCAATTGAATTGAGGGAGAAGAAGGATGGTAGGAAACCGGGCCACCATGAGATTGTTTAACAGCTCCAATGACACGACGAGTATGGTTTCAATACCAAACCATATACGGATCATTGTAATCCATCGTGCTATCATCTACATTGGTACTAGCCACCACCCTCTCTCGACGCCTACGCCATAAATCGATATAGACATTGTGGATTTCACTCCAACTTATCTTGCGATTTCCTCTCCTATCCAATTTATGAAGAGCCACCGAAGTATCACAGTCCATCGGGATTGTTTGCTTCAAACCAAATTGGCGTACTACCCGATCCGGACAATGCCACTCTACAATATCGAAGCAGATCATAGGAGCCAAAACACACCAATCTTGTTCATCCTTAGAACAAATCGGAGAGAGAGCTGAGATGACATCCGCTGTATAAGGCTGCCAAATGAACTAAAATAAAACAAATAAATAAGTGAATTACCAAATTATTTTCATGATTAAAAAGTCACAAAACAATGGATTGGATAAGTAAACTTACTTGATCATGAGTCATACAATCAAATGCATCTCTATAAGCGGTAAGAGAGAAAATCCCATCGGCTCTTCGTCGATCGATCATAAGCCACTTACGTCCTAATGCATCTCTCCCATAGATATGTTGTGACCCAAATGGACTAGCTATAATCTCATCCTCATCATCATCCTCATCCTCATCTTCATCATCATCCTCATTCTCATCCTCATCCTCATATTCTAATGGTCCCATGTTCATAGGACGTCCTATAGCAATACGTTCCCAAGACCACAACTGGAGAAGAATAAGAGGTCCGGATATCTCTACTGCACCCTTACAACACCCTCGACACAAGTTACGATACAATGTTGCTAGTACTGCACTTTCCCACGAGTAATCATCCAATCTACTGACATCCCTTAACCATGGCAAATAGATTACTTGAACTACATCCCCACTCTTATCAGGAAATAGAACGGTACCAAACAAAATGAGAAGATACACTCGAATATAGCAATGAAATACGACATCGTCCATACCGTTGGGCAAATAATTAAAATGGGTCATCAACCAAGAAATTTTCAAAGAAGTTCCCTTCAAATTTGCCCCTGGTGCTCTTCCCAACAATTTAGTCACCAATCCTTGCCAATCTTGATGGGTCTCATCCGTCACAGCTCTTCCATCTATCCTCAAACCTAACATAACTTGCACATCTTGCAAGGTGATAGTGGCCTCCCCAACGGTTAAGTGAAAAGTGTGGGTTTCTTGCCTCCATCTTTCTACCAACGCACTTATTAAATCCTGATCTAACTTAATACTAGCTACTCTATGCGCCCCATAAAACTGGGTTTTCCTAATAAATTTAACTACCCGCTTACTAGGACGATACTCGCCATGCCATTTTATGTGAGTTCTACATCTAAGAGGACTCACCTCCTCTCCTTCCCAAATTGCTTGACTCCTGTGTTTGTCTTGCAGTTTGAGAAGAGATGGTTCGATTGGTCCCGGATGAAGATCCACCTCCATGAGAGCTACAAAAAGAAAAAGAAGAGAGTTAAAATATTACACAAAAAGATTTGGCAAATATAAGTTCACAACAATATAAAGATCAACAAAAAATGTTACCCTCTTAAAGAACATGTTTTTTTGTTATGACCAGGTTGACGACATATGCCACATAATGATTTTGATGGTGGTTTTTCATCCATCTCATTACGCAATCGCTTTGAATGTGACTTATCCTTCGTACCCTTCTTCTTTGGTTCACGTTTCATATCCTTATTAGCAAGGATTTTAGGACCATCAAGAGGTGTCCAATAAGCTTCATCCGGAATGGGTCAAAATTTGGGTGGGTATAACCCCAAATACTCACCACTAGTGTAAAACACATCCACAAATGCATTTGTACTTAAACCCATTGAGCTACAAACGGCAAGTACATGTGAACAAGGGTACTTGTAAATTTCAAGTTTTTTACAAGTACATGTTTTAGTCACAACATTCACAGTATGCTTATGTTTCCCTTTTCCACTACCTCTATGCCCCGACCCAGTGGTCTAGGTAGCACCAATACGGACTCGGACACGGACACGGACACCGATACTGATATGTGACACGACACTTTGAAAAATAGCGGACACGGACACGGCAAAAACCTAAACTAACAAGTACTTTGAATGCATATTTTTACAATTACGCGTACTATTCGTGGGTAGGAAGAGGTGGGGCTGGTGCGGCCGGGTGTAAGTTGGGCTGTAGCGAAGGGGCCGCTAGTTGAGGTCGGTTGGAGGAGGTCTCCTGAGGGGGCGCCAGTCGAAGTTGGAAGAGCCGGTCGGAGCAGGAATATGGGAAATAGAAAGAGATAGAGAAGTAAGACACGTTGTTCAGCTACCTGCTAGTGTAACTAGAATAGGAGAGAGAAAAAATAGTTTTTAAAAAAAAAACTTGTCAAAAGGACGTAGTTTTGTGTCGTGTCGGGTGTCTGGTTGGTGTCTGGTCGGCGTCCGGTGTAACACCCCGTAAATTTCGGGATTATTATTTAATTAGGGTGTTACGTTTTGTGACTCATTTTAAAGTGTAGTTTCTACCGTGGGATTTAGGTATATTTACCGTTTTGGGTCACTTTCCTAATCGGGCAGTTAATTGGCGAAATTACCAAAATACCCTTACTTATTTTCCCTCATCTCACACTAGAAAAAAAAAAAAAGAGAAAACCCTCCCCCTTCAAAGTCACGTACGCAGAAGAGGAGAAAAGGAGAAAGAAAGAGAAAGAGAGAAGAAGAGAAAGAAGGAGAAAGAGAAGAGCAGCGGCAGCCACCGCCCCCACCGTGCGCCGCCACCGTCAGCCACCACCCACGCCTCCCCCCTTTCCACCCACTTGGTCCTTGATCAAGTGTAGTAAGATTCTCACCCCTTTTTCCTCATAAATTTAATTAGGGCTTTTTGAATTCATGTTTAATTGATGATGTAAAGCATGAATATGATTATGGTATTGTGATTGGTGTTGTATTCATTGTTGTTTGAGAATTTAAAGCATGAGATTATGAAGTTATGAAATTAGGGTTTATGAATTAGGGTTTTGTGTTTGATGATGATTTAATGGTTAGAATTGCATGGAATTTGAAAGGGTAGCTTATTATGATATGGGTAACATGTAGTATAAATTTGGGAAGGTTTCATAATGATTTGATTGAATTAAATGGTTTCTGTCCAGATCTGATTTTGCCTTATTTTGGGCATTATTGTTGATATTTTAAGGGTTTAAATGATTGAAAACGTTGCTAGCATGTTGGTAGAGGTGTGGTGAAAATTTGGTGCGATTTGGGGTTCGTTTGGTTATCCTATGATCATATTTGTTTTGAGGTTGTCTTGTGGGATGTGTGGAGTATGGATTATAATTATAGTAAGTCACTTGAGATTAGCTACCTTGTAATTTGTAGTAATTCCGTTGTGTTCGACAATTGTTTAGGTGGTGTTTTTGAGGAAGTACCTTTCGTGGACTTTTGACTCCATTGCTAGAGTTGTTGAGTGTTGAAGGTAAGAACGTTGACCTCATAAGCTTGAGCTTCACTCTGTATCCTGATAATCTTTCACGTTCATCCTTATTTTGACTTATTGCATATTCTCTATTTTGACTATCTTTGACTATTAATATCGATTCGCTATTTGGATCATCTATTGAGCTTCTATTGATTTCCTACATTGACTATCTTGTTGATCATTTATTGATATTCTTGTTCCGGCTTTGGCCGTTTGTAAATCAAGCTACTATGCGCGAATAACGTACCTAAAACGGATTAAAGACGTGTCTATATATATATATTATATATATATATATATATATATATATATATATATATATATATATATATATATATATATATATAATATAACAATACGTAAGTAATGATGTTTAAACCACTTAGAGCGATTAACCTCTGATCAAGGTATATGCAGCTAGGCCGGAGATCAGCTACCGGTCTTCTAAATGACTTCCTCTTATGGACTATGCGTCCTACCGTCCCCCTAGGAGGGGTGTGCACACTCGGGTCTTTAGGATCGTTTTATTCTCGATGCTCTAGTGTTGGATCGGCTTGGGGTAGGACCCTTGCGCAATAATTTATATAAAGAATGTTAATAAGATTATTGTGGTGATGAACACCCCGTTCGCGCTCTACACGACCCATGCTCTAAGCACTCGAGTTGTGCCCATTTCTTTGTTGTCTTGATTTCTTGGTGTAGTTTGTTCAGTTATTTGTAGCTACGCGCCATCTTAAGGCGCGTATCTTCCTTTTCTTTTGTTGCTCTCTTCTCTTACTCAGCCTGTGCTGACGTTCTTTCTGTTTGGGTTTGTCTGTACCCTATTTTGGGGCCTGTGTCATTGTTATAATGGCGCAGTTGACAAGTCTTGAAGGTGATTGCTTGTCTACCTGAAGGTCAATGCATGACATGGGGAATTTTAGAATAATTCGTCAAACGTTTGGATTTTTAAGAACGATTGTAATTTATTTCTTCCGGTTTGATTTTGGATTGTAAACTTAGCTACAACTCTTCCGCTGACCATCGTTGTTTCTTTCAGAAGTTTGCTTTAACAAGCCTTGTCGTTGACACGGTAGTCAACGACGGCATAACAGTCCTTTATTTTCTCATTTAAATTTGTCGAAAATTTTGGGTTGTTACATCCGGTTCGTGTCCAATTAAAAAAAACCGTGTCCGTATCCTAAAATTAAATTAAAAAACCGGACACGGTTTTTGGGCGTGTCGGACACGTGTCAGACTGTGTCCGATCCGTGTCGGTGTCCGACACGGTGTCGGACACAGACACGGTACTGGATAGGAGTGTCCGTGCTTCCTAGCCAGTGGTCACTTGAAATAGTCCTCTATCAAATGCCACAACGGTATGGTGTGCGGCCTTCTCAGAATTTACAGCAATGGCATCCATTACTTTCTTACAATATGCATGTCTCTCTTCAAGCCTTTGTTTTGCCTTCTCACGCCGCTCCACAAAGTACGTATTGACTCGATAAAATATCAATTTCACAAGTGCGACGATGGGTAAGAATCGGCCTCCTTTCAAAACTCCATTGAAACA
Source organism: Spergularia marina (assembly GCA_963680865.1). Classification (NCBI taxonomy): domain Eukaryota; kingdom Viridiplantae; phylum Streptophyta; class Magnoliopsida; order Caryophyllales; family Caryophyllaceae; genus Spergularia; species Spergularia marina. The sequence continues at coordinate 9,411,273 of OY804544.1, read as the reverse complement.
CTCCACCATATTGGTAGTCATTATACCATACCTGAACCCACCGTCATGAAAATTTGACCACTTCTCCATCTCCAAGCCATGTTTGGTCAAATATCGTCGTGTATCAATATTTATTTCACCCATTCGATTGAAACCACGATTGAACTTCTTCTTCTGATGTTGTGTGGCAGTCCAACCAAACAAGTTTTTCAAATCCCTACTTTTAAACTTTGTGTTGATGTTGGATGCCACATGACGCATGCAAAATCTATGGTAGGCATGCGGCTCAGTCATTTCGATGTGTTCATCATTCATAGCAGCTTTGATGCCATCATGTTTATCTGATATAACACAAAGACCTTTTCTATCTGTCACGAACCTCCTTATACATGCCATAAACCAAGGCCAACTATCAGTATTTTCACTCTCAACAATACCGAAAGCAAGTGGGTAAAGTTGGTCGTTAGCATCAGCTGTCATTGCAATAAGTAAAGTACCCTTATATTTCCCATATAAATGAGTGCCATCAATAGTTATAAGAGGGCGACAATGGCTGAAACCTTGAATTGATGGTCCAAATGCCCAAAACACTCGAAAGAAACTTTCCTCATTAGGTTTGCATGTTGGCGTATTCACAAAATGCACAACAGTTCCTGGGTTGGATTCTTTCATTGCTTGCATGAAGTGAGGAAGCAAAGTGTAGGATTCATCCTAATCACCATATAAATTTGCAATTGCCCTTTGTTTAGCATTCCACCTCTTCATATATGAGATAGTATAATTGAATTTATCTTTCATAAATTCAATAAGAATTGGGACTTTAATGGACCAATTCTTGGCAAAAGGTTTTTAATAGCTTCACTAATGAAACCTTGTTTCAAATTCATATGATCGCGTGGAATAACGTCACCAACACAGGTAGTTTCGTGAGGCCCAAGATAAGTGACAATGGTGAAGACTTCTGAAAACTTGTTCTTGTTTTTGTGATGCCCTAAGCCTCCAATTGCATGGGTTTGGTGTTCTACCACACTTGAAAGTGACAGTATGGGGTTTGAATTCAGGCACTTTGAAAGTTTGGTTACATTGTACAGAGTACAAAGTTACATTTTCTATCAAAGCAGCCTTATTTGGAAATCTTTGACCAACTATAAACTCCCTACCAACCTTAACTTCAACTTCATTGACCCATGTTTTCCAAGCATTCACATGTTGTTGATCAATTTCAAGAATCGTATTGAATTCTACGTGTGGAGCACTCTTCCCAACCAAATCATCATCCTCATCTTCATCATCAATCATAGTTCAACAACATTCAACTCCTCCTCAGCCTCATCTCCTTCTAAATCCCCGTCCAAGGTTCCCTTATTTGTGTTATTGGTTTCAATAGAAACATATTGCGCAACATCCCCAAATCTCATTGATGTGAGAGAAGTATTGGGCGTTGTTGAAATTGTTGTTGCCAATACATTTCTAGAGTCTACCATTCCCACTTCAACATAAATGTCCATAGAAGAAACCTTTGAGTGTCGAACAATTGCCCACATAGCAAGTAAAGAACGATCATTATTAAGGGGTACAACCTTATAACACCCCGCACTCGGATACTTCATCTTCACCGTCAATGAAACACTATTTCTATTGATTTTCATTGCGTCACAAATCTCCCCAATGAAGTCATTATAAGTCATACTAGTACTAGCAAATACAAAACTCTCATTTCCACCCTTATAACAAACATTTCCACTAACTTCAACAATTTCTCCATCCCAATAACATACCAAAGGATATCCAGTAATTTCCATTCTATAATGAGAAAAATAAATTAATTTGATTAAGAAATTCAACTAACATAAATCTTCGATTAACCAAAACCCTAAAAATCGACTTATGAATTTTAATAACTGGACTCAAGCATCAATACTAACTAAATTGGATTAAAAATATTAGTAATCTAACCTAAAAAATAACTCAATGAACTCAAATTAACCTAAATTAGGGTGGTTGAATTACAATATTAAACAAAACCCCTAAAAATTCTTAAAAATTCCTAAAATTCAACTTCTACTATATAGTCATGAAAATGCAAATCATTATCAACAATAACAAAACAAATTATTGAATAAATTAGTAATCTAACTAAAAAAACAAACAATTAAACTAATGAATTGAAATTAACCTAAATTAGAATGAATGAAATTACCTAAAAGAAATTGGTAAAATTAGGGGCAAAGCAGCGGCGGCCGGTGGCGGCGGGAGACGGAGGAACAGCGGCGGCGTGGGGCAGACCGGCGGCGAGGCGAGGCGGCGAGGTAGGCTGGAGAGAGAGGATTTGCGGGGTGTTTGTGTAGAGGGTCGGGTGTGTTGTGTGAGAGTTGGGGTGAATTTGGTTTTTTTTCCCCAACCCCCGATATAACGACAACAGAAAAAAAAAAAAAAAATATGAAACCACCACCCCCCATGGCGGTTTCACCCTAGCCAAAATTTCCTTGTACCTCAGATCTGTGAAAAAACCGCCATGAAGGGTGGCGGTTTCACTTAAAGTGAAATCGCCACCCCCCATGGCGGTTTCACCTTAGGCAAAATTTCTTCCCAGCCTCAAAGCTACTGTTCAAGACGCTTAAAACCGCCAGTGCCACTGGCGATTTTGTCCTGAACCTAAATGGGGTGACGTGCACCCCAGAAGATTGAACATTTTTCAATCCAACCCATTTTGTTTAATATTTATTTTTTGAGCCCTATTTCGAAAAAAAATTCTTTTTAAAGAGGTTCTTGATGTTATTTTCATAATTTACAATATTTTATTTTATTAATAGTAATATTTATATTATTTTAATGGGTTTTATTTACCACATTTAGCCTAATTTTGCTACATTGAGTACTTTAATTACCAAATTCGTCATAATCCGCCATTTTCGGGCCTAGTTGGTCGGCCCAAACCCGGGAAAAATTCAGGTCGGCCCGGGTCGGGCTTGGGCCATTTGATCAGCTCTAAACTGAAGGTAAAAGTTTCGCTGCTACTTCTGAGTCTGCTACTCAGCAAACTGGTCTAGCCAAAATCTGATTAGTCGTCACTAGCTATTCCTACGGACTACGATTACATGAGTCTTTTACCAGATACTAAAAACGCTACTTGCTATCGACATAGCTGCTATATATTGGCTATCGACCTATTGTTGAACAAACTTACAAGTACAAAGTAAACGTTTGTTTAAGTTCATGACATACGTAGAACGCCCGAGATCAAAGCGTGGTTAATGATTCCTTTGTCGATTAGTAAATTAACGTTAAGTAGTAATTAAACAAAAGCGTGAGTAGCCGATTTCGTTTAGAATACAAAATTATTTTGACCAAATAAGTATTACTATGTCGTTTTGTACGCAAAGTCCACGTTTCTTATGTACGTAATATGTGGAAGATTGCCCCAAACTCACGATAATTTTGTTTACTAGCTAATGATGGACCTTTAAAATGTAACTCGGAACAAATTGCAGTACAAAATAAAGGCCAACATTCTGAACATCGTACTAATAACGATCAACGATGGCCGATGGCCAAGCTTAGGCTTGTTTATTGTGATTGGTTGCCATCTTTAGTAGTAGTACTCTGTAACTAGTAATATTTCCACGTTTTTGCTAATTAACAAATTAAGGTATACCATCTGTCCCAAATTAAGGTATACCACGTTTATGTGAGAGGATTTGAAATTCCATGAAAAGTTGGACTCGTTCGGTATCACCGTCGTTTTCAGTTTTTGGTTTTTTTTCGCGTAAAAAAATTTAGTTAAATAAGTTGCAAAAATTAATTTAAACTGTATATTTCTATAATAGTCATACAGAAAATGAAAACTGACAACTGAAAATTGAAAACCACTTTTTCTGGTTTTCAAAAACAGGACTTTGGTTTTAAAAAAAAAAAAAAAAAAAAACAGAAAACTGAAAACAGAAAACGATACCAAATTGAGACGGAGTGGTATATATGAAATTGGTATCAGGGCCTCAACTATTTGTATCTAGCCTTTCGGTTAACATGGTCATTTCACATTTCTAGGAAGTCTACATGTTCAAGCTCGTTAATTATATAAATGCAAACTATTGAAGTTGTACGTGCTAGCCTTACATATCAATATCAATACTATACCTTTAATAGTCTAATTTTTACGCCTACGTGACAACCTTTGAAAGCATCCATAGCCAAAAAAAATCACCTCATATCCTACGTGTCGCCCCGCTGTGCAATTTCATTCTCGCTCCTCCATGCAATCAATCCCTTTAATACGCGTGGGCTCAACAATTAAATCCTGGCTTGATTTTTTTAAATAAGGTCTTGATTTTTTTTCAGTTGTCATTTCGTCTTCCTACATGTATGAGTTTTTTCCAAACTTTAAGTGATGTTATTTGAAAAGACTTTTAATTAACATGAGTATTTAATAAGGCCACCTTTGGCTTTTGATTTACCATTTTTGCGGTTACAAGGTGATTCGAGATAGTATATATATGTTTGTTTTGGGTTAATTTTGATCAAAAATATATACACTTCATGCAAAATGACGCAGAGAGAGATGCAAAATATATTTTCTATCAATAATTATTATATGATAAGGTTAGCCAATGTTTGTATATTTTTTTTTTTGAAGAAATTGTATATATTTTTTTTTATGTCAACTCTATTATTTGTTTCTATATTGGTATTCCAATTTCAAGTAGTTAGATATACTACGACTATTGTGGCAGAATTTGAACTATTTGCTCATATGTGTTTACAAATTTTAAATCGGTAATTTAGTGTAATTGTTAATTTTGGGTTGCTTTAACAATATTTGAATTTGTATACATACCACTCCCTCTCTCTCTATATATATCCTTCTGTTACATTTACATCTTAATAACGACAGAAACATATATTACCTCTTGCCTCTTCATTTGCCAATTGTGTCGGCTACACCTTAATTTGAATCAATATAAAGTAGAGTATATGTTAAGTTTTTTGTTTGATTTTGGTGAGTTAAATATCTAATCATACATCAACAGTCAGTTTATAAAAAAAAAGAGAATTTAATGTAGGAGAAGATATATATCTAATCATACATCTATAGAGTGTTATTTATTGTAGCAAGACTTTGTATAATTTTGGTTTTACGAAACATGAGGACAAGTTACGAATTCCAATTAGTTTTATTGTATTTGAACTCCTATTATCATTATTTTAGTTCCCGATATGAACATCTTGGTATGTTTATTTTCGGTAGCATGATTGACAAATTATTTTAATTTTGGGTATAGGTAGCAAACATGTTATAAAAACTCTACGAATAAACTAAAAAGATCCCGTGATTTCACGGGCCAAAAAACTAGTTATGTTATAATTCGACTCCTATTCAAGACTTGTGTAAGATTATTAGTGTCGTCGCATGTTAGTACAACAGAGGTTATATATAGTCAAATATGTAGATTTCACATGATGTCCTGGTTTTCAAAGAGATTTGATGAAATTAGAACATTGTCTTTAGGCCTTTAGGGGGCTACACAGTATTTAGAAAGGATGGGCTACTAGATTTAATTATTTACTGCCGAATTAAAAGAGTCAATTTGGCCAAATCCTATATTCGTCGTATATGAGTATCAGAGTATGTGACCCCTTCATTTTCCAAGAAAATACAAAAGCTAATGTGCTGATGCAATGATGCTAGTTTAGTACTAACAACTAGCAGTCTGGCAGTTTATATGTTGAGAGATACTAGTATTTAATTAAGCAGTTGATTAGAAATGTCTTAAGAAAAACACAAATATAATGATCTTGATCAATGATAGTGTTCTATATATTGCAATCGCTTTCATGGGCAACATGCATTCCTAGTTGATGTTTATACAAAATTATACTAGTATATAAATAGTGTGCTAGCTAGGGGCGTATCTAAAAAAATAAGTAAATGTGAATGGTTAAGGTTCTTTTTGAGAACCGGCGACGAGAAAGTGGTGGGCCAAAACGAAAATTCTAGATATAATCTTGAATAAAATCGAAAGGATGGTTTTATCTATCAAATTTAAATAAAAATATTATTTCTTAAAATGAATCGTATAGAGTTTAAATCGTATGGGTTGGATAAACCACAAGAATTTATATACTCCGTGGATGCCATGTACAGTCATGGAGAAAGTTGATTAGTGGTAAAGATGCAAGCTGGCGGTGACTTGAGAAGAAAATGTTGTGAATCCAATAGAATAGAATTGGGTTTGGATAGTTGTCTTATCAAAAATTATTTTATGTAGTATCAATTTCATACACATTAGAATAACAATGCAATAACGCAAAGCCAAATAGTTCGAGGAAGTTTTCTTCCTAAGATAAGCCTACATACTTTTTCTTTGTGGTGCAAAATAGGGGTATAAACCTGTCCCATAACTCAATAGGCAATACCAGAATCCGTTACGTAGCTTAGTGGGAGAAGTTTTGCCCTTCCACCCTAAGTACCCAGGTTCGATTCTCATCTCCTTGGAAGCAGGATCTCCTTAACCCCCTCCTTCCTCTTCCAAGGGTCTGGTTTGATCCTCAGTTGGGCTGTATCCTGGGAGTAGAAAGCGCAAACTGAGGAGACCCACTTACCGTTTTAAAAAAAACTCAATAGGCAATATGCTAATTAGTAGTATTCTCTTTTAAAAAGAAACAAGTTAATTTTAAGTAGAGAATGGCCTAATGGTAAGTTATTTTTAAGTAGAGAATGGCCTAATGGTAAAAAATGTATATCCTTGGTGATTGATCCTAGGGTTCCAAGTTCCAACTCTTCCAAGTCCAAAACTTGTCACAAATAGTAAACTGTAAGAGGAACGAATGTCCAGGCTAGTGTCAGACGGAGTAGTATTCTCTTGGTGCTAAACCCTTAACAATTTTACTTCCACTTCTCCTCGTGCTAAACGCAAACAATTTTTTTTACTACTTGTTATTCAAATTTACTATCATTTGTGTAAAATATATTTTACGTTTTCTTAGATGGATTAATTTTGACAAAACATCTTACCCCGTTAGAGCGTCCCTTTCTAATTACAAAATCACCAACTATAATTTAGGGCATGTTTAATTTGGTATCGTTTTCTGTTTTCAATTTTCTGGTTTTTTGAAAACCAAAGCCCTGTTTTTGAGAAACAGAAAAAGTGGTTTTCAGTTTTCAGTTGTCAGTTTTCTTCGTATTTTATTGTTCAAATTGACAACTTGACAAGAAATTGCACGTCGTCCTTGCTCCAAATGTAGGGGAAGAAGAAGACAAGAAGAGAGTCCCCGTCCTTCATTTTCTTCAGATTTTATTGTTCAAATGGTGAAAAACTAGGCCTAAAGTCTAAACCAACGTTTCCAAGCAGCTTTGTCCCAGAGCTAATTGGCTTTTTTTGGAGACATTACACACAGATTAATAGATTCAGAATTATTGCAACAAGTTTGCGTAATTTGGTTTATACAAAGTCCACATATTAGCTGGCTTCTTTAATTGTGTACAGTACAGTACAGCCAGATCCCCTTTGCAAAATATACTTGACAACATTCAAAGAATAAATAAAAGATTCAGGGCAGATTCTTTGGAGATTCAAGAAAAAGTCCTAGTATATTCAATAATGCTGGTTTGAGCTTATCTCCCCTATTTTTCTTTGAATATTCTACAAAAAAATATCGGGAAAATAAACTGACCGGTTAAATGAGGTTTAGAGATTCCAAATACGTCTTTTCTGAAAAACAATTTAAACTTAGAAAGACAATATTCCAAAATTATCAAGTTCTGAATAAGTGGTTGCAAAACGCAATTTTATTTGCTTCTTTGTGGATTGTTAAGTACTTCGTACATTCAAATTCGTTCTTAGTTGAACCTGTATTAGGTTAACTATACGGAAAAATCATTGCTTACACCTTGTGTAACTCTTTTAGGCTTACACACCCAATAATATTTAAGATGTGGCATATTTTATTAATTATAAAAAATGACATAAATGGAAACATGGATAGTATGTCTACAGTATCTAAACAAACATAATATGATGCCAAAATAATGCAAAAAACATCCAGCTACATTTGACCTTGCATTTTATTTTATTTTCTTTTGTGTTTTTACATCTATAGCCTTGTTGGGTTTGTATTTAATTTTTCTTTTTTGGGTGAGATTTTGTCTTGCTTTTTTAGCTCTACATATGAGTGGGCGGAAAAAAATTGTCTCGCTCTATATTTCATTGATTGGGTCGTGTACGTGTATTAAGAATGACAAATTGGGTACTCGACTCGTACCCGATTCTCTAATTTTGTGAGAAAAAATCCGCAAAGACTCAAAGTGATAAGTAAGAATAGCTCACCACTACTGCATTTAGTAGAGATCCATTGTTCGACTCAGAAATTCACAACACCATTTTATTCATGAATCTTGATAGTAATTAGAGTATATGAGTTTTTTTCATGCATTAATGTGAGTGAAGAACATTTTTTGTCATGAGTATATATTGTCGAATCATTAAGATTGTACATAGTGGTGGATCCATTTAGAAATTGTGGGGGGGGGGGTACGAAGACACAGAATTGTAAATTTTGGTACTAAAAACCACGAAGAGTCCTAGTAAAAGATAAGAGGAACACCGAATAAATTGTTGGGACATGTAAAATACATTTTCTGAATTCGTCACCGAGTGTACATTGTGTATGATAGACGATCTTTGTCATGCATGGTTGTTGTCATCGAATCTTTATTGTTACCCAATGATCTCGCCACGCACCGGTGAACCAATTTGATCGAGGCTCATCGTGTCATGAATAAATTTTAGGCGTTGGGTCCAGCGATGGAGACTGACTACACTGACTACTTGTTAGTTGTCGTCAAACCATACATTCTGTTCACTTCTTTTTAAGTACAAATGAGTCAGTAAGCCATATGCAGTTAACATACACCACATTTGAAATCTCCATTTTTCTCTTGGTCACGTATTTTTTATCAAACCAAAATAAGAACAGAGTTTGATACGATTCACGTATGAACTTATACACCAACGACTTTAAGTGTGTTACTTATGATTCAGCAGTAATGGTACTAAAACAACTAACCAATAGCTACTAATAGCTGAAATGGTCAGTGAAATACGCTAAATTTACTTAATTTAGCTGGATTGTATCCAAAAGGAAAAACAGATTGGTAGCTAGTAGATGAAACGTCAATAAATGAACTGAACTTAAATTAGTAAAATTGAATTGATACTATCTATCCCAGCTTAAACGTCCCACATTCTATTTCGGGACATCCTACCTCAAACACCGCATGTATTTTGGGACATATTTCTCTATCATACTTTTATTAAATTATCACATCTCCTCTCACATTATCTTTCTTACTTTTATTAATCCCCACATTGGCTCTCCTCCTTTTTTTTTATAATATTATCCTACTCAAATTACTATATCAGCTTTTCTTATTCCACTACAAATACCCCACGGAGCGTTTAAGTTGGGACGGAAGGAGTAGTTGATATGGCAACTGAACTAAATTGAATTGATAAATTGTACTATACAGAAACCATTCGAATAACACAAAATGGACTATATAGAAATGATCCGAACAACAAAAAACTTAGTGAACTAAGAGTTGTTAGCTAGTAGTTTAAACGGTACTAAATGGACCTGATTTGAACTCTCGTGTACAGATAGATTGAATTGTTAATTGTTTAACCAATATTATAAAAAAAAAAAATTAAAAGAGAGGAAAGATTGGTTTGGCACTTATCGAAATGCATTTAGCGCCAAACCAAAAGCTTTTACGCGCCAAACTAAAAGCATTGTGGCGGCCATTAGCCTGGCTAATGTCATTCTTCTAACCTAATTACCCATATATAATAAGGATCTTTGCTAGTCCATGTTGATCAATTCATTCTTTTAGCATTTATACAATTAACATATTATATATACACCTAATAAACACAATACGTACTTCTCTATCAAATTATAAAGAAAATAACTCTAATAAGTATTTAGGACATATTAGTAATTTTACTTATGGATAAAAGTGCTATTAGCTAATAAAAGGGAAAAAATTAAATATTAAATATTAAAAATTAAAAATTAAAAACAAGATATAACAATCGGTGGATACTAATACCCACCAAATCAAAAAAATATTATGCATAATCCACTCCTAGCCACTTGTCATAAAACCATTTGTTGTGTAAACCATTGAGGCTTACACAGTGTGTAAGCAAACAGGCACCTCCAACTAATGTTTGGAATGGGCGATACACGATATCATCGTTGTTTATTAATTCTATACACGATCCAAATTTTTGTAACTTCCATCTTACAATCAATAAGGGATCAAAACACTTTGATGCGCTAAAGCCTACGGTACAACTTCATTCTCAGATCATTTAGGTGTGTATAGATTTCGCTTGCAAAAATAATAGGAGTCTATATGTAGTAATGTAGAGAAATAAAAAAATGTCTATGGTTAGTTTGTAGTAAAATTAATCAAATGTACAGTAAATTTTGTTGCATAATTTTGTAAATGTTGGATTAATAAGGAAAGATAGACAATCAATGGTCCTTGATTTGGGAATCAAATCAATCTAAATTTTCTTATATTGATAGACTAGTTTTTATACCCGTGTAAATGCACGGGAATTACAAATGTTTATATAAAATAGTTTTGTGGCATATTACTTTAAACATATTAAATAAAAGTATCATAATATTGACAAATATAAAGGAATTTAAAATATAGCATTGGCAAACATAAATTTAAAATTTGTAAAGAGAATTTATAAATGTCGATAGAAAAGAACCCCAAAATTTATAGATATAAGGATTTAAGACCAATGATAATGATTTCGTCTTTCCCGTGTGATCAAATATGTTTAAAAAAGCAAGCATCATATAAGATATATCCTCCCTACCAACTTATTTCGTTTTGAATCTCCTATTGAACGCATAAACCAACAATCGACTTTTAAACTTGACAATAGTTATTATCCTGAAACTTTCTTAGTTGATCCCCTCTCCCCCTTAAATTCCCTAAGCGTCCCCACAATTCGTTTTAACTCTTATACAAAGATCCTCGGCCGACATTTTCCACCCCCCACCATCAATTTCTATTGCCCACATACACCTCCATGCTAGTATCCCACCCACTTTCCTTACCAAAACCCAATCACCCGTCAACATGCTACCCGACATTGTAACAGTTTGATCCATCATACGTCGCAGCACAACCCAATAAGATTAAATGTCACCCCTTAAGTTCGTAAATCCTCGCTTGGGTTTTAAAAGGTGAAAGGCTTGTTGGTAATGTATAGTAGATACCTATTATAAACATATCATAATAAAAACCTTAGTGTTCCAACTTAGGACAAACCAATTCCATAAACCACTTTCCATAATCTTGGAGTGTTACAAACACCCTCTCCCCTTATGTCATATGTTCTAGCCGACCCTCAACCCCAGTCGATGCTTACTTGGCCCCTTAACCAACACTTCTTCACTTGTCATATTTTTTAAACGGCACTGCCACACATGAACTCATTTGAGGCCCCACTCCAAGTGAATTCCTCAACTGGACCTCACCCGGTCAATTCCTATGCACCTGTTCTCTTTACCCGTGTCGATTCGTATACTCGACCCTCTAAAACACACATATACTCGACTCCTCCACTTGCCCTGATCTGCCTAAGCGACATATGAGGCTCTGCCCCACATGAACTCCTATACTCGACCTCCAACTCGGTCATTTCTTTTACTCCCAGTCCCCTTTACATATGTAGGTTCTTATTCTCGACCCCTTATAACACACATGTTATCGACTCCTCCACTTGGCACCCCTCATCTCCTTATGCAACATATGAGGCTCCACCCCACATGAACTTCTCTACTCGACATCCAACTCAATTCTTGTACCTTGTTCTCTTCACCCGTGTCGATTCTTATGCTCGACCCTTTTTGACACACATATTCTCGACTCCTCTAGTTACCACCCCTGATCTTCCTGCGCGATGATCCCACCATTCTCCGAAAAAATTATATCTTACTTTCGGAGTATATGGAATATTTTAAACTCTTCTAATAATATGATTGGTGAGCAATCAATATACTTTGATAACCAATGACATCTATTGTTGTGCATCAACTTATAAGTCAATAAGCATATATTTTCAATGTCGGTCAATAAGCATATATTTTCTAATTCATTTGTTTTCTCTGGTTCTTCACTCTAGTCACTCGCATACTCCATCGTTTGATCTAGTTTTAGCGTCTCTCCTCGAAAGGCCCATTTTACCATGCAAAAGTGATAGTGTAATACCCCGGATTTCAGAGGAGATCCCTGAGAGATTAAGGGCTCATATGAGGTGCTTAAGAGGATTGATAGTGCTACTCATACCAACAAAGTCGACTTTCCTTTTAGGAATCCCATGTGATAAGAACTCCATAGTTAAGCGTGCTTGACTGGGAGCAATTTCAGGATGGGTGACCTCCTGGGAAGTTTCTCAGGGTGCGCATGAGTGAGGTCAAAATGCGCCGAAATGACCCGTGTTGGTCTGTGAGGTCAGCCCACAGTCTGGCAAGCTGCCATAGGTGACTACTCTCGGCTCAGACGATGAGTCGGGGTGTTACAAATGCCGAGAGTGTTACAAATGGTATCAGAGCAATCCTGCGACCGCGTGTTGATCTTGTGGTCAGGAGAGCCCAGGTCAGCAGCCTAGCGGGGGAAAGATCCTAGAGCTAGACTATGGTTGGCTGCCAGTCGCAACGAGGACGTTGCTTTCTTAAGAGGGGGTGAATGTAATACCCCGGATTTCAGAGGAGATCCCTGAGAGATTAAGGGCTCATATGAGGTGCTTAAGAGGATTGATAGTGCTACTCATACCAACAAAGTCGACTTTCCTTTTAGGAATCCCATGTGATAAGAATTCCATAGTTAAGCGTGCTTGACTGGGAGCAATTTCAGGATGGGTGACCTCCTGGGAAGTTTCTCAGGGTGCGCATGAGTGAGGTCAAAATGCGCCGAAAGGACCCGTGTTGGTCTGTGAGGTCAGCCCACATCCTGGCAAGCTGCCATAGGTGACTACTCTCGGCTCAGACGATGAGTCGGGGTGTTACAGATAGCGCGATCTAACTGTACATGTAGTCATGTACCGAATCTTCGTTTAAAATTGCTGAAATACCTAGGGTTTTAAATATGTGGTTCTTTTCTCTTTTAATATTTAGTATGTAGAAAAATATTATCAACATATATTCTTGTTCATATCTTCATTTTGAATTGATGAATTGATTTATGTAAATGTAAATAAAAATTAGTTTATAAATTCTTTCGCTTTTTAAGATTTCTAGATTTGTTTCAATAATTAACGAATCATAATACGAAGAGAATTAATCTTGGTCATTCATTCACCTAGATCTAATGGCTAACAAAATACTCCGTTTTATTTTCTCTCTCCTCCCTTACCCACCACCATCACGCACCGCCCATTCAACACCCGCCTGAGATGTTGCCGCCGCATCCACCATCCACCACCTGAGACATCACCGCTGCCACCACCAGGTGCGTAGAACATCGGCGGATCTAAGTTGGCTCACGACCTCCCCGTCTCCACCTCCTATACGCCAATGCCCTCACTTTTGTTCTCCCTTTTTCCCCATTTCTCACAACGATTACCCTCCCCACCTGTCTCCTCGCCTCTCTCGCCACGTTCTCGGCCCCTTCCTAAAGCGTCGCCACTAGAAACAACCAAAATTACCGTCTATAATGAGTTTTTTCGTTTTTCTTCGTGTTGCATAGAGGTGGATTGAATGGCGGTGGGCCTATTGTTGGTGGTGGTCGCCGGAGGTGGCCACATCTGGTGGTGTGGGCCGATCGTTGGTTGGTGGTGGTTGGTGCTAGTGTGTGGAGGTGAGGTGGTGGTGGACGTGGGTGGTTAGGGTTGAAGGGAGATGAGAGAGAAAATGTATTTTTTTTTTTTTTTTTTTCCTCTATTTTTTTGAAACATTAACAATCTTTTGATGAACATCAAAATTGATGAACATGTACTTTACAATTGACGAACATTGACTAATATTGATGAAAATGTAATTTAATTAAATAAATATTGAATTTTATCGTTGTACATTGAAATTTTGATCAACATTAAAAATTTGATGAACATTGAATTTAAAATTGATGAACATTAGTTTTTTTTTATGAACTTGTAGTTTTAATATAATGAATGTAAACGGAAGATTTAAAATAAAAGATTTGCTCATCTACATTTATTTGGACTGGTTCTTTTCTTTTTATAGAATGAGTTGTAAAAATTTGTATGAAGTAACAGTTAGCACACTGGTAATGTAATGAATATGTAAGTGAGAGGTCAATGGTTCAAATCCTAGTTCACACATTTTTGGTTGATTTACCAATGAGCATTGCTGACATGTCAGTTGTATGCAGAAGCTCGCCAAGTCAGCTTTTCATGCACGCAATTATTAAAAGTAATAGATAGATTAGTTATATATCCTTTACCTAAATTTGTAAAAATAAAAGATTACAAAGCTCTAAAAAAATTCGAAAGTCTCTATACGCGTTGAATGACCAAGAAAAAAGATTCGTTTATATTGATTCGTAACAATACTGGTTTTACTGTCAGTCTAATAAATTTACTGCAAACATCTTAATTTTACTACACAAGCATATCATTTACTACTTGCAAGATTATCCGCTCGCTTGTCATACAAACTTGTTAAATTAGTTTTTACATACGTCTTGCCTTAAATAAGTTAATAAATAGAGTACAACTACAATTTCTTTGTAGATTCAAATAAAGTCATATAGGCCCAATAAATTAGTGAATTAATTAGAGAAATGAGCATACCCTTTCACTTTTTTTGAGGGACACTTTCCCCCCTTCAATCAACCAAACATATAATCCTAGAGTACAAAAAAATGGGTTAAATAGTCCTCTCTTTTCTGTTCTTCCAAGAGTTAATTAACAAGCTCAACATTTGACTTACTCTTGATAAAATAATTGGTTGGTGTTGATAATTTAACTAATTATAATCCTACAATTATTTATTTGACGTGACCTTCTAATCCCCAAGTTGGGGGGGCATCCATGTGCACTATATAAACACCCGTACAACATCTTTTAAAGGATCAAACAAAAACCATAAAAAGTCATTGCTTGGAAGTTTATGCAAGTTCCTTCTAATTTCCATCTTTTTTTTTTTGTGTCTTTCCCTTTGTGAAGTTGATCATTTGATTTAGCCAGAAGCCTTGGAGAAGAAGAAGAAGTAAGATTTTGATGGCGTCGTCGATTCGAGGATTGATACTTGTTGCTGCATTTTTCTCTTGTTTGGTTGCAGTAAGCTATGCAGTAGAAGTCAAGTTGTCTGATCTTCCTGTAACTCTCAGCGTTGCTACTACTCCTTCAGGGAAAGGTAACATTTTTTTTTTTCCACAAAAATCACCTTCTTGTCAAATAAATACATGTAAAAAATTATTACTTTTACAAATTTCCTAAATTGATTGATTGAATATATATCATAGGTCAAAAGTTGTGTATTAAGACGTAATGGAATTTTGTAAGGGCACATTTGTTTTGACCATTTAGCAACTATCATTGAACCCCAAATTTTACATACGGGAAAAATAATCGATCAAATACCTAAGCTGATGGTCGACAATAAAGTAACGCTTATAAATCTTCGTATGTACGTAGTAATTGTATATGAGTATTAAGGTTGACCTAATGGTTAGAAACTCAACCTGCCTAAGGTTTTCACGGGTTTAAAGCAGCATTAGGCGCTCCCCTAAAAAAAAAAACGTAGTAATTGTATACAATATTTGAGGCCATTTTGCAAATGAAAATATTATTAGTTGAATACTCCTATTCATCTGGTGTGTAGCTAGGTTGGTAAAATTTCGCACTAAATTATACTCCTTATTTATCGATCCCTAAATCACGACCTATAACATTGACGAATTTTATGATGACGTTTTTTACCCTGAAACAGCGGATCTAAAAGCTGGTGAGAGCAAAGTGACAGTAACATGGGCATTAAACCAGACAACAGCAAACACATCAAAATACAGTAAAGTATTGCTGAAGCTTTGCTACACAAAAGAGAGCCAACTTGACAGGCCATGGAGGAAAACCTCAGACGAGCTGTTCAAGGACAAGACATGCCAACATGAAGTGGGTAAGAAGAACTACACAGCAACAGCAACAGGAAACTCTGTAGATTACATCGTTGCGAAAGACGTTCCGACAGCACATTACTTTGTCAGAGCCTACGTCGTTGATGCTGCAGGTGAAAAGGTTGCCTATGGACAGACTCAGGGTGTTGATTTGTTCGTCACTGCCATCACTGGCCGTCATACCTCGATAGATATCGCTGCGGCCGCCTTCTCCACCTTCTCTGTGGTGTCCCTGGCCTTCTTCTTCTACTTGGAGAAGAAGAAGTCCAAGAAAGCGGCCACTTAACTATTGCAATGGAGATGAACTATTTTTTTGTTGCACTTTTTTTTTTTTTTTTTTTTTTTTTTTTTTTTTTTTTTGTTGTTGTTGTTGTGATTTGCAGCCTTCTAAATTCGTGTTAAAGGCTTCTCTGGCCTGGCTTCAGATTTTACTCGAACAACTTCTGGTATTAACATAAGATTTTACTCTAAGGGAACTCATCTTGTTGTGAGCAACCTTGTTCCAATATATACTTTAATCTTCTATACATGTATGTGTGTGATTTATCAACGTCTAATACAAGAAACTTTTGCATGAATGGACTCATTTCGTTGAAGACTTGTATCTTTTAGTCGATTGAGGAAATGTTACCCAGGCCAGGCCACAATACACGGTCACGTACAAAGACACGGGAAGATGATGGATAGAAAACCCCCTAAATTAAACTTGCGATTTGAAGGAAAAACAACAGTTTAAGACTTTTAATTTAATCTCCTCATATATATTCAAACAAAAAATGCAGTAGAAGCATTAACTAAACCGCCGTGTCATGTGAGCTAGTATGTAGCTTCCCATCTTGTAAACTAGAGTTCAATGAAAGAAACTCTACTATTGTTCTCATTAATTATTGTTGATCTTTGACACTACTCCGTATTTGTTTGCTCGGAATTCGTCTAAAATATATAAACAGACGTTAACACATGAAAAGAACGATGATCAGGAGTATTCTTGTATGTGTACATGCACCCTTATGAGGGGAGTATCCAAAGTTGAGAGGGTCTATCGTCCTTTACCGTAGGTTTTCCGAGGGAAACTTCCTATAAGTACGGTTGATTGTGAATACTCCTTAAACACGAAATGTTACACAATGTGACACTAGAAATCACAAAGAGCCAAACAAAAAACACTGGGGAAAACCACAAAAAGACAAGAGGGGGGAAATAAAATAAGGAAATATGAGACGTGAGAGACACAAAAACTGATCGGAAAAGAGTGAATATTGAATTTTTCAAAGGCTTTAATTACGCCAATTGGAACTCTGTATTTCCAAAGAGAAGTTGACTAAGTGATTAAATTAGCATTAAAGTACTATCAAACAAGTCATCAAAATGTAGACCCACAAGATAACAAGAGCATGCATTCTTTATTCTTGAACCCAATCAATTGGAAGTTTCGTCAACTCCAAGTTGATTAAACTCCACATGTGGCCATAATGTTGATGATAAGCTATCACACGATAATTACAATTATCAGATTCTCACCGTCCGCATATCACACATATATTATGTTATTAAGATTTTCATACCCCCTCCTGTTTTGAGTGATCTTCTTATTTGTTTTGCAGTTTTTAACTAGCCATATTGAGACTAGTATATAGACCAAATGAAAAATCCGTTTGACTTAAAATCAAGTGAAACTTGTAGAACGCACTGCAGAATAAAAGATGTGTTAGTTTTTACATCAAGTAAACATTTCATTTGATCTATGTGTGGCTTCCAATATGCCTAGTCAAGAACTGCAAAACAAATGGAAATATCATCAGAACAGAAGAGAGTATCACTTTTTGTACTTATGTTGGACATTTGAACTCGGCTACTGGAGTATGCGAGTAGTATGAGGGATGCTATGGTCACTCTCTTTGGGAGAGTGACAAGAAACACTCAATATTTTATTGGTTGTAATTCACAAGTGGTGCAATTAATGCTACAAGCAAATGATTATATTTTTGTTGAATAGCCAATAAAAATTTGAGTGTTCCTTGTCACTCTCCCAAAGAGAGTGACCATAGTATCCCTCGAGTAGTATAGTAGTAGTCAAATCTCCGATAATATCGGCAAATGTGAGCAATTGAGGTTTGCTCAGAAGTTGCAAAACAATTATGACAAAACCAATCACATAATTACTTGTGATTTGATACATACGATTATACGAGTAAGACTCTGTGCGATTCAACTTATTCAACAGTGTTTTCAAATCAGATTAAATTTATTCAAATCAAATCAATTCAGATCAGTTTTATTCATATCAAATCAGATCAAAATTATTCAAATAACAATCAATGAATCTAGTCTATTTCTAGTTATTAATTCGTCTAATTGCAGTTAATTTATCAATTAATTCAGTTCTTATCAAATCAAATCAAGTTTATTCAAATCAAATCAAATCGGATCAGTTCAATTCAAATCAGATCTGAAAAATGCAGTCCACTCGCACAGGGCGTAATACTACTTTTAGTTATTTCCTTTGATAATTATTGTTTGGATAACATACACCGTTTCTCCTACGGAATACATATTAAAACCAAACATTATTAACTTAAAAAGAACAACGGAGAGAGTAAGTAAACTTGTGAAATCGCAAGTTTCGCACTATACACACTCGTAGTCTAAAACTAAGTCAATGATGAATCCTGTCCAGAAATCAACTGCTCCAAGCGTTGTTTAATGGGCTAATGTGAATGTGTAACACTCACGCTAGCTTTGACTCAACAACTCAAGGAGCAGTTGATTTCTACCGTGCGAATAATTTGACCCAAAACAATAGAAAATGTATCATCTGCTATAAATTTATCAAGGAGATTAGATAATGTATTAACGTGCGGGCGCCGTACCATGTTTGTGTGGAGGAGTGATCCGGATAAGATGCACCGTACACCTAACTTCCCTTGGAACTTTGCCTTTGTTGTGTACGGAAAATATCAAGCAAGACAAGTTTGTTAACTTTAAGTTATCTTCATTAAGGTGTTGCGCCTCACGAGTAATGACTAGTATATGACGTGCAAATTTTTACGGAACTTATCATGAGTCATGACATGAAATCTTGGCGAGTGCGACGCATATGCAACGTGCCATGAGAAATGCCATATTAACGAAATATATAAGACAGAAATATGTGGCATGAGTTCGGTTAAGAAGTGTAACAACTTGTTTGATAGAGATGAATTGAACGGAAATAAATGGAAGAAGAGAAATGAACGGAAAGGGAAAGATGAAAAAGGAAGGGAACTGCCATTTCCTTTGTTTGGTTTACATAGTAGAAATTTGGAGGAATTGGAAGGAAAATGGATGTTTTTATGTTATGAATTGTCATTTCGTCTTGGGAGAAAAGGTAAATGACAGTTTAATGAAGATTCATTTCCTTCCACTTCCAGATCATTTTTACTAACCAAACGTTGGAGAGCTGTAAAATATGTATCTGTTACTTTCCTTTCCATCTAATTCCATCCTACCAAACAAGCTGTCATAGTTTTGAGAGTGACCGATAAATAATGATAAGTTTCGCAATATAACAAACGCTAAGGGGTCGTTTGGATTGTGGGATGTGAATTGAAGGATTGAATGGTGGGATAAGATGTGAGAATTGGTAGTAGGGAATTAAGTGAGATTATACAATTCCCTTGTTTGGATTAGCTTGGGAATAGGTGGGATGAGAAATGAGATATGCATCAACTTTACTAATATACCCCTATCTAAATAATAACAATTCCTTATATAATTTTTTTAGGGGTCAGTTTTATCTTTTAACTTGTTAAATGAATTTCCAAGTCTAACACCTGCCCCCCTAGGTATTAGATTGAGGGGATAAGAAATCCCTCCCACCCAATCCCCATCTCCTTATCCCATTTTCCAAATAAGGGAATATACTTAATTGGGAATAATAATCTCATCCCTCCTTCTATTCCCTCAATCCAAATGACCTCTAACGACTTTTTTTTTTTTTTTTTTTTTTTTTGGAAGTGACATGGTGGAGATAGTTTTTGAGGTGTAAGGAAGCCGTTTCCCTATTTCCGAAACTTCTTCGATATAGAAGTGAATATTAATGGTGCTGGAATTAGTCATTCCCAAAGTAGCAGGGTAGTCACTACTCACTAGCCACTAGCCAGTCCAAAGCCAACCATATGTTACTAGCCTCCCCAAATATCTTTAACTTCGCTCAAATCAGTGACCTCATAAAGAGGGGGAGTGTTGATACTCTTATCATTTTTCATTGAATTCTTTTCATTTGGTTTGAATAAGATTGAAAATTCAGGCCAGACATACAAAATTGAAAGAAACAGGGCGAGTCCTGGCCAGACATTCCCAATCATTCTCCAAAGTCCAAACCCGTTGAAAGGAAAGAGAGAGCTTGTGGCCGGGTGCATGCTCCAGCGATCAGGTGGATCGCAACACTAGACGTATGCCGGAGTACTAACAGACTGTCGACACAGGAATCACAGCTGGATTATGCTTATCTATGATGAATCATATAAATACTCCATATCTACTGATCACTCTGGTCTATACATAAATCTTATGACATTCACACACACAGTAAGCCAGTATGACACCTGAATTATCAACAGTCAGCACAAGCACACAGACAACACAGTAATTCAGGCTTTCACAAGCACTGAGCGGAAACAACTAACACTGACCCATGGATGACCTATGTCGAACTATTTCAGTATTAAACGTCAGTAACGTGCCGTTTTATGAAGAAATGATTAACATTACTCACCCAATTAAGCAGTAGCTGACATGAGTCTGAAGTTCTATATCGCGTGATTAGCGTGAGGCATGAAGACTGTCAATAACAAAGGTCAGAGTGGGAGGGTGAAGAGAGAGTTTCTATGTACCAGGTCATCCACAAATAGCATATGTTCAATTTATTCACTGGGATTGGACGATCTACAGGAGGCTACTTTGTCCGCAGAAACTGATTTACACTGACTGATTCCAGCACCTAGTTTCAACTGAACTATTCTAACAGTGTACATTACTCAAGTGAACGCTTAATTATTCGATAAAGAATAGTAAAATACATTGTATAATAGGAAAAAATAGGGGTCAAGAATCAAATACCATGTCTGTGCTTTGCATCCGGTCCGTAGCAACAAGTGATACCCTGTCTTCATAAACATCTATATATCCAAATGCATCAGAGCCAGGAGGGCACTCCAGTGCTGCTTCAAAAACGCGATGGTGCACCCCATGGGAATCAATAGAGTAACCTCCTTTGTGATCATGGCCCGCGAGGCAGACTTTCACACAGTTGTATTTGTGTATCACATCCATCACTTCGTCATAATTCCATAAGAGAGCTGCCGATGATGATGCGCCGGGATCCAGAGGGAGGTGGCAACAAATGATCACTTTCTGCTTCCGGTCAGTTGCATCCTGGAGAATATGATCTAACCACTCCAATTGCTCCTTCCCAACTGCGCCATTGAACATCAAAAACCTCCTTTCATGACCTTCTAGTCCAGCAGGACTATTCTTCTCTGAGTTTGGATTTTTCTCATTAAGAAATCTCACAGCTTCCAGTGTTTTTGGATGGTCTTCAGCCCAACCAATTGCACTTATGTCGTAGCCATCAAGAACTACAAATCTGTAACCAGGGCTTGGTGAAAATTCATAGTATGCACAATCATTATTACTGTGAATGTTCAGCAATGGGAGTAGCTCTCCTCGAGGAAGATTGTAGAGGCAATGATTGCCAATCATATGATATACTGGCCCATTAAACTTATGGAACTCAGAAGCAATCTTCTTTATAGCACTCAGAGATTGATCTTTTGGGCAAAACCCGTCAACAATATCACCAAAATTTACAGAGAAGTTGAGATTTTGATGGTCATTCCATTTCTGAACTGCCCTTTGCAGCACAAGTACACTATGTCTATAATACCGGGGAACGCCAAGAAAGGAGCGACCATCAGGAATATCAGCATACTGAACGTCTGATATAACCCCAAAGGAGAAAATGGGTTGTTTCCCAGGAGTAGTGATCAAACCCATAAAATCAAAAGACAACCTCCTCTGAGAGAAGAAACAAACATTAGAACATACCCTGAACTCCTGAAGAGGGCAAGTAACAGAAGGCTGGAAATCAATGATAATATACAAGTGGGGATTGACTGGGAAACAAGATATGGAGGAAGAATGGGGAATCCATGGATACTCATGCAGTTTGTAGCTCGACTCTTTCACATAGGTACCATAATACAAGGAGATAACAGGGACAGAACTAGAACTAATATCTAATCACTTTGAAACAAACAAATTAGTTATTACACCTACTTGCAAGAAAAGAGAACCAAAAAAAAAAAAAAAACATAGCATAATACACGAAGGCATACTTTTGCTAATATACATTTGCATTTCTAACTTCTAAGTTAGGAAAATTATCAAGAACAATTAATTGGAATTCCTAGTTGTACAGGCACGAATCAATTTCTGCGCTACAAAGCAATTTACTGTATGGTCTTAATCATATCCCTTCATTTAGCAAAAACAGAAAACATCACTTGCGGTAGAACATAGTTTGCTTGATTATCAGATAATAAAGTGATTAGAACATCCTTTTTCGCTTGATTTATAACTAAATATTATTGCTCTTGTGTGTTCTTTTTCCTTTGTATATTATAGAACTTTTGACAAACGTGTTTCATTACCTTTTAAAATTCCCTATCTTCAACTTTTTATTGCCTACATATGACGGTTTCAGAGGACAGTTCATGTTAGCCAACCACAAATCACTTTGGGATTAAGGCTTAGTCGTTGTTGTAGTATTGGATAATAAAGTGAGCTAACTTAGAATTTCACATGCCTATAAGGTGAGTGGCAACTTACTAAAGTATTCGGATTAACGATAGAACACAAACTGCTTCTCAACAATTACAAACGTGCCCCCCAACCCTCACCACCCTCGCCCCAAACATCCCAAAGTCCCAAACTCAATTCAGGGTGGGAGGTTTTACCTTTTCCATGAGCTAGCAACATAACATTGCCTGACGACAATGGCATTTTGAAATTTACCAGCTAACTAACTTTTTCACTGGTAAAATATCTAAAAGGCTTACAAAGACCTTTGACAGTAATATGGACGTCCAGTATATGTGTTCCTACACTATTGGATTTGTTATACACTAGCATTTGACTTAAAATCTATTGGATATAATCCACTAGAATGCTTGGTATGAACAAGATAAAAGAAATGGCAACTAGTAGCCACAAAGATCCCTGAAAGGTTTTGAACAACTGCCTACAAAATGTTCCAGATACAGCAGCTAAATGTCAAAGCATCGTTGAAAACATAAACTCTTCAAGATTGTGAAAGCATTAATAAGTTCCAGCTCGCTGAAAAAAACCTACAATGAACTTCGGTCAAATCCAGTCGTAATGTTACTTTCCCCTAAATCGATGGCTTCATTACAAAATAGCTACACTCAAAGTCAAGGATCATAATTGAAGATTCTACTAAAGTAGCATCTCAGAATCCTATCAGAAGACCTTAGGCATCAACATTGACGCTCTATTTCCCGTATGTTCCATTAAATCCAACCAGCCTGTAATACTTGCATATCATGGGCATCTAGCACAAGGATTAGGTAGGTTCCAGTCCCTTGATAAAAGAACATGAAAACATGTCAATTGCCAACATTATATTCCTCGGAATGTTGAAGAAGTAGGCTCCCAAAACAAAGTCTTTTCAGATGGCAGCAGACGCATGAAAAAGCTGTATAGTCTATACTAAATTGCACTCATCTTGTTCCTCTTCCCCTGCCATAGGTTTCACCTAACCTCAATCTCACCTGTCGTTCCACACTTCCACTACATTTTCAAAAACAAGAATACAGAAACAAAACCCGTAGGGATAAGCCAAAAGTCTGAAACGAAAACCTAAGATCTCCAGCGCTTATTCATCTCTATTGTTTTAAGAAATAAAAAGCAGACACCACGTAACTCAACAGAACGATGATCAACTTAATAATGGCATTATTGCCCCCCCTAAATTTCCTAAGACAAGGCACATTACCTCTTATCCCAACTAATTCTTTCCGAAATTGACTCCCTATACATCTCCCGACAATCAATGCTTACCAACCAATCCACACATCTGTTACAGCTGAATATCAACTTCGTTCAACAACTCCAATAAACTATCAGTAACTAAATGCTGCACTTCACACAAATAAAACCGATGCTGAACGATGTGATCAGGCTCAAATCAACCACATTATGTGGAACACTCAAATTTCAATTAAGCTACTGAAACACTCTTTAAAGATACTCAACAAAACTATCTATAACACCCAAATCTTCAAAATCGCTTCGGCTTAAGGAATTCAAACCAAACGTTAACAATTTAAAAGAACGGAAGGCGTACAATTTGTAGGAATAATCTCAACCAAAAGGGGGTTACAACCCCACTAACTTTTGTGCACAAATTTGGAGAATTGAACCGTCACAAATTCAACTTATATGTAAATACAATTGAAGCTTACATAAAGATTGAAACTTTCGCACAATTTTGGGTAGTTTCTAAAAATCGATTGGAACCCATTATTACTGAGCTAATTAATTACACAAAAAGCAAAGGCAGAACAAGAAAATTTAATTACAAAATATAATAATTTACAAAACCCAAATTGAAAAAAGAGTTGAATAGAATTACCAATTGGGATCGCGGTAATACGCAAATGCTGCTGCTACAAAATTTATTAGATTTGCGTCTCTTAATTGTTTGTTTATTCGTCCCCTTTTGTTTATCTGGGAATTGTCACCGATTTTGTTAATTTTGATGGGAAAGGGTTGAACAAAGGTATCACGTGAGTGGAAAAAAAAGATATTCTACTTAAAACCAAAAAAGGCAGATGATTAAGATTGGCCTATATGACTATGTACAAGAAAAAAACGATTGGGGAGACCCAACAAATTGAATGTGGTTTATCGAACTATGACACACAAATCCGGATAGAACCCACGTCCTCTTAGGTCCCGTTTGATAGAAATATATCTTTCTAATTTAAATTGGATGACAATAAACTAATCTGATTTGATCTGAATTTGATTGAATTTTAACGAATTGGTATCAATAATGGACCAAATTAATTGATCGTTATTTGAGGCTTTGAGCAATATTGATCCGTACTAATCTGATTTGAATGACGCTGAACTGATCTGAATACTACCTTTATCAAGTTCTATCAAATAGGGCATGGTTCATTTGTCAAAGAAGATCAATTTCCAGTAGATAGTGGACAACTTATTAACGTCCCTTCAAAAATACATGAATTGAAGATCAGTAGGTCTTATGGGAGACCGTCTTTCAATAATTTATTGAGAGACCAATTACTCCCTCCTACCCAAAGATATTTTCCTGTTTCTTTTTGCAGTTTTGAGTTGCCATGTTGGGAGCTATATTTAGACCAAATGAATCGTTCACTTGCTTTAAAAACGGGTCTTTCATTTAGTCTACAAATAGTCGCCAACATGGCAACTCAAAACTGCAAAAAAAAAAAAAAAAAAAAAAAAACCAGAAAATCTCTTTGGGTAGGAGTAGTATGTTATTTACATCGTGACCCTGTTTATATAATTAGGGACCGTTATACTACTTTTGGTAATCGTTTTAGTTAAATACTTTAGACACTTAATCCAAGTTTTGCAAAGGGGTTACTTTATAAATTCTAGCTAATTTAATGTGATTTGATCTTCTAAATCATAGATAATGTGATTTATTATAGTAAATTAATACGATCACTAAAAGTATTATCATGGTTACAATCAATGTAAAAAAAGTCACTTTGTAACACAGTATAATGGTCTCTCAATAAATTATTGAGAGACCGTCTTTTATGAGACTTTGTGATTGAAGATTTCAACTTATTAACGTCCCTTCAAAAATACATGAATTGGAGATTTTTAATGTCTTTACGAAGGAGTTTAATTAAATTGATTGAGTGCATATCATATACTCCTAGAGAAACATACTGTGTATGTAGGAGTCTAGGACGTGTTGATCTATCGCGGGACTACTTATCGATCGAGGTAAGAAGATTATTTATCTCCTTCAATATAATTTTAATTATGTTGTGTTTGTATGAGATATATTTCAGATCGTTTGGCAATAAGAAATGTGATTCAAAAAGTATCTGCTGAGTGTGAAGATTAGAACCAATGATCTTTTAGTTTAAGAATAGCTTGTTATAAATATAAGAATTGAGATTGTTGTACAAAGAATTTGAAGTTCTCGCTAACTTTGTTAAGGGGCATAACAGGAAATGGTCCCTCTTATGTACTTCAGACTTCACGTTGTTGTCTCGTTAAAACTTACCCCCAGCTGATTCCCTCTACTTCTCTCAGTTGTTCCGAAATACCTCAATTCCTCACAAATTCACTAGTAATTCAAACCACACTAGTCAGTTGTTGCTCGGAAAACAATCACTGAACAACAAAAAGAGGAACATTGATGAATCTATGATAAACTAAAACTTGTAGAAGAAGAATTAGAGAGAAAAGTTTTAGTATCATAATTGTCATTATTAAAATCTGATGAAAAATGAGCTTACAAGTTATGAAGGAATTTATACAGTAGCTTTGCTATAACAGAATCTCCAGCTAGGATAATTCATAACAGAATTCTGTTAGAATTCAGTTATGGTTGCAGGGGCAAGTTGGTCATTTGATATAAGATGCTGCTATACTTCATACTCCCCCCTCAAGGTGGAGCTGGTGACTGAAAAACCAGACCCATTTTGAAGTCAAAATGCTTATGCTGGCTTTCTCTAAGACCCTTGATCAGTATATCAGCAATTTGCAGACCTGTTGATACATGCTCAATTTCTAGAAAGCCTTCTTGAATCTTGTCACTGATATAATGACAGTCAATGTGAAGATGTTTAGTCCTCTCATGAAAGACAGGGTTAGCAGCTATTTGCTGAGCTGCCTTATTGTCACAGAAGAGTGAAATAGGCAGAGGTGGGGATGCCTGCAAATCATGGAGGAGACCATACATCCATTCAACCTCACTTGATGTCATTGACATAGCTCAATATTCACTTTCAGCTGCACTCTTGGAAACTGTGTTTTGCTTCTTTGTCTTCCAAGAGACTAAGGATCTTCCAAGAAAAACACAATATCCTGTTAATGACTTCCCACTGTAGGGACAATTTCCCCATTCAGCATCAGTGTATGCTTGTACTCGAAGTTGTGAGGATGAAGGGTAAAAGAGAGCCATATCTGAGGTGCCTTGTAAATACTTCACCACATGGAGAGCAGCCTAATAATGAGGGATCCTTGGTGAGCTGAGAAATTGGCTCAATTGCTGCACATTATAGGATAAATCTGGTCTTGTTAAATTCAAATATAACAGCTTCCCAACCAGTCTTTTGTACTTTTCAGGATCAGGATGAAGTTCACCATGATCATGGGAAAGTTTGACAGTTGCAGGAAAAGGAAAAGGACATGACTTAGATCCTGTCAACTCAGCTTCTTGTACCAGATCTCAGATGTACTTCCTTTGGTTCAGCAGAATACCAGAAGAATTCCTTGATACCTCTAATCCCAGAAAGTATCTGAGAAATCCCAGATCTTTTATTGTGAATTTTTGATCTAGTGCAGCTTTCAATTATTTGATACTCTGATGATCTGAATCAGTGATGAGTAAATCATCAACATATACCAATATCACAGTGAAGAGATTGTTGATTTGCTTGGTAAATAAAGAATAGTTATTCTTTGATTGACTATCCCAATTCAGATGTGAGAAATAAGTATAGCTTTTTGTTCCATTGTCTGCTAGCTTGCTTCAACCCATATAAACTTCTCTGTAACTTGCAGACTTGTCCTTTCTTAGCAAGAGCATAACCTTGAGGTGGTATCATATAAACTTCCTCATCAAGCTGACCATGAAGAAATGCATTATTCACATCTAGTTGATGTAATGGCCAGTCATTTATAGCAGCAAGAGCAAGAACTATTCTCATAGTGGCAAATTTTGCAACTAGTGAGAAAGTGTGCTTATAATCTTTACCATAGATCTAGTTATACCCTTTTGCAACCAATCTTGCTTTGAATCTCTCAATGGTGCCATCAACCCTATATTTGACTTTGTATACCCACTTGCACCCTATGGGTTTGACACCCTCAGGAACTTCTGTTAAAATCCAAGTCTGATTCTCTTCTAGAGCAGCAAGTTCCTTATTCATAGCATCAACCCATCGATCATCTTTTGCAGCCTGGGTGTAGTGACTTGGTTCAGTTTCAGTGAGCATTGTGGCCATAGAAGCTAGATAATCTTCACTAATGTGGAAGATTGAAATGCAGTAGATTCTGAAGAGGTTTGTTGGGCATCTTCATGTACCCTAGCAGGAATGCTGTGAAATATGAAATCATTGAGTTTATCAGGGATTTTTGATGGTCTTATGGATTTTCTGAGGGGGATTATCTCAGGTAATTGTTGAGAAACAGAATTTTCTGAATCATTTGCAGACTCAGCAGTTTGGGAGGGAATAAGAGATGATGTTTGTGTTTGAGAGAGTATGTGAGGAGGTGGAGAAGGTGGCATTTGTGAAATTGAAGATGGTGGTGAGGGTGGATCCTGTACAGGTGTATCAAGTATAACAGCAGGCTGAGGTTTGGGAATATTTCCTGCTGGCATGAGTGGAATAGAGATTATTGGAGGTGTTTTGACACCCTCTCTGAATGGAAAAACTGATTCCTGAAATACCACTTCTCTGCTGACTATAATCTTGTTGGTTTCCAAATTATAAAGCTTGTACCCCTTCTGAGCATTAGGATATCCAAGTAGTATACACTTAGCAGATCCGGGAGCAAACTTGTCTTTGTGAGATGCAGTGTTTGATGCATAACACAGACATCCAATAGTTCTCAAATGTCCATAATCTGGAGCTTTTCCAAACAGAATTTCATAAGGAGTCCTCCATTTGTTGACATGTGAGGGCATGAGATTGATTAAGTGTGTGGAAGCCAACACACATTCTCCCCAAAATCTTGCTGGTAAACTAGTGTGTAGTCTTAAAGCCCTGGCTGTCTCAATGAGATGCATATGCTTTCTTTCAACTCGGCCATTCTGCTGGGGAGTTCTAGTCATAAACTTCTGATGGATTATGCCTTTGTCAGCAAATAATTGTTAACACATTTGATGAACTATTTCAGTACAATTGTCATATCTGATAATCTTGACATTGACTGCAAACTGATAATGGACATATGCTAAGAAGTCTACTATGGTGGCATAGACTTGAGTCTTGGCTTTTAATAGATGAGTCCAGACGGCACGACTATGATAATCCAATATAGTCAAAAAATATATGGCTCCAGATATACTTGGAGTATGATAGGGACCCCACAGATCAACATGCACAAGCTCAAATAGAGTAGATGCCAAAGATAAACTTCTTGGAAAAGGAAGTCTGTGTTGTTTGGCCAGCACACAGGTTTCACAAAACAGATGTTAAATTCCAACAATATTTGTTTGGTGTACATGACTAAGCTTGGACAAAGAAGTATGCCCTAACCTAATGTGCATCAGTTCCAAATCTACTTTGCTAGCATCAGTGGCATTAGAGAAGATAGCATTACTTACAGCTTTATTGATTTTGACATTATGAAGTAAAGAGACATATGCACCTTGAATCCTGTATAATCCTGACACTTTTGCTCCCGTAGTGATTATCTCCTTAGTTACATGGTCCTGAAATAGGCACCCATTTGTGTCAAAAATACAGGTGATGCCATTTTTGGATACTAGTTGACTGATAGACAATAGACTGTGTTTGAAGTTAGGCAAATAGAAGACATTGGTCAACATAATGTCCTTGGTGAATAGTATAGATCCAGTAAAATGCACCAATTTTCGTTGCCCATCAGGTAATCCAACAATAATAGGCTTGTCCAGCTTTTGCATAATATAGAAATGATCATAATGGGGACACATATGCTCTGTAGCTCCTGTGTCAATAAT
Source organism: Spergularia marina (assembly GCA_963680865.1). Lineage (NCBI taxonomy): Eukaryota > Viridiplantae > Streptophyta > Magnoliopsida > Caryophyllales > Caryophyllaceae > Spergularia > Spergularia marina. The sequence goes on along the minus strand of OY804544.1, from coordinate 9,381,124 downwards.
CCAAAATATAAGCTGCAGATAAGGAGGCTTGTAGTTGAAGGTATTTGCTATACCTGCAAAGTTGGTCAGAGATGCCATATTATTTCCAGCTGTTGAAGTAGATGGCTGAGAAGATGACTGAGACTGCTGATAAGTCTGCAACTGCTGAAGCATTGAGTGAAACAGCTTTGGATCAACATGCATTGCCTTTGGTTGATGAGCTTTGATGTGATATTGAAGCAATGACAGAGGATTTTCCTCCATTGGAGAATCATTGTTGATGTCTGAGGCTAGATTTGCTGCAGGTCTGGTACTAATGTTGTTTTGTTTCAGCTGCTTAAACCAGTCGGGGATTTTCGCTCCAGGTTTCTTGAAGCATTCATCTGAGAGATGCCCTCTCCTGTTGCAGTGTTTGCAGGTGGATTTCTTCTTGAATTCCCTATAGGTTTTATAATCAGTGAATCCAAATTTGTTGAATGTTTTACTGGTTTCAGGCTGATTCTGAGGTCTAAAAAATTATTTGCAGCACCCTAGGACTGTCTGTCAATCATCATTGCACTGACATCGACATCCTCAAAAGATTTCATACCAGTTAATTGTCTTCCCCTCTCAGCTCTGAGCAGTTGACTGTAGACAGATGTAAATGGAGGCAAGGGTACAGTAGAGAGCAGGTTATCCTTAATGGTGTGATAATATGGATCAACTCCCAATAAAATCCTGATAACCTTCTGTCTATTCTGAGCATCAACCAACTGTTTCAGAATATTGCAGGAGCATTGTTCCATACCACCACAACTACATGTAGGAATGCCCTCAATTGCTGACATATCTTCCCAAATCCTTTTCATCTTGCCATGATATTCAGCTATAGTTTGGTTTCCTTGCTTAAGATCATTCAATTGACATTGAAGCTCATAGAACTGTAAACTATCAGTTTGACCATAGCTTTCATTAATCTCTTCCCAGAGTTCTTTAGATGTGTTACAGTACTGATAACCCTCAGCAAGTTTCTCATCCATGGCAAATAAGATCCAGCACATAACCAAATGATCCACATAAATCCACTTTTGGTAATCAGCATGTGTAATAGCAGGCTTTGGTAATGTACCAGTCATAAAGCACAATTTATTTTTAGCAAGTAATGACATCTTCAGAGTTCAGGGCCGGCCCAACCCCTAGGCCACGGGGTGCAATGGCCTAGGGCCCATGACGATATGGGGCCCAAAGTTAAACAGAATACCCATTGCAAAAATGAAAAATAAAAAGGAGTAAATAAAAAAAAAATATGTGGACCTCTCCCACGTTAGTAATCAATCATTCCTACAAATAATCTTTCCACAAATTTGTTACATTTCTTTCCTTAAAATTCTCTCCACACTCACAAATTTCTATCGACTTGCTCCAAGATCATTGTTATTTCCTAAATATAAATCAAACCTCCCTCCATTATAAAATACAATGGGGAATCAATAATGCATAATTTACATACTATCAAAAATTATTTGCTAAATTGGGAAAACAATTCTAATGGACAAAATAGAATTGAAGAAATTACTAGGGTCTTTTTAGATACGAAGTATCAGTTTTCGCTCAGACGACTTACGTTTTGTCTACTTTTTAGTCTTTATTTAATTTTAACGATTCTTGATATATAAAGGATGACAATTATCATCTAGAGCCAACTTTTCTTTTCAGATATTGACGAATAATAAGATATCGTTTCGTACAAATTTTGGTAAAAAACTTTTCCCCCATTATATGGAGCCCCAACTTCCTCTTTTGCACTAGGGCCTCCAAATTGCTAGGAACGGCCCTGTCAGAGTTCTAGTCCATTTCATAAAACCAGTACCATCAAATTTGTGAGAAACAACTGGAGAATTAAGTTGATCACCTGAACCAATGTGGTAAGGATCAGTGTAGAGTGCTGAAGAAGCTGAGTAAGAAGAATTTCCAGTGATATCTGCTATCGTTCTGACGCTGATAGTCAGGGAATCAAATAATCTTCAGGAAAAAGAAATGCAGCCTGAAATTCGTCGAACTTCACCGGAAAGTCACAAGATCAGCGAAACCACCGGAGAAAATCACCGTCGAGCTTATCGAAATAAACGAATAGTTCAAGAACACCTAAAAATAGCAATTTGAACCAGAAACTTCTTGTAGAAGCTTGATAATGCTGATTCTCCACTGAAAATACCAGAAAACCAATCGAAAAATTGAACCGAAGGCGAATTTGTGCAAATTCACCAGCAAATTTGTTTTCGAAGACGAAAACGAGTAATTCTGCTCAAATTTGGGAATTTTGATTGTTTTGAGCTGAATTTGGAAGAATTCAGCCTCGATTCTGTGAAATTACAAGAGTAATTTCCAAAAAAAAAAAAAATGATGAAATTGTGCGGAAAATGATCAGATTAGGCTCGATACCATGATGAATCTATGATAAACTAAAACTTGTAGAAGAAGATTTAGAGAGAAAAGTTTTAGTATCATAATTGTCATTATTAAAATCTGATGAAAAATGAGCTTACAAGTTATGTAGGAATTTATACAGTAGCTTTGCTATAACAGAATTTCCAGCTAGGATAATTCATAACAGAATTCTGTTAGAATTCAGTTATTGTTGCAGGGGGCAAGTTGGTCATTTGATATAAGATGCTAGTATACTTCATAAACATGAACGACAACTTTGGAGAAGTTAAGGTATGAATTATGATACACTTGTCATAATTTAACTTGCCATTGAAAACTGAGCTTGTTTCCATTTTCCAGACCTTTGGATCAATACTCAAGTGAGTAGTGAGAATTAGGGTAGATTTCTGCATAAAATCTGGAAAATTGGGGAAGAATTTAGGGGAAATGTATAGAGTAGGGTTGTAGGGATACGAAAATGTTTGTGTTTTGAATTTTGATGATTATTAGTGTCGTTCATAACTTTACATTATACTCCGTATATATAATATATATACTTCTGAACCAATTCTGTTTGTTAATTGGTGTACATTGGTATTCCCTTTGAGCTGTTCAAAAACCCGAAATCCCAAGCTTTCGTGCTTGGGTTTAATCTAGATGAGAACTTCATGTGTGGCAGTCCAAGCTGTTTGAGTGTTTTTTTGGGTCAATTTTGGTATAGTCTGAAAACTGGTGAAGTTTTAGTAATCTTTTATGAGCACCTCGCCTCTTTTTTTTTTTTTTTCCATTGGCTTAATAATGATTGTGAAAGTAAAGTTGAAACAAAACCCATTAAAAATCATTTGTTGCTGTTGTTTGATTTTCTGACCGGATCAAGTTGTTTGATAGTTGTTGCCTGTTGGTGATTAGTTGTATCTTTAGACGAAAAAATCATCGGTCAGGAAAAAAATGTATATAAGCTGTAATTCTCGCATTCATATCCCCTGCTTCTCTCTGTTGCAACAGCGTTAAGTGCTACAAAAAGACTCTTTACAGTACTCAACAGTCCAGTTGTCAAGGAGTTCTGATCTGCTCCAGTTTGGGCAACAAGTCTGACCTTGAGGCTCTGAAAAGCACTAACAAAAGTACAAAACCATCCAAAGTGCACAGCACAAGACTATGTTGAGAAGTTCAAGGCTGCTGTTTATGATGCCGATGATATGTTTGACGAGTTCTGCACTGTGGCCTAGCGGAAGCAGCAGCTACTCAAGGAGGGTAATCATCTCTTCGAGAAGGTACGCCTCTTCTTTTCTTCTGACAATTCTCTCAAAGTAGCATACAAAATGTCCCGAGAGATTAAGAAAACTAGGAAGAATTTGGATGGTATTGCCCGTGATCATACCAACTTTAGCTTCGCTGTTGACAGCAACAGCTTTGCTATTGACCGCAAGCATATTAGGAACAGACGACAGGAAACGCTCTCTTTTGTCAATGCACCCACAATAGGGAGGGAGGCCGATGTTGAGGCTATTGTTGATAAGTTGCTTGATTTGAATGGTGGAAAGGGTGCTCGTTTCCTTAATGTTGTCGGATCTGGAGGGATGGGTAAAAGCACTCTCGCACAACTTGTTTGTGATGACAAAAGGGTAAAAGAAGAGTTTTCTTTGAACGTGTGGTGCGCTTGTCTCGCCCACTAAGACAGCAACTAGTCTGATAAGAAATCAATTCTTTGTAAGATTCTGGACGTTGCCACAGGTTATACGCATCAACCTTTATCACTAGAAGAAGTGCAAATGAAATTCAGTAGGGAACTAGAAGGAACGAAGTACTTGCTAGTTCTTGACGATTTGTGGAATGATAACAAAGTAAAGTTGGTGGAGCTGAAAGAATTCTTAATGTTAGGTGCTGCTGAAAGTAGGATTATGGTTACTACACCCTCTCATGATGTGGCCAAAGTTATAGGGAATAGTCGTCATATATATGTCTTGGAGGGCTTGTCGGATGAAAATTCATGGCGTTTATTTGAGATGACAGCTTTTGAAGAAATGTCTGAACAAAAAGCAAACCCCCTTATAGTAGAGGTTGGTAAGAAGATTGTTAAGCAATGCTCCAATGTTCCTCTTGGTATTAAGGTGGTGGGAAGTATATTGTGTGGCCAGAATTTAGATAAGTGGAAAACTTTTGAAAGGTTTGGAATAGGTTGTAGTAGTAAGGGTGACAATCAAATCATGTCTATATTAAAGCTTAGTTATTGTGCATTGTTCCCAAAGATTATGAGATAGAGAAGGACATTATAATTAGGCTTTGGATGGCACACGGATACATTGTACCATTTGATAGAGCTCAAACTCTCAAAGCATTGAAGAAGCTAGCGAGGAGCATTTTCTGTTTCTATTACGAAGATGCAAGATGTGAAGATGGACGAGCATGGAAATATCACATCAATTAAAACGGACGACTTGATGCACGGCGTGGCTGATACAGGGACTTATGTGCAAATGTAGATTGTAAATGCTAAGCTGGATTTTCAGTTAAAAAGTTAGTTAACAAATTCTTCTAGGAGGTTGTTAGGAGGTTAATTTCAGTTAGCAAAAGCTGTTGGCTTACTCTAGTATAAAACCAACACTTTGATTGTAAAATCATTCAATCAATCAAATAATAAAACTTTTCTTTCTTTCTCAATCTCTTCTCTGTCTTCTCTTCTTCTTTCAACTTCCTAAACTAGTTCAGCTATAGTTGAGCTTGATCCTAAATCTGATCATTGTTGTGCCTAAAAGACACCAAACGAGTCTAGCAAACATTCGGCAGCAATTCGACGCAAATCGAATAAACCAAATCAAAACGAAATTCAACAAAGACAAACAACCAACGCCAAGATATAAGTGGAAAACCCTCCAATTCGAAGGGAAAAACCACTGGGCACCAATAATCGATTTCACTAATCAATTTAGCAAAATTACAAGGTTCAAAGTCTCAAGTTATGCCCCTAACTCGAAACAACAAAATCCCAGCTACAGATTAACTATCATTCGGATCAATACTACTTGATTATCCTAATCAATTGTAGTTACCAAAGAATCCAAAAGAATGATACAAAGTTACCTGTAGCAATTGATACAATAAAGAGAACACCTCTATGAAGCTCCCCCTTAGCAATGCTGATGATGAAATCAAGCAAGGAGCTCTCCCCGTGTTGCTCTCTGATTGTCGGAAAAAAAGATCACTTTCTTCCTCACTGATTTTTGTGTCTTGTGTTTTCTGGGTTCTGCCTTCTGCTCCTCTGTCGAAAGCCACACACAAAAACAACCCCTTATCCTCTTTTTTTCAGTCAAACAACCCCTTATCCTCTTTTTTTCGGTCAAACAACCCCTTATCCTCTTTTTTTCGCTCATAGAGTCGGGCATAGGAGGGGGGTTATTGGGGGTTCCGGAATTTGCGTCAATAGGCTCAAAGAGGTCTTTACACACTAACAAGTCCTCCATCATACACTTCCACATGGAATAATTTGTGGAGGTCAGTTTAATCATTAAACCCGAATTACTAGACTCCATTACAACCTAGCTTATAACCTAAGCTCTGATACCACTGTTGTGCCTAAAAGACACCAAGCGAGTCTAGCGAAAATTCGGCAGCAATTGAACGCAAATCGAATAAACCAAATCAAAACGAAATTCAACAAAGACAAACAACCAACGCCAGGATATAAGTGGAAAACCCTCCAATTCGAAGGGAAAAACCACTAGGCATCAATAATCGATTTCACTAATCAATTTAGCAAAATTACAAGGTTCAAAGTCTCAAGTTATGCCCCTAACTCGAAACAACAAAATCCCAGCTACAGATTAACTATCATTCGGATCAATACTACTTGATTATCCTAATCAATTGTAGTACCAAAGAATCCAAAAGAATGATATAAAGTTACCTGTAGCAATTGATACAATAAAGAGAACACCTCTATGAAGCTCCCCCTTAGCAATGCTGATGATGAAATCAAGCAAGGAGCTCTCCCCGTGTTGCTCTCTGATTGTCGGAAAAAAAGATCACTTTCTTCCTCATTGATTTTTGTGTCTTGTGTTTTCTGGGTTCTGCCTTCTGCTCCTCCGTCGAAAGCCACACACAAAAACAACCCCTTATCCTGTTTTTTCGGTCAAAGAGTGAAGTCAGCCACATGACTTACAAAGACACACGCACACTTTTTTTTTTCATTTTCTTTTTCCTTTTTTTTTCTGTTTTTCTTTTCATTATTTTTTCTTTTTGATGTACAAATAGAAAAATTAATAAAAAACAATAATAAAGAATGGGGGTTGAACCCCACTTTAACAATCTCCCCCTCCAACCCGATTCGGAGGAGAAACGTCTCCTACAACTCACTTGGAGACGATCCCGGCCAACTTGCAAAAACTTGCGAACTTGTGGCTGGGTAAGACCTTAGTCAACATATCAACAAGGTTCTTGTCGGTGTGGATTTTTAGCAACTTCAAAAGCTCATCTTCGATGACCTCTCTCAACCAATGGTAACGGACATCAATGTGTTTTGTTCGAGCATGATACATGGTATTCTTGCTCAAATCAATAGCACTTTGGCTATCACAATGTACAGTGTACACCTCTTGTTCCAAACCTAACTCTAGGAGAAACCGTTTAAGCCACAACATCTCCTTACCGGCTTCTACTACAGCTATGTATTCAGCCTCAGTCGTAGACAAAGCTACACATTTCTGAAGCTTGGATTGCCAAGATATGGCTCCCCCCGCAAACATGAACAAGTAAGCCGAGGTGGATTTTCTACCATCAATATCACCCGCCATATCCGCATCAGTGAATCCTTCAAGTATAGGTTCAGATTTTCCAAAACATAAACACATTTTCGATGTACCCCTCAAATATTTTAGAATCCACTTCACCGCCTCCCAATGGGATTTTCCGGGATTAGACAAGAATCGACTCACTACTCCAACTGCATGTGCAATATCCGGTCGTGTACAGACCATTGCATACATCAAAAAACCAACGGCAGAGGAGTATGGTATGGAAGACATACCTTCTTTCTCTTCATCACTAGTCGGGCAATCTTCTTTTGTCAACCTAAAATGACCCGCTAGCGGCGTACTCACTGGCTTAGTGCTCTTCATATTGAACCTTTCAAGTACACGTTCAATATAGCGTTCTTGTGAAACCCATAACTTACCAGCTTTCCGATCTCGTATGATTTGCATGCCTAAAATCTGTTTGGCAGGGCCTCAATTCTTCATATCAAAAGACTTAGACAAGTCTTCTTTAAGGCTGCTAATCATATCTTGATTCTGCCCCACAATGAGCATATCATCAACATAAAGGAGGAGAATAATGAAGTTACCATTCGGGAACAACCTAAAATACACACAAGGATCAGCCTCTGTCCGCGTATAATTATGACTCGTCATAAATGCATCGAACTTCTTATACCACTGCCTTGGTGCTTGTTTAAGCCCGTAAAGGCTCTTCTTCAATTTGCACACTAAGTGCTCTTTCCCTTTCACTTCAAATCCCTCCGCCTGCTCCATATAAATCTCCTCGTGCAAGTCACCGTGTAAGAAAGCGGTCTTCACATCAAGTTGTTCGATTTCAAGGTTCAAGCTAGCGGCTAAGCCTAACACGACTCGTATCGAAGTCATCTTCACAACCGGTGAGAAAATCTCATTGAAATCGATACCCTTCTTTTGATTACAACCTTTCACCACCAATCTCGCCTTATGCCTCACTAGATTATCACCGTCTTTCTTCAACTTGAATATAGAACTTGTTTCTGAACACTTTTCTGCCTTTTGGAAGCTTCACCAACTCATATATATCATTTTACATCAAAGAGTTCATCTCGTCTTCCATTGCGGCAATCCAACTATTTTTATTGCTGTAACAACCCTAAATTTTCCTTAAAATAAAATTCGGAAAATAAAGAGTCGTTACGCCGCAATTGAATACTACGTCAATTGCGGCTTAAAATCAATAAACTAACATAAATAAATAGCTAATTAACTAAACAACAGCGGAAGACTTAAATTGCCGAACTACAGTTCTCAAAACTTAAATCCAAAATACAACTTGTACGAAATGAAAAGTCCCCATCATGCATGACATCCTCACTAGCAAGCAACCACTTCAAGACCTGTCAACTACGCCATCGAGGATGACGTAGGCCCCAGAAATAAGGTAGGGAACAAACCAGAGAAAGAATGTCAGCACAGGCTGAGTAAGAAACATAAAGCAGAGAAACAAAGATACGCGCCTTGAGGCGGGTAGCTAACAAATAATAAGCACTGGATGTAATAATGAATACAGAGTACCATCGGGACACGGCAGTGCGATAGTCACGTATCGCTGACGAGACAAACAGTCTTGTCTATCATACACGGCTGGGCTCCTACCCCGCAGCCACCACAATCTCGAACCGGCGCGAGTTAGAGTACATATAAACGATTCCTAAAGACTTAAAATATGCACACCCCTCGCTAGAGATCCAGTAGGATGCGTACCTCTAGGAGGAAAGCCTAATAGGCAGTCGGTAGCTACTCCGACCGAAACAGTACCTTGATCAGAGGTATAAACAGTGATCGGTCCGTGCCGCATCACATTCACTCTAGGTGGTAATCATATCGTCATTTTCTTTCATCCGTTTTATGTTCATTATTTGATGGTACGTTATTCGATAATACAATTTCTAAATGGCCACAGCCGGATTCAATAATTCAACACAATCGAAAACATAAGCCAAGATCAACAAAAGCATACCACTCGGCCGAGAAGCCGACTGGCCGAATGGCCGAGAGACTCGGATCACAAAAGACCGAGGCCGAGTAAGGAAGCCGAGAGGCCGAGGTCGAGTAAACTCAAACGGGTTATGAACGAATATATATACATTGAAACAAGCGTAGGCAAATTGAATTAAGTGTATGGTTATGAATCAAACGTAGGAACAATGAGCAAGTGAACATGTGAATCAAGTGAGAGGATAGAATAGTCCAAAGATGAATGATCAAACGTTCTTACCTTTCAACGCTAATTCTTAAATTAAACTCTTATAACCAAGTCAATGAACTACACCTTCTCGAATCCACAATCTAGATGCACAATCAATCATAAACTCAATCGATGATCCTCTAATTCACAAGGTATAATCATAAGCCATAATCTCACAAATTAACTAATATATCATGAATCTAAAAGACGACAGTCGTATTGAAACATAGATAACTCCTACCTCCGACATAGTATGACCACCAAAATTTAGTATGACATAAAGGATAATGTCAGGAACGTTTCCTCCAAATTTTGTCCACAAACTCCAAGTGGATCAACGGAAATTGATCTCACACTGAACCATAAACACGAATTAGGGTTACCCACGAAATATAATATAACTTTTTATCCACAGATCTAGATATTACCAATTTTTTATATATTGTCAATGCTAGAGTAAGGAACATCTCCATAAAATATCGTTCTCAAATTCCTTAGGAGTCGACGGGAATCCTTAAAATACCGAGGGGCGGAACAGATTCTCGGGTAGATAGACACAGCTCCACAAGTAGCATCCTATGGAATCTTGGCACGATCTACATGTTCCCGAATTCGTATCGAAAGCACGGTTCTAACGCCACCAACCACACTCCAATTAGAGTTGATATGAGAGAATTATGTGTGTTTTAAGCTGACACAGTGATGCTGGGAATTTTCTACGGGTGGAGGAAAAACGAAAGAGACATGTAGAGGAGATGGAGGGAGGCCGAATAAATTGAGGAGAAGGTAGGGTTTCTTATTTTGTGTTGTACGTATAAGATATAAAAAGGAATCGGGTTTGAGTTTTACTAGATGACTGTGAATAATGGTCCAACCCGAACCAAGTCCAATAAACCAATTATAGAACTTCCCAAAATAGAATTACCCCAATTCACCAAATTCCCAAAATAACTCTTATTAATTCCCTCAAAATGATTAATAAACGTAACAACCTAATTAATTAAAGTCCCAAAAATTGTGGGGTGTTACAGTCTTCCCTCCTTAAAACAGAGATTCGTCCCGAATCTTTAAACCCATTCCTCAAAAGTTTCGCTCTTCACTAGTAACGTTGATCACAAGATAGAACAAAGATTTTGAAATGATAGTACAAAGCATGGCCGTGGCATAAGTAAAAGGGTGTTTGAATGAGAATTGGAGTAAGTAGGACAAAGCACACAAAGTCTCATGCAACAGTTCACATAAAAGCAATAAGGAAACACATCAAACAAGAGTATGAGCAAGGGAAAGCAAGGCGTGTGAGGCTCTCGTCCCCCTGAAAACAAAGGTTCGTCCCGAACCGAAAATACCTTAATCAAACAGGTGAGGGTACTTCTCATGCATAACCGACTCCACTTCCCATGTTGCTTCCTCAATGTTGTTATTATACCACAAAACATTGACCATATAAGTCTTAGCTCGTCTAGTTTTGCGCACCTTGGTGCCCAAGATTTTCAACGATGCTCCCTCATATGTCATGGTTTCATCTAATTCGATAGTTTTCGGATTCAACACATGGGACGGATCACTGATGTATCGTCTAAGTTGTGAAACATGGAACAAATTGTGTACCTTATCGTGGTTTGTAGGCAAGTCTAACTTATAAGCGACTTCTCCAATCCTTTTTGTCACTTTGTAGGGTCCAATGAATTTTGGGTTTAGTTTTCTTTTCTTTCCAAGCCTCACCACACCTCTGGTAGGTGACACTCACATGAGCACCATGTGTTTTTCATGGATGTGCGCACTTTGTCAGTCTATCTACAATGACCCAAATTATTCTTCTCCTTGGGTGTCCTAGGTAATCCTGCAATGAAATCCATGGGTATGGATCTCCATTTCCATTTCGGTACAGTAGTGGTTATATTTTGCCTTGAGATCTATTCTGCTCACTCTTAACCTTTCGACAAAGCAAACACCTAGACACAAAGTTACCAACATCCTTCTTCATTCCAGACCATCATAACACCTTACTCAAATCTTGATACATCTTATCTCCTCCTGGGTGTCCCGAATATTTGCTGGCGTGAGCTTCGATTAGAATTTTGTCCCTCAATGTAGCGTTATCAGGTATGCAGACCCGGTCCTGAAATCGAATGATACAATTCCGCACTTTCGAATACTTTGGGCTCCATTGCCAGATTGTACAAAATTGTATTATTAGTCGACTGCAACTCCTTTAATTCACCCAAGACATCATCCTCAATTTATGTCGTTCCTGAAGTCACTTCTGGTTCAGTCAATTGGACTCCGAAATTAAGGAATTCGTTTCTTAGTTTCTCCCTTTGATCGACTAATTAAATCGAATGTAGAGACTTTCTGCTCCGCGTGTCAGCTACGGCGTTGGCTTTTCCTTCATGGTACCGTGTCTCCATGTCATAGTCTTTGATCGACTCCAACTATCTCCTCTGGCGCATTTATAGCTCCCTTTGTGTGAATATTATACTTTAGATTCTCATAGTCGGAAAAGATTTCGAACGCAACCTCAAATAAGTAGTGTCCCCTTGCCTTTTAATTTAACTAGTATGATCTTAATCCCAGTTCCACTTATCTACACGTTCTGTGTTTGATTGTCCAACATTGTCGAATTCCTTCACGACAGCTTCGACCTACGATTCTGCACCTTTAAACAAAATTTGGCCTCATTCACTTCATACACATTTAAGCGATATCGTTACAAGAACCATATCTTAAATTGATGGTAAAATCAAATTCTCCAACTATTAAAACTTCAAGATACGACACGTACTACCAGTATTGGAGTCTCAAAAGGGGCACACAGAGCTACTACATACCACGATGCGTTTACATTCGACCATCTTGCTCACAAAATAAACTTTATCAACCCAAGCCAACTTTCCAGTGCGTTCATATGAAGCCACTTACCAAATGACCAGACCTGTATAATTTAAGATTCTTAACAACTTTAACCCAAAAGTATTTGCTACCGGAATAGATGTTACTTAAGGTTTCCTCATAAAGATCCGCCACTACAATCGAGAGGGCATTAGCAACTTGTTTAAAAGACTTAGTCTTTCATTCTCCATGAATACACTACCCTTCCGCTTTGTTCATTGCACGTCTTTTGTCGTTATCAACCCAATACTATGCAAAACGATGGTTGCTAATGTCACCCTATTTCCACATTAGCTCATCCATAATCAACTATGATTAACAATTACCTTAGGGGGGGTGTCACCTAAGCATAATATATAAGCTTCATTAACGATTTGTAGCGTCTCATAATCACGTAAGGCATCAAATTACGTCCAATTGTCCATAAATTATCCAACTGGTTGTATTCAGAATTAGGGCCCCTGTTCATAAATTATCCCACTTTATTCACACAATAGACACGTCACAATGTCAAATCCATAATTCTCTTCACTTCCTTAACTTGCAAAGTTAAACTTCAAAATCTTATAGATTACCTCAAGATCAAGTCGTTCTCCATAGCCAAATTTCATAGCCATACACCACGGAATGTAGCTCAACTTTCCGATTCGTAAAGCATTTCCTTATGCGCACATACCACTTACCACATCTCTAATGGGTTTACAACTTTATCATCTGATGACACCTCACTTGATCCCATACCTTGATATGTAACGATTTTCCTTTACTCGAGCTTATGACCTATTAATTCAACTCAGGATATCAAGTCCAAAGATGGTAGGAAATCTTTTTATGCATAACTCACATGTCCAACAGTTTACCCATAAATGGTTAGTAGTCTTTCAAACTCAAAATTTCATTGTTGCAACATAGTGGATAGTTGCTTTCTTCTTACACTTGCAACTTTGTGCTATGAGTCCCAAAACAATTCTTATTTCGATCCCCAATTATTTAAATTGTACCAAAATTTCATCATATGGACACCCAACTAGTGTAGAAACAATCGGCATATCGATCTAACCCTATAGTTGATGCCAAAGTTATAACCATTTATTATACTATATACCGAGTCATATCCATGAGTGAGTAAGTTTCCTTAACAATTTATATGGCCGAGAAATCCTTAATGCATTTTTCTTTCACCTTCTTCACACTACAAACCAGGTCAAGTACTTACGAGAAGATACATGTTATCTCTTAGAGCTAGATCTTCCTCTAGTCAGTCTGCCGTTTCTTTGGGATTAAATTCTCCATACATATAATTACTCAAGATGTATTCAAGCATCGCTCCTCCTCGTCTATCAGACGTCCAACACTTTGATCATGTGACCCCCAAAACAAGATCATGTAGCAAGGTTCAAAAGCCCGTCATTTTCTCCATTACCAACATTATTATTTCCCGGGCCATCGTTGTTTCCATTACCCCCATTATTACCAGCGTTGTTCTGCGCTGCGTTGGCCATCCGGGTCACAGCCTGAACCATTACCTCCTGATGTTGTGCCATTTGAGCCAGGGTAGCTGTCAAATCGGGACCGTTGTTTCGCACCATTGTCTATAAAGCAATATCGTTTGAATCAGTTGTAACCAATTCAATTAGATTCCATACTAGATCTTGACATATGTAAGCATGAATTAGCACAAATCAATCAATAAACGAATAATTATTCACCTAGCAAATAAGTCATGTTAGGAATCCGACTCAGGGATACAAATACAAGAGAAACGTTTTTCGTCTATACGTCTCGTCCGAGTTTAACTTTTCGGAATTTTCGATTTTTTTTTTTTTTTTTTGGGAACCACGACCCGTGTCCACAGTTGCACGAGTTATGTCCGGATCAACAGCAAAACAGACGAACAAAATTTTGGGGACGGGTCGTGTCCTTATGGGCACGAGTCGTGCAGCTCTCGATTGAGCTCTACAACGTAATTTCAATTGACAAAAACAATACTCAATCAATAATGACACCTAAATAGCAAATAATCGAATCAATATTAGTGAATACCACTCCGTCCCAAATTAAACTTCCCATGAAATAGTGTTATGTGAGAGGATTTCAAATTTCATGGGAAGTTTAATTTGGGACGGAGTGGTAATCATAATATCGTAATAGTATTGGGGTATTGTACCCACTTAGACTTATGCACTGGCAAGACTCCAACTAAAATTATAAATTGATAAAACATACAATCTTCAAATCCGACTTATCGGTACCATATGTTCACACAATTATAAGGATAATAAACCAATCACACCCTCAATAATCTCCACTAGAAGAGCGATCCTCAATATTTCAACAAACGATACTATGATCAAGGATATATAGAGTTTCATTCGCTACCAACCCCATCATTCATACAAATACTTCATTGACGCTTTAATATATCGATCCCTCTTACTCATTCCTAAATTTCAAAATTCACAGTAGTGTACTTGCATGCACATAGTCCTTTTCATCTAACCCAAATAATAAATTGAACAATATACACGAAACTCTCACATTCCTCATGCTCAACTCCCTTATATATATACTCACCCTTACTAGTCCCTTCTTCAACTTTCCACATTTCACCTAAAGTAATCAAGGTTCCTCACCTATGGGCGTGTGATCAAGTTAGATGGAGTAGCACGGGGTATTCTAAAAGGGATAAGCATAAGTTTTGTCAATTGATTTCTCCCAATTTTCTCATTAACATGAATACGGTATCATGGTTGGAAAAGAAGAACCCAATGAGTGTTTTGAAATTTGTGGTTTAATACTATCTCACTTAAACCAATCCAACATCATGTTCCAAATCGTAACTCATCTTCAAGGACAAAAGAATTTGACAACGGCGACATTAAGTAAGCAAGGCCTAAACCATCCTCACACTTATCCTTAATATATCCCAAATACCTTTCACGTCCTTATATATCTTAAAATAGCTTCAAGTCCTTCTAACATAACCTCTAGTTGCCCTTAGTACTTTCACATTACACTCCACGTAATAAATAACCACAATATGTTGAACTAATTACCCTTGGAGTTATAACTTAAAGAATCATAATTTCTATTAGTATCAAAGAAAACCTACAATGAGATGCTTCCCAATAATGACATTCGGTCTCAAATCAAAAGTCACAAAAGTCGGCGCTAAAACTCCGTAGTAAATGAAGGGGAAACACATAGCACTTAGCAATCAGCATGCGTATGAATGCACCCATCCCGTTCCCAGTTTACCAATTTCTTAAAACAAGTTTTGAAAACTTTTGTAGACACGACGAATCAGAACCTATGGCTCTGATACCAACTGTAACAACCCTAAATTTTTGTTAAAATAAAATTCGGAAAATAAAGAGTCGTTACGCCGCAATTGACTACTGCGTCAATTGCTAGGCTTAAAATCAATAAACTATCATAAATAAATAGCTAATTAACTAAACAAAAGCGGAGGACTTAAATTGCCGAACTACAGTTCTCAAAACTTAAATCCAACATACAACTTGTTCGAAATGAAAAGTCCCCAGCATGCATGACATCCTCACTAGCAAGCAACCACTTCAAGACCTGTCAACTACGCCATCGAGGATGACGTAGGCCCCAGAAACAAGGTAGGGAACAAACCAGAGAAAGAACGTCAGCACAGGCTGAGTAAGAAACATAAAGCAGAGAAACAAAGATACGCGCCTTGAGGCGGGTAGCTAACAAATAATGAGCACTGGATGTAATAATGAATACAGAGTACCATTGCGACACGGCAGTGCGATAGTCACGTATCGCTGATGAGACAAACGGTCTTGTCTATCATACACGGCTGGGCTCCTACCCCGCAGCCACCACAATCTCGAACCGGCGCGAGCTAGAGTACATATAAACGATTCCTAAAGACTTAAAATGTGCACACCCCTCGCTAGAGATCCAGTAGGATGCGTACCTCTAGGAGGAAAGCCTAATAGGCAGTCGGTAGCTACTCCGACCGAAACAGTACCTTGATCAGAGGTATAAACAGTGATCGGTCCGTGCCGCATCACATTCACTCTAGGTGGTAATCATATCGTCATTTTCTTTCATCCGTTTTATGTTCATTATTTGATGGTACGTTATTCAATAATACAATTTATAAACGGCCACAGCCGGATTCAATAATTCAACACAATCGAAAACACAAGCCAAGATCAACAAAAGCATACCACTCGGCCGAGAAGCCGACTGGCCGAATGGCCGAGAGGCTCGGATCACAAAAGACAGAGGCCGAGTAAGGAAGCCGAGAGGCCGAGGTCGAGTAAACTCAAACGGGTTATGAACGAATATATATACTTTGAAACAAGCGTACGCAAATTGAATTAAGTGTATGGTTATGAATCAAACGTAGGAACAATGAGCAAGTGAACATGTGAATCAAGTGAGAGGATAGAATAGTCCAAAGATGAATGATCAAACGTTCTTACCTTTCAACGCTAATTCTTAAATTAAACTCTTATAACCAAGTCAATGAACTACACGTCCTCGAATCCACAATCTAGACGCCCAATCAATCACAAACTCAATCGATGATCCCCTAATTCACAAGGTATAATCATAAGCCATAATCTCACAAATTAACTAATATATCATGAATCTAAAAGAAGACAGTGGTATTGAAACATAGATAACTCCTACCTCCGACATCTTATGACCACCAAAATTTAGTATGACATAAAGGGTAATGTCATAAACTTTTCCTCCAAATTTTGTCCATAAAATCCAAGTGGATCAACGGGAATCGATCTCACACTGAACCATAAACACGAATTAGGGTTACCCACGAAATATAATATAACTTTTTATCTACAGATCTAGATCTTACCAATTTTTGATATATTGTCAATTCTAGAGTAAGGAACATCTCCATAAAATATCGTTCTCAAACTCCTTAGGAGTCGACGGGAATCCTTAAAATACCGAGGGGCGGAACAGATTCTCGGGTAGATAGACACAGCTCCATTAAAACAGCTCCACAAGTAGCATCCTATAGAATATTGGCACGATCTACATGTTCCCGAATTCATATCGAAAGCACGGTTCTAATGCCACCAACCACGCTCCAATTAGAGATCGTATGAGAGAATTATGTGTGTTTTAAGTTGACATAGTGATGCTGGGAATTTTCTACGGGGGGAGGAAAAACGACAGAGACATGTAGAGGAGATGGAGGGAGGCCGAATAAATTGAGGAGAAGGTAGGGTTTCTTCTTTTGTGTTGTACGTATAAGATATAAAAAGGAATCGGGATTGGGTTTTACTAGACGACTGTGAATAATGGTCCAACCCGAACCAAGTCCAATAAACCAATTATAGAACTTCCCAAAATAGAATTACCCAATTGGTAAAATAGTCCCAATTCACGAAATTCCCAAAATAACTCTTATTAATTCCCTCAAAATGATTAATAAACGTAACAACCTAATTAATTAAAGTCCCAAAAATTATGGGGTGTTACAGGATAAAGATTGCACTTCTTGGAAAGTTTCAAGCTCCCCCTCTTCAGGATGTACTCGTCACTCGAGTACCAAGTTGATTGTCTACGCTCTCTGGTGGAGCGTCTGACCTCTTGGTCAGCACCTGTGGGATGAGTAACGGGCTGCTCCCCCTGCTCTACAACCCCTTCTTCTTCATCCTCTTGTGTCTCTTCATTGTTACCTGACACTTGTGGATTATCTTCTTCAAAGATAGCAT
The DNA here is from genome assembly GCA_963680865.1 of Spergularia marina. Lineage (NCBI taxonomy): Eukaryota > Viridiplantae > Streptophyta > Magnoliopsida > Caryophyllales > Caryophyllaceae > Spergularia > Spergularia marina. The sequence goes on along the minus strand of OY804544.1, from coordinate 9,363,140 downwards.
CTCCACCTTCATTTTCACCATCACCTGCAATATGATCAACAATATGGATAGAAATAGGTGTTAAGTCGGAAGTAGTATATGTGTCGACATACTTTTGAACTAGCATGTCGGAGCCCATCTCTTGCTCACGAAAGACCACATCTCTACTTCTGACAACTTTTCTCCTCTCCTGATCCCATAGCCTATAGCCATACTCCTCATCTCCATAACCCATAAAAATGCAAGGAGTAGCTTTTCTATCAAGCTTTAACCGCTTCTCCTTCGGAACTAGCATAAACACCTTGCATCCGAACACTCTCAAGTGAGTGTACGAGGCATCACATCGGGACCAAACCTTCTCCGGAATGTCCAAACCAAGCGGAATCGAAGGCGAACGGTTGATCAAATACACTGCACTATTGACGGCTTCACCCCAAAACTTCTTTGGAAGGTTTGCCATCCTCAACATGCATCTCACTTTCTCGACAATGGTCCGATTCATCCTCTCCGCCACACCATTGTGTTGTGGAGTGCCCGACTCAGTCTTCCCATGTCGAATCCCATGCTTGGAGCAATAACTTTTGAACTCATTTGAGGTGTATTCACCTCCATTGTCACTACGGAGACATTTTAACTTTTTCTCTGTCTCCCTCTCCACCATAGCATGAAATTTCTGAAAAATTTCAAAGACTTCACTTTTATGCTTCATAAGATGAACCTATGTCTTACGTGTATGGTCATCAATGAAAATCACAAAATACAAGTGACCCCCTGCCGATTCCACTTCAATTGGACCACACACATCAGACTGTACTAGGGCCAGCTTGCTTTCTTTCCGCTTTGATCGTTTCCAAAAGAAACTCGGTCATACTTACCTAGTACACAATGGTCACAAGGACTAAGAGATATACTCTTATCGGCCGGAATAAGAGATCTCTCTGCCAAGATCTTTATTTCCTTTTCACTCATATGCCCGAGTCTCCTATGCCACAAATTTGGTGAGGAGACTTCTTCAACGACATTGATTTCATCACCACACACTCTCATGTGTGTCTTGTAAAGAGTGCAACACAAATCTCCACGAGCAACAAGCATCGACCCTTTGGTCATCTTCCACTTTCCACTACCGAAAGTGTGATGAAAGCCCTCTTGATCAAGGACAGTGGCAGATAGCAAGTTAAGACGTAAATCGGGTATATGACGCACATTCTTCAAAATAATCATGCATCCGACATTTGTCTCTACTCGAACATCACCAATACCAACTATGCTCGCCGAAGAATTATTTCCCATTTTCACACTACCAAAATCACCCGTTCAATAGTTTGAGAAATATTCACTCTCCGGAGCACAATGAAATGAGGCCCCCGTATCAATAAGCCACTCACTGTTGGAATTAGTGATTTGAGAACAGTCACTTGTAGCACAAATTAAAGTGACTGGCTCATCACTTGCAATTGCGGCCGTGTAACAAACATAAATTTTTGCAATGATAAATAAGGAAATATTATAGAATTGTTACGCCGCAATTGACTACCGAGTCAACTGCTAGGCTTGAATTACAACTTAATAAATTCAAACAAACGAAAAGATGATAGCGGAAGACTTAGAATGTCAAACTACAGTTCTCAAAACTGAAATTTAAATTACAAAACCAAATATAATTCATGTCTAAATAATGTTTATGAAAATTCCCGTCATGCAAATGAATTCCTCTAGCAAGAATCCACATCATCAAGACCTGTCAACTATGCCATCGAAGAATGACATAGGCCCCAGAACATGGTAGGGAACAAACCAGAAAGCAGAACGTCAGCACAAGCTGAGTAAGAAACATAAAGCAGAGAAACAAAGATACGCGCCTTGAGGCGCGTAGCTAACAAATAATAAGCATTGGATATAACAATGAATACAGAGTACCATCGGGACACGGCAGTGCGATAGTCACGTAACGCTGACGAGACAAACGGTCTTGTCAATCATACACGGCTGGGCTCCTACCCCGCAGCCACCACAATCTCGTACCGGCGCGAGCTAGAGTACATATAAATGATTCCTAAAGACTTAAAATGTGCACACCCCTCTATAGACACCCGACTTGGGGGCTTCCCATTTAAAAACGCCCGATGATGAGATGGATAGTGGATGGCGGTGAAAGGTTCGTTTGCCAGCGAATTCGATTTCGGTCTTGACTCGAGATACTATTTAGCCCGACATATTAGCCCAATAATTAATCATAGCCTGAGTTTTGGTCGTGCGTTGCGTTAGTTGACTGAGAGGAGCCTAAAATCAATAAAAGCCCATTAGAATAGGCATGCAGGTGCATGTTAAAAGATTGAAATAGTGTTGGCATCTTGATGGCATCTCATGTATCAAGTCTTTGTGATTTTTACGACTCTTTTCATCTATCTCTATCTTATCCATTTATACAACTAATTGGACGGGATGATTATCATGTTGACCCATCTTTGGGGAGTAGATAAGCTTATTAGCAAGAGTTTAAGGCTTTATTGGAAACTCACAATGTGGCTTTTTCTCCAAGCTAAGATTAACCAACACTAATCCATTTCCTATATAAATAGCTCACATTTATTTGCACAAGGGGGGACGTGAGCTACAAAATAATGACCTAAACATGGTACTTGTCCTCATGATCAAGAGAACTTGTACTTGAACCTATTTCTACGTCTAGGCGCATACCTCTATCCCCATCATATATATACAAACACATATCTCTCTACCATATTTATACACACACGATACGGGACAGTGGAAGAATTAACCATGCACACCACTTGTGTTATTCTCAACCATAACCCTTAAAGTGCATACATACAAGGGTCAAGATCATGATAGGAGGCGTTGGCGAACGAAGCCGAGATCCGCGTGATTTCGATAAATACGTCCACCTGAGGGCCTCAAACCTCTTTGAAATTCGTTTTTGAAACTCTTTTATTATTCGCGAAGTCCTCGTTTTTACAGGTTTTAAAATCGTCTTGGTTGTTACCGATTTCTTTCGAATTTGATATATGTGTGTTTGCATATTCGGTAGTGTGTTGTCAAGTTGTCATTTAATTGCCGGCATCTTTTCTTATTGGCTTTTGCATGCATATTGTTCTAGTCGGTGAATTCATGGTTAATACTCTCATGCTTAGGTGGCGTGCAATTTGGCTTCTACGTGCATTTGGTTCATTGCATGCAAGTTAATATAAATTAATTGCAATAATATGTCTAACATGCTGCGTATTTTATTATGTAACCAATTAGCGTATAATCGCATAATGATCATTATCGTATGTTGCATGCTATTTGCTATATGATTCCGTCGTCGATTATGAACTTTATATTTATCTTGGATCAACTAGTAGAGGCCGTCTTAAGACGGGCGATTTGGGTGCCTAACACCTTCCCAAATCGTTCCTTGCAAAGGACCCATCCTAGGATTAATTATTGGGCCTGGGGGTGGAACGATTCGGGAAGGTGTTAGGCACCCAAATCGCCCGTCTTAAGACGGCCTCTACTAGTTGATCCAAGATAAATATAAAGTTCATAATCGACGACGGAATCATATAGCAAATAGCATGCAACATACGATAATGATCATTATGCGATTATACGCTAATTGGTTACATTATAAAATACGCAGCATGTTAGACATATTATTGTAATTAATTTATATTAACTTGCATGCAATGAACCAAATGCACGTAGAAGCCAAATTGCACGCCACCTAAGCATGAGAGTATTAACCATGAATTCGCCGACTAGAACAATGTGCATGCAAAAGCCAATAAGAAAAGATGTCGGCAATTAAATGACAACTTGACAACACACTACCGAATATGCAAACACACATATATCAAATTCGAAAGAAATCGGTAACAACCAAGACGATTTTAAAACCTGTAAAAACGAGGACTTCGCGAATAATAAAAGAGTTTCAAAAACGAATTTCAGAGAGGTTTGAGGCCCTCAGGTGGACGTATTTATCGAAATCACGCGGATCTCGGCTTCGTTCGCCAACGCCTCCTATCATGATCTTGACCCTTGTATGTATGCACTTTAAGAGTTATGGTTGAGAATAACACAAGTGGTGTGCTTGGTTAATTCTTCCACTATCCCGTATCGTGTGTGTATAAATATGGTAGAGAGATATGTGTTTGTATATATATGATGGGGATAGAGGTATGCGCCTAGACTTAGAAATAGGTTCAAGTACAAGTTCTCTTGATCATGAGGACAAGTACCATGTTTAGGTCATTATTTTGTAGCTCACGTCCCCCCTTGTGCAAATAAATGTGAGCTATTTATATAGGAAATGGATTAGTGTTGGTTAATCTTAGCTTGGAGAAAAAGCCACACTGTGAGTTTCCAATAAAGCCTTAAACTCTTGCTAATAAGCTTATCTACTCCCCAAAGATGGGTCAACATGATAATCATCCCGTCCAATTAGTTGTATAAATGGATAAGATAGAGATAGATGAAAAGAGTCGTAAAAATCACAAAGACTTGATACATGAGATGCCATCAAGATGCCAACACTATTTCAATCTTTTAACATGCACGTGCACGCCTATTCTAATGGGCTTTTATTGATTTTAGGCTCCTCTCAGTCAACTAACGCAACGCACGACCAAAACTCAGGCTATGATTAATTATTGGGCTAATATGTCGGGCTAAATAGTATCTCGAGTCAAGACCGAAATCGAATTCGCTGGCAAACGAACCTTTCACCGCCATCCATTATCCATCTCATCATCGGGCGTTTTTAAATGGGAAGCCCCCAAGTCGGGTGTCTACACCCTCGCTAGAGATCCAGTAGGATGCGTACCTCTAGGAGGAAAGCCTAATAGGCAGTCGGTAGCTACTCCGACCGAAATAGTACCTTGATCAGAGGTATAAACAATGATCGGTCCGTGCCACATCACATTCACTCTAGATGGTAACCATAACGTTCTTTTCTTTCATCCGGTTTATATTCATTATTTGATGGTACGTTATTCAATAAAATAAATTATAAACGGCCGTAGCCGGAGTCAACGATTCAATACAAACGAATAACGATTCAAGATTTATTAAAGAAACACACCACTCGGTAGAGAAGCCGAGTGGCCGAATAACAACAGGGGCCGAAGGGCCTTAGGGAAGGCAAGGTCAAGCATGTGAGTTATGTCAGAAACGAATAATGTTAAGTAGGGAAATCAAATACAATAAACATGGTAACAAAGGGGTAAGAATCGAATCACCATCAATATGATAGTAGTATGTGAAGTTCAAGTCTTTGATCAACGTTCTTCTTACCTTACTCTGAGAGAAACACTAAACTGCTGCAAGGCTAAAACGGAATCTCCTCAAACACATCCCCTAATCACAAAATAACAAGATTGAATTACTAATCAATCGTTATCATGACTCCATCACAAAACAACCAACCAACAACAACAAAGTCACTGCAACTCACGTTTTCGACATCCAAACGGACTCACAAATACTCCAAATTCGCACCACACCATCCTAACCTTACTAGCTATACAATCTCATCAATTAAACACCAATTCAACAACAATAACGCCCAAAATACATAAAAATCAGAAGTGGACAGTAGGAATAAACCTCATTCAAATCATTATCAAACGCTCCTAAAACGATACTACAATATCCCCAATTCATAACAAAGCCCTCCTCCAAAAAATCAAGCAATTCCATAAACAAAATCGACCATAATTGACATACACCCCAATTCGAAAAACCCCTAAATTCGAAAATCATAACCCATAAATCATAATCACCACAAACATGATCAAAGCCCTAAAACAATCAAGCTAATCAACCAATCGTGTTCTTAATCATCAATTGAACACAATTTCGAAAACTCCCAATTTAATAATTATGGAGAAAGGTGAGGAACTTACTACCCTTGACTAGAAAATCAAGAGAGAGAACGGCAGGGGACCGACGACGCGGGCGGCTGTGCGGCGGCGAAGGCGACAGCGCGGCGTGGTTCGCGGGAAGGGGTCGCACGCTTCTCCTCTGTTCTCCTCTTCTTCCTCTTTTTTCTTTTCTTTTCTTCTTTTCCTTCTCCCTGCTGCGTGCGTGAGTGAGTGATGGTGTGTTTTTCTTTTTTTTTTTTCTTTTGTCTTTTGTTTTTATAGGTGAGGGAGTGTTAGCAAGGGCAAATCGGTAATTTTGCTAGCTAAATTCCTAATTAGGAAAACGACCCAAAAAGGAAAGTGACTCTAAATTCCCAAAAATAGAAACTCATAACTCTAAAATGAATTTCTCCTGACAACTTTAATAATTTAGAAGTCCCAAAAATATTGGGTGTTACAGTCTTCCCCCCTTAAAACAAAGATTCGTCCCGAATCTTAAATTTACTCCTCAAGATCTCACCCTCGATTAGCAACGTTGATTAAAAGGTAGAGTAAGTAACACGAGGTAAAAGGTGTTTGAGTGATAGTTGAAACGGAGGATAACAAACACATAACACATTCAGCACAGAGCAAGCTCAAATAACAGGTAATAACGTAACACATTGCGTCGGGAAGAGGGAAAGCGAGGCGCACGGGGCTCTCGTCCCCATTAAAACAAAGGTTCGTCCCGAACCGAGAGTACCTTAGTCGAAAAGATGAGGGTACTTCTCACGCATAACTGATTTCACTTCCCATGTTGCTTTCTCAACGTTGTTATTGCACCATAGAACTTTGACCATGTGAGTTTCAGCACTTCGAGTTTTGCGCACCTTGGTGTCTAGGATTTTAATGGTGCCTCTTCATACGTCATAGTTTCATCAAACTCGATGGTTTATGGGTCCAATACATGGGACGGGCCGCTGACATAGCGTCTAAGCTGTGACACGTGAAACACATTGTGGACCTTATCAAGGTTCGTAGGCAAGTCTAACTCGTAAGCTACTTCCCCAACTCGTTTAGTCACCTTATAGGGTCCAATGAATTTGGAACTCAGTTTTCCTTTCTTCCCGAACCGCATCACGCCTCTGGTAGGTGACACGCGTAAGAGAACCATATCACCCACGTTGAACTCAATGTGGCTGCGTGTCTTGTCAGCATAACTCTTTTGTCTGTCTTGTGCAACCTTGAGCCTTTCCTGAATCAGCTTGACCTGATCTGTCATTTCCTGAATGTAGTCTAGACCCAAGACCATTGTTTCACTTATATTATTCCAACAGATTGGGCTCCTGCACTTTCTGCCATATAAAGCCTCGTATGGTGCCATCTTTATTGAGGCTTGATGGTTGTTGTTGTAGGAGAACTCGATCAAATCCAACTTATCCTCCCATCCGCCTTGATACTGTAAGGTACAAGCTCTTAACATATCCTACAAAGTCTGATTTGTTCTCTCAGTTTGGCCATTCGTGGCTGGGTGAAACGTTGTACTCATGAGAAGTTTTGTCCCTAAGGTTTCTTGTAACGTCTTCCAGAGTTGAGAAACGAAACGCGCATCACAATCAGATAACAGTCTCTTTTGGTGTACTGTGGCTCAACACATGGTGTATGTAGGCATCGGCTGATTGGCTTCTTCTTCCACGTGTCTTTCATAGATACAAAATGTGCGTACTTGTCAGTCCGTCCAAAATCACCCAAATCATAATGTTCCCCTTGGGTGATCTAGGTAACCTTGCAGAAATCCATGGATATGGAACTCCATTTCCATTCCAACACTGGTAGGAGTTGTAATTGTCTTGAGGTCTCTTGTGTTCACTCTTAACATTCGATAACCAAACACCTATACACAAAGTCAGCCATATCCTTCTTCATTCCAGACCAATAGAGCATCTTTCTCCAATCTCGGGACATCTTATCTCCTCCTGGTTGTACCCAATATTTACTGGCGTGGGCTTCAGTTAGAGTTTTGTTCCTTAGCGTAGTGTCATCAGCTATGCAGACTCGGCCCTGGAATCGAACAATACAATCTTCACGCTTTTGAATACTTCAGGCTCCTTTGCCAGTTTGTTCAAAGTTGTTTTATCAGTCGACTGCAACCCCTTTATTTCACCCAAGATATCATCCTCAATTGTTGTCGTTCCTGAAGTCACTCCTAGTTTAGTCAACTAGACTCCGACATTAAGAATTCGTCTCTTAGTTCCTCCCTTTGATCAACTAATTGGACCGGGCGTAGAGACTTTCTGCTCAGTGCGTCAGCTACGACGACATTGGCTTTTCCATCATGATACTGTATTTCCATGTCGTAGTCTTTGATCAACTCCAACCATCTCCTCTGTAGCGTATTTAGCTCCTTTTTGAGCGGATATATACTTTAAGCTCTTATGGTCGTAGAAGATCTTGAATGTAACCTCAATTAGGTAGTGTCTCCTTGCCCTTTTAATTTAATTAGTATGATCTCAATCTCATTTCCACTTATCTAAAAATTTTGTGTTTGATTGTCCAATATTGTCGAATTCCTTCACGACAGCTTCGACCTATGATTCTGCTCCTTTAAAAATTTGACCTCATTCACTGCATACACATTGCAGCAAGATCGTTTCAAGAACCATATCTTAAATTGATGGTAAGATCAAATTCTCCCACTATTAAAACTTCAAGATACGACACTACAGATGTTGGGAGTCTCAAAAAGGGCACTATAAAGCTACTACATATCATGAAGCTTTTACATTCGACCATCTTGCTCACAAAATAATCTTTATCAACCCAAGCCAACATTCCATTGCCTTCGTATGAAGCTACTCATCAAATGACCGTATCTCTATAAATTGGAGCTTCTTAACAACTTTAACCCAAAAATATATACTACCAAAGTAAATGTTTCTTTCATTCACCATGAATACACTCCTTCCACTTGTTCATTACACATCTAATGTCGTTATCAACCCAATACTATACAAAACGATGATTGTTAGTGTCACCCTATTTCCACTTTAGCTCATCCATTAATTATGATTAACAATTACCATAGGAGGGTTATCACTAGGGCATAATATATACGCATCACTAATAATTGTAGCATCTCATAATCACGTAAGGCGCCAAATTACACACAACTGGCTGAATTCAGAATTAGGCCCCCTGTCCTTAAATTATCCCACTTCATTCCCTGGATCCCAATGGACACATCACAAAGCCAAACCCATAATTCCCTTTGCTACTTTATTCCCGCAAAGTTAAGGTTTAGAATCTTATAGATTTCTCCAAGATCAATCTGTTCTCCATAATCAAATCTCATAGCCATACCCCACGGGTTGTAGTTCAACTTCGCAAACCAAATTGCATTTCTTTATGTGCACATACCCTTTACTACGTCTTTAATGTGTTTACAAACTTATTATCTGATGACACTCCTTTTGATCTCATACCTTAATATGTATCGATTTTCCTTTACTCGAGCTTATAACCTATTAATTCAACTCAGGATGTCAAGTCCAAAGATGGTAGAAGGTCCCTTTTTTTTTTTTTTTTTTTTTTTTTTTTGTATAGCTCACATGTCCAATTGTTTATTAAAACTAAAATTTCATTATTGCAGCATAGTGGATATTTGCTTCCTTCTTATTCTTGCACCTTTGTGCTATGAGTCCCAAAAACAATTCTTATTCCGATCCTTAATTATTCGAATTGTACCAAAATTTCAGCATATAGACACCCGACTAGTGTAGAAACAGTTGGCATAGCGATCTAACTCCATAGCGATGCCAAAATCATGACCATTTATTACAATCGAGTCCTATCAATAAGTGAGTAAGTTTCCCTAATAACTTATATGACCGAGAAATCCTTAAATCCAACTTCCTTTTACCTTTTTCACATTTCAAACCAGACCTAGTACTTACGAGAAAATGCATTTATATCATCTCTTAGAGTTGGATCTTCCTCTAGTCAGTCCACCATTCCCTTGGGGTTAAATTCTCTATGATATATAATTACTCAAGATGTATTCAAGCATCACTCCTCCTCGCATATCGAATGCCCAACACTTTAATCATGTGGCCCCCACAAGAAGTTCATGTAGCAAGGTTCAGAAACCCGTCAATTCTCATTCCATTGGTTACCAGAGTCATTCCGGCGCACCATTTTTTTTATGAGGTAATAACGTTTGGATCAGACGTGCCCCAATTCAAATTAGTTGCTGAAGTCCATACCGAATTCACAAGAATAGACAAACATTGAAATACGTTGACAATTCAAAGGCAACAAATGAAAATCAAGCGACAAACGAGTATCGTAAATCAATCAGCGACCTTTTTTTCTTTTTTTTTTTTTTTCCGGGGAGCACGAGTCGTGTCCGGATTAGGAGTATCGCTGCCGCGCGAGGGCATGTGTCGTACTGCTCTCGTTTGAGCCAAGTAACGCGATTTCAAACAATTAAAACAAGTTACAACCAAACCGAAGTACACAAATAGTCATTAATTAAATCAATCTTAATAAATAATCAGTATTACCGGGGTATTGTCCCCAATTAGAACGAATATAACAAGTAATTTGTCTAAAGATTTGCAAATTACACTTTATTGCCGTAACTGAACCTATAATCTATTGAATTCTAACATATAGTCTCCCAATATTGTGGGTTATGACTCAAGCGCCTCCTAAGGTGTTTCCAATATCATTTGATCCGTCTCCCTCCTCAGGAAATTCGTTAGATTCAAAAGGCTCTTCACTATCATCCTCGGACGCACCATTCATCCTATTAGATGCAGGATCAAGATTATTCTCATCTCCCAAATCATTCGCGGTTCCTCCATTTCCTCCACCCTCTTCACCTCCATCAAAAGATAAATGGGCATTCTCCTGTACTTGTCCTACCTCTCTATCAGGGATGTCAGCTAGTATGTCCCTACGCCTCGCTCTGACGCACCTCTTCTTCCTAGAGGTTCGGTAGATGTCAGCCCTTAAAGTCACAGGTGGTGGTGAAGGAATATAGTAGCGATGTCCAGCCTTAATCCTTTTATTACCGAGGTGTGCAGCCAACTCTTTTGCTTCCCTCTCCTCAGCCCTATCCTTATAAATCTTGTAGGGGTTTGGGTAAGGGTAATGAGGATTAATAGTTGCGTCCACTAAATATTCGGGTAACTCTTTTGAAATCACGCTCAAGATTCCTGTAGAGTAGGTCCTCATATTCTAGTATTGTTTTTAGCTTTTCCATTGTCAAGGTAGTTCCTGAATCAGTGGTTAGGTAGCGTTTATCACCAAAAGGGCAAGCAAAATAGGTCATTCTCTCAAGTCGGTTACGGATATGATCCCATCGTTCTTGGTCCCTCATATTAATCATGACCACAAACATTTTCACTTCCTCGTCTAGCGCCCAATAATACATTTCACTAGCCGACTACAGCTTGACTCCAATTCTGTCAACAAATTCTGAAATGGTCTCACCCCATCCCATGGGTTCATAAAACAGTCCTGAGTTTAGGGCTATCGCATCAGTCCTAGTTTCGCCCGTAGGATCGCCGTTTACTCCATTTTTCCCAAACATCCAAGTATATCCCATCGGATCGAAAATCATCTGTCAATTACCATTAAAAAGAGAAACAAACAGTAAGTCGTTGATCACTAAAGAACCTCGCACCTAAACCAGTAAGTCTCCAACCTAAGTTTGGTTAATCAGCACTTTCGAGGGTTTGTAAGTCACACACTGTCATTTAGCACTTAACAATTAGCATGCGTATGAATGCACCCGACTCATCCCCCTTTTTTGAAAAAAATCTTATTTAAAACTAGTTTTGAAAACTTTTGTAGACTCAACGAATCAGAACCTAACGCTCTGATACCAATTGTAACAAACCTAAATTTTCGCAATGATAAATAAGGAAATATTATAGAATTGTTACGCCGCAATTGACTACCGAGTCAACTACTAGGCTTGAAATTCAATTACAACATAATAAATTCAAACAAACGAAAAGATGACAACGGAAGACTTAGAATGTCGAACTACAGTTCTCAAAACTGAAATTTAAATTACAAAACCAAATATAATCCATGTCTAAATAATGCTTATGAAAAATTCCCGTCATGCAAATGAATTCCTCTAGCAAGCATCCACATCATCACGACCTGTCAACTATGTCATCGAAGAATGACATAGGCCCCAGAACATGGTAGGGAACAAACCAGAAAACAGAACGTCAGCACAGGCTGAGTAAGAAACATAAAGCAGAGAAACAAAGATACGCGCCTTGAGGCGCGTAGCTAACAAATAATAAGCATTGGATATAACAATGAATACAGAGTACTATCGGGACACGGCAGTGCGATAGTCACGTATCGCTGACGAGACAAACGGTCTTGTCAATCATACACGGCTGGGCTCCTACCCCGCAACCACCACAATCTCGTTCCGACGCGAGCTAGAGTACATATAAACGATTCCTAAAGACTTAAAATGTGCACACCCCTCGCTAGAGATCCATTAGGATGCGTACCTCTAGGAGGAAAGCCTAATAGGCAGTCGGTAGCTACTCCGACCGAAACAGTACCTTGATCAGAGGTATAAACAGTGATCGGTCCGTGCCGCATCACATTCACTCTAGATGGTAATCATAACGTTCTTTTCTTTCATCCGTTTTATATTCATTATTTGATGGTATGTTATTCAATAATACAATTTATAAACGGCCGTAGCCGGAGTCAACGATTCAATACAAACGAATAACGATTCAAGATTTATTAAAGAAACACACCACTCAGTCGAGAAGCCGAGTGGCCGAATAACAACAGGGGCCGAAGGGCCTTAGGGAAGGCAAGGTCAAGCATGTGTGTTATGTCAGAAACGAATAATGTTAAGTAGGGAAATCAAATACTATAACATGGTACCAAAGGGGTAAGAATCGAATCACCATCAGTATGATAGTAGTATGTGAAGTTCAAGTGTTTGATCAACGTTCTTCTTACCTTACTCTGAGCGAAACACTAAACTGCTGCAAGGCTAAAACGGAATCTCCTCAAACACACCCCCTAATCACAAAATAACAAGATTGAATTACTAATCAATTGTCATCATGACTCCATCACAAAACAACCAACCAACAACAACAAGGTCACTGCAACTCACGTTTTCGACATCCAAACGGACTCACAAATACACCAAATTCGCACCACACCATCCTAACCTTACTAGCTATACAATCTCATCAATTAAACACCAATTCATAAAAATCAGAAGTGGGCAGTAGGAATAAACCTCATTCAAATCATTATCAAACGCTCCTAAAACGATACTACAATATCCCCAATTCATAACAAAGCCTTCCTCCAAAAAATCAAGCAATTCCATAAACAAAATCGACCATAATTAACATACACCCCAATTCGAAAAACCCCTAAATTCGGAAATCATAACCCATAAATCATAATCACCACAAACACGATCAAACCCCTAAAACAATCAAGCTAATCAACCAATCGTGTTCTTAATCATCAATTGAACACAATTTCGAAAACTCCCAATTTCATAATTATGGAGAAAGGTGAGGTACTTAGTACCCTTGACTAGAAAATCAAGAGAGAGGACGGCAGGGGGCCGACGACGCGGGCGGCTGTGCGGCGGCGAAGGCGGCAGTGCGGCGTTGTTCTCCTCTTCTTCCTCTTTTTTCTTTTCTTTTCTTCTTTTCCTTCTCCGTGCTGCGTGCGTGCGTGAGTGATGGTGTGTTTTTATTTATTTATTTTTTTTTTTTTTGTGTTTTGTTTTTATAGGTGAGGGAGTGTTAGCAAGGGCAAATCGGTAATTTTGCTAGCTAAATTCCTAATTAGGAAAACGACCCAAAAAGGAAAGTGGCTCTAAATTCCCAAAAATAGAAACTCATAACTCTAAAATTAATTTCTCCCGATGAGTTCAATAATTTAGAAGTCCCAAAAATATGGGGTGTTACAGGCCGTACCCGCATTATCCGCCTTTTTCATCTGCTTGCCATTCTTTAGATCCTTTTTCCGAACCCAGAAAACGTTCTGAACATGTCCCGGCTTATCACAATAATGACAAATAATATTGCCCTTGTGATCCCGAGACTTAGAACGACCCTTGGACTTGCCACGGTTCTTTGGACCCTTACTTTTGCCCCTGCCCCTACTCTCCGTAACAAGGGCCTGAGCATTATCCGAACCCATCTCCTTCCTCCTCATTTCTTCGTTGAACATACTATCTTTAATCATATCCATCGTTAGCTTTCCACTAGGAGCGGAATTGCTAATAGACACCACCATGGTTTCCCATGTATCCGGAACGCAACTCAAGAGGAAGAGTGCTTGCAACTAATCATCAAGCACAATATTCATGAACGTCAGTTTATTAATAACATCTTAAAAATCACTAAGATGTTCCGAAACTGATTTTCCCACTTTCAACTTCAAATTAACAAGTCTCTTAATCAAAGAGGCTTTGTTATGAGCCGATTTCCTCTCATAAAGATTTTGCAACTTCTTCCACATTGCAAAAGCATCGGTGTCTCGCGATATATGACTATAGATAGTTTTATCAACCCACTGCCTAATGGTAGCCAAGGTCTTTCGTTTCATATTCGCCCACTCTTTCTTGCTCATAGAGTCGGGCATAGGAGGGGGGTTATTGGGGGTTCCGGGATTTGCGTCAATAGGCTCAAAGAGGTCTTTACACACTAACAAGTCCTCCATCATACACTTCCACATGGAATAATTTGTGGAGGTCAGTTTAATCATTGAACCCGAATTACTAGACTCCATTACAACCTAGCTTATAACCTAAGCTCTGATACCACTGTTGTGCCTAAAAGACACCAAGCGAGTCTAGCGAAAATTCGGCAGCAATTCGACGCAAATCGAATAAACCAAATCAAAACGAAATTCAACAAAGACAAACAACCAACGCCAAGATATAAGTGGAAAACCCTCCAATTCGAAGGGAAAAACCACTAGGCACCAATAATCGATTTCACTAATCAATTTAGCAAAATTACAAGGTTCAAAGTCTCAAGTTATGCCCCTAACTCGAAACAACAAAATCCCAGCTACAGATTAACTATCATTCGGATCAATACTACTTGATTATCCTAATCAATTGTAGTACCAAAGAATCCAAAAGAATGATACAAAGTTACCTGTAGCAATTGAAACAATAAAGAGAACACCTCTATGAAGCTCTCCCTTAGCAATGCTGATGATGAAATCAAGCAAGGAGCTCTCCCCGTGTTGCTCTCTGATTGTCGGAAAAAAAGATCACTTTCTTCCTCACTGATTTTTGTGTCTTGTGTTTTCTGGGTTCTGCCTTCTGCTCCTCTGTCGAAAGCCACACACAAAAACAACCCCTTATCCTCTTTTTTTCGGTCAAACAACCCCTTATCCTCTTTTTTTCGGTCAAAGAGTGAAGTCAGCCACATGCCTTACAAAGACACACGCACACCCTTTTTTTTTCCTTTTTTTTCTGTTTTTCTTTTCATTTTTTTTTCTTTTTGATGAACAAATAGAAAAATTAATAAAAAAAACAATAATAAAGAATTGGGGTTGGACCCCACTCTAACAATCATATCTTCTTTTTCTCAATCTTCTTCTTTACTCTACTTCATCTAAAACTTCTTAGTTGAGTACGGCTCCTACATTGTTCTTTACACCATTGATATCCACGGATTTGATGCTAGAATACAGTACATTTCTTTGTACTGTATCAGTGGCTCTAGCAGGGGGTGCAATGTTAGTAGCAATTTTATCAAGCAAAATAAGTTCTAAAATCCGTCCTGTAATTAGAGGAATTGGTGTCCGTGAGAATTTTTACAACAATGTGAAAGCTTCGCTCTTATTTGCGATTTGATTTTATGTTCGAAGCCGAGGATGATTTGCAATTTCAGCGGAACAGAATATTTAGAACGGGGGATGCCTAAGGACATTGACACTGTTCGCTGTTGGTATGAAAACATTGCCTAATTCAATCGGTAAACTGTTACATTTAAGATATCTTGATCTACAATCGAGTGGTAAGATTCAAAAGCCAACTTCGAGGTCTACAATTGCTATGGCAAAGAATCCCTTTTTTCTCCTTTTTTTTTTTTTGACAGAAGAAAGAGAAGGCACATTACTTCGTATTTGGATCCTCTCCAGTTCCTCAAAAGAACTGGAGGTCCAGTTCCTATAAACGGCCATGATCAATCTAAGACCACAATCCAACGGCTACGAGCAGCTTGCAAAAATCATCCCCAATTCACCATAGCAGCCCAGCCACAAACTACCCACATGCATACCTATCCGGCGCACATATGTCTCGTCTCCGGCGATAACTTGACCGGCCATGAAGTCCGGCGACTGGACCGGATGTGCTACCCACTTAACACCACGATAACAACCCCCCCTGAGAGCCCCAACAGAGTCACCGGACATCTTGTCCGGCTACGGGGTTGTTTCCGATGAGGATGATCGGTGGTGGGATATTTTTTTCGTGCTGGTGTCATCATCCATGGACAGTGGCTTTGTTGGTGGCTGTTTTGGGTGGTTATTGCGGGGTCAATGAGAGGAGAGAGAAGAGAGATTAAAGAGGAAGCAATTTGGGCCGTTTGATTTGCAAGGGCTGCACGTAGCAGCTTGTAGAGCAAAGAAATGGATCCTCCAGTTCCTGTCAGAACTGGAGAGGATCTCGGCTCTTGCAAAACGGGATGGTGGGAGCCAAATAGGGAGTACAAGGAAAAAAAAAAGCATAAAAGAAAACAAACGCTGGTAAAACAAATTGAACCCTAGTCTTTTTTTTTTTTTTTTTTTTTTAAGGAAGGAAGGGAAATGCATTAAATAAGAAACATAAGTTCAGGAGTTACAACAACAGCTAGCACCTCACTAGGGAGGGCCAAAAAAGGCAGAGAAAATAAGAGGCCACCACTAGTACAGTTAAGGGGCAGGGAGAGGCTACAGACGCAGTTAAAGAACCAGCATGTCTTCATTGAGAATGGCGCGAACACAAGTGGGCGCGGTGAGGTAAACAATCCTTCTGTTGTTTGTCTCAATCGCATATTTAGCTAGGCCATGAGCCACTTTGTTTGCCTCTCTTCTTGTGTGGAGGAGGACTATACTGGGGTTGTTCTTGAGCATTCTCCAGATGTCATCAGCAATTGCTTTAAGAGCATTGTTCTGGGCCGTATCAGGGTTGTCCAGAAGATTTTTAATCATTAAGGCATCAGTCTCAATCTGCAAATTGATAATGTTGTATTCTGCAGCCACAAGCAAACCTTCACGAATTGCTAAGAGTTCCGCCGCCGCAGCTGATTGAGATTTGAATTTGATGGTGAAGCCCAGGAACCAGGACCCATCACCACCTCTGAAAACACCACCACCACCTGCTTCATCACTGGGAACTTTCCAGGAGGCATCTGTGTTGAGTTTGATGATTCCTGCGGGAGGAGGTTTCCAGAGGAAAGAAGCTTGACTTTGATTTGGGCTCTGATTATCGGAAAGCTGAAATGCAGAAAACACATAAGAAATGTTAGAGAGGATGATACTCTTCACAGTCCTGTAAGGCTTCATGTATTTCCTGAAAACAGCGTTGTTGCGGATGAGCCAAATATTCCAGATACAGACACTGAAAACAGCAGACCAACAATCATCTTTGGAAAGGTTGAAAAGGATCCAGTCTTTCCAGTTCGCGTTCCAAAATAAGGAAAGGTCACCATTATTCCATCCCTGTAACAAATCTTTCCAGATGATAGAAGAGGCTGAGCAATCTCTAAAAAGGTGGACGCAATCTTCCAATGGGGCCAGGCATCTACCACAATCCGGGGACATATTATTGATAAGATTAGCCAGATAAACTCCTGTTGGAATAACATTGAGCACACAGTTCCAGAGAAGGAATTTCATTTTTTGAGGGCATTTCAATCTCCAGATGAGCTTGAAATCAAAGTTGGGAATGGAATGAAACTCTCTGGGTTGAAAGCATAGTTTATACGCTGAGCTGATGGAGAAGTTGCCGGAGGGGGTGTGATTCCAGATGAGGGTGTCAGAAGAGGGGTCAGTATGAGAAAGGGGCGTGGCAAGAATGGCGTTGCAGATGTGGTTCGGAATGATGTTTTTGAACACGGGATAGGTCCCAGCAACCATTTCTCCCGATAATGTGAGAAACTCTCCAATAATCCATACGACTGGGAATATGACTAACAGCGAGGTGGAGGGGGCCTTCCCCAACCCAGAAATCGTACCAGAGGGAGGTAGAGTTGACATCTCCAATGCGGGTAATGAGGCCTTTTGAAAGGATCTCCCTTCCTTTGAGAATATCTCTCCACAAGGGGGAGTGGGTAGGAGAGGGATCCATCAAGAGGAAGGAGTTGTTCTTCAGATATCTGGCCTTTAAGAATCGTACCCAAAGCTTATCACTATTCTTCAGGAATTTCCAGCCAAGGTGGGCCAAAAAACAGAGGTTCCAATTGTGAAGATTTCTGAAGCCAAGACCTCCGACCTCCTTAGAGGAGCAGATGTTATTCCAGGAGACTCTAGCAAGGTAGTGAGGTTTGTCAACCTTGTTCCAGAGGAATCGTCTGCAGGTTTTTTCAAGCTGGTGAAGGGTGTTTTTGGGGATAAGGGCAGTTTGCATATGATATGACGGGAGTGCTTGAAGGGTGGAGTTAATTAAGGTGGATCTACCCGCCATATTTAGAAGTTTTGATTGCCAGCTCTGCATTCTGTCCCTTACTTTGCTAAACATTTCCGTAAAATCTTTGTTCCTCAACTTCTGTGGGAGGATAGGCACTCCCAAATATTTACCAAAAGAACAAGATTCCAAAATTTGAGAGGAAGCAGCTAGTAAGCCTCGGAGGTTAGGAGGGAGCTTTGGAGGGAAAATAAGTCTAGATTTAGACTTATTCATGAAAAGCCCTGACAGTTTACCAAAATCTTCCAAGGTCTCAAATATCGTATCTAAGTTTTCCACTGAGGCCTTACCAAAGAGGAAGACATCATCAGCATAGAACAAGTGGGAGATCTTAAGATCTTTATCAATGCGGATGGGAGTCCACTGACTAGAATTCACCTTAGACTGGATCATTTGGGAAAGACGTTCCATGCAGAGAACAAAAAGATAAGGGGAGAGAGGGTCCCCTTGTCTAATTCCTCTGGAAGGATAGAATTCCCCTGTTAATTCGCCATTCCAAAGCACAGAGAGGGACGAGGTCGTGACACAGTCCATAATGAGTTTAATAAGCTTATCCGGGAAGTTGAAGCCAACAAGGGTGTCACGAATAAAACCCCATTCCAGGGAATCAAATGCTTTGGAGAGATCAACTTTGAGGGCCATAATTTTGCGGTTTTTGGGACTTTTATGAAAATAGTGAGCCATTTCTTTCACAATGATCACGTTTTCTTGGATGAATCTGTCAGGGATGAAACTGGTTTGGTTCAGGCTAATGATAGAGTGGAGGAGGGGTTTGATGCGATTAGCGATGATTTTGGTGAGCAGTTTATAGGAGGTGTTACATAGCCCAATGGGCCGGAAGTCTTTGACTGAGGAAGGAACATCACATTTTGGAATGAGGGAGATGTAGGTTTTATTGATTTGGGCCGGGACAGAGGCTTTTGAATAGCAGTCCTTTATAAGAGTGCTAAGAGGTGGGCCGACACAGTCCCAGTGATGTTGGAAGAAGATGGGCTAGATACCATCTGGGCCGGGACACTTAAGGGGGGACATTTGAATGAGAGTTTGGTGAATCTCTTGGTCACACGGAATGGACATCAGAAAAGAGTGGGAGTCAAGTGGGATACTAAGAGGGGGAGAGAAAGAGCAATTCAAATTGTGAGCTTTGTGGCGGGAATTAAAAATGTCAATGAAATAATCAGAAACCATCTTTTTAAGGATGACCGGGTCATCAATCCACACCCCGCAAGGATCCTGAAGCATGGTGATCCTTTGTTTGCAACTTCTGACTTTAGCAATGATATTGAAATATCTTGTGTTGAGATCCATTGCCTTTGCTCTATCAATCCCGGCCTTTTGAGCCCAAAGAGCCTTTTCCAGATGGAGGGTGCTTTGGAATTCATGAATCAAGGTTCTTTCTAAATTGCAAAGGAAAGAAGAAGAGTTTTGGTTAAGAGTTTTTTGAATGCCCTCCAGCCTCGCAATGATTCTCTCCTTTTTCCTAGTAAGGTTCCCAAAAGTTGAATAGCTCCAAGATCTAACCTTATTGATAAAGTTAACACTACCCCCCAGATAATCAGACTCAAAGCTATTCCAGGACTCTTTAAAAAGGGCAGGGAAAGAGGGATGATGGAGCCAGGCCTCCTTACATCGGAATGGGTAGTTACCCGCTCGCTGCGGGTCCAAAGTGACCAAAATAGGACAGTGATCGGAAAAGATACGAGGGAGATGAGTTACCTGAGTGTTAGGATAGACCTCAAGCCAACTAGGATTAGCAAGAGCTCGATCAAGTCTTTCTCTAATCAGATCCAGACCACTTCTGCCATTAGTCCAGGTGAAAGCCGGACCACTAAACCCGAGATCGAGGAGGTTGCCTGAATCCATCCAGTCATGAAAAGCTGAGTTCTGACTAGTGCGGAACTGACGACCTCCGCTTTTCTCAGAAGGGTTCGTGATTTCATTCAAATCACCTAGAACCATCCAAGGAGCATGAGCTGGGGGATGATTGTTTCTGAGGTTAGTCCAAAAGGAGTTTCTGTTGGCGGAAGAGCTGGGGGCATGCATGCCAGTGATAACCACTTCCGGTTTGTTGGGATGGAGCTTGAAAAGGGCATGGAAGTGATTGGGGGAGGGCTCCGCAAAAAGAGAAAGACTGGCGGCTTTTTTCCATAAGAGCCAGATTCCACCTCTCTTACCATGGGGAGGGATGGTCCGAATCTCATCAAAAAGCAGGCGACGACGCACAAAATCAGCACGGTCATCAGGGGCTTTTGTTTCTACGAGAATCATGATAGTGGGTTTGATAGAGTTGTTAAGCCACGTGAGGCTGGCCAGAAAGGTTTGACTTGAGGCTCCCCGAACATTCCACATAATGATCTTCATTTCAGCAGGAAGGGGTGAGCGTGACAGGGCTAGGGTTTCCGCCATTGTTCTCTTCCCATGAATGGTTTGAATTGTCATCTTCCTGGGAGTGTTCGTTGTAGTTTCTTTCACCTTGTTTGGAAGAGTCGTGAACGTTGGTTCCGCAATTTTCATCTTTCCTTTGCTCGACCCTGCTGTGGGTTCCGAGGAGGAAGGCGATGGCTTGCTGGTCCTGATTACCATCTTCATTCGAGTCAGGGCCCATGAGGGGATCGGGATCATCTTCAATCGGATCTCCGGGGGTTTCATCTGTTGGAGTGAGTAATAAAGATCGATGGAGAATCCTGCTACTTCCGCTGCCGGTGTGAAGCCTGTTGTGAGATTTTGGACCCTGGAGACCACGATTTTGTGGCTTGTGGATTTTAAGGGTAGCATGGTGGGGATTTGTGGTGGGAGAAGTGGTGGAACGGGTTTGTCTAAATCTATGAACCAGGGAGTAGGGTTTCGAATGTGCTGGTGTTCCATCACATGGAACAGAAGTTGATCCGCTAATTTCAACAGCTCTGGTTTCGGTTTGTCTGGGTTCTCTGCAATGGGAAAAAGTCCCCAAAGTTGAGGAGTTGGAAAGCTTGGGAAGAGGTTCAGGGTGTGGGGGATGACAATGTTCGTTTGGTTGATCATCGGTATTTCGGGGTTGTGTTCGGCTGCTGACTCTAGGTTCAGGCAGATGACCGGAGCTGGGAGTGGTTGGGATTTTTTGGAAGGCATCGGAGTTATTTTCAGGGGAAGGGTAGTCAGTAGGGAGTTTCTCTGAGGTTGGGATGTCTTTTATGGGGAGATTTAGATGGAGGGAAGGCGAGAGGGTTTTTGTAATCTGCGACTGGGGGTGGGTGATTAAAGGCGCTGTGCTTTTATTGTTATGTCCAATGGAGGTGTTGGCAGCGGCTGCAGAATCCGAAGAGATATCTAGGTGAAATTTGTTGCTTGGAGTAGCATTGTCCCTAGAGAAATAGGATTTAATGCTCCCGTTAGTTTCCTTTTGCAGACCGAACATGCTTGGGGAATGTTGATTGGTCGACATTGGATTCTTGGCAGTCTTTTTTTTCCATTCTTTTTGCCCTTCAGCAAAAGATTTGGAGCTTTTTTTAGGATCTTCCTGCTGGAATCCTGAAGGCTGAGAATTTGGGCTTTTGATGGGATCTTTCTTTTTTCTTCTATTGGTCACAAGAACCCAAGGCCCAATCTCTTCCTTTTCAGAAATCAGATTCGGCCCAGCGCTATTGGCTCCTTTCTGTATACAGGTGTCAGACTTTGGCCCATTCTGCGCGAGCGACACTTGTAGCGTCTCATTTTGCATGTGAGTGTGAGATCCTGTTGGCTTGTTTGTGTTTGATTTTGGATCGCCATTGATGCAGGAGCGAGTTGGGCAGACTTCTTTTGAGTGACCAATTTTGCCACAATAGAAACAGATTGTGTGAATATTTTCATATTCAATGAACTGCCAAGCATTAACAACCCAGACTTTGTTGATCACTGGTTTTTGCATATCAACTTCAACGCAGACCCTAGCATATCTGCCTCGCTCAACAGAGTCCGTCGCGTAATCAACCTTTATCGGCTTACCAACATGACTTGCA
Source organism: Spergularia marina (assembly GCA_963680865.1). Taxonomy (NCBI): domain Eukaryota; kingdom Viridiplantae; phylum Streptophyta; class Magnoliopsida; order Caryophyllales; family Caryophyllaceae; genus Spergularia; species Spergularia marina. The sequence continues at coordinate 9,340,623 of OY804544.1, read as the reverse complement.
ATTTTGAAAAGAGCCATTTTGTTGAAGTATTCCACCGGCAATTCTGGAAAGCGAATCCAGATTAAAATATATTTAAAGGGTGTTATGGACGGTCTAAAATTAGGCTTCCACCTTGCAAGCATGAGGTAATGATCACTTATGAACCAGGGCCCGCCCAGGAGTGCGCGCTCAAGGTCGACTTCATTTGAGAACTTGAAGTGGAAGTAGCCTTTTCCAAGATCAATGGCCTCAAGTTTGCCCGTTGGTTTCCACATACGTAGTACCCTAGTTTCCATGAACCTGAGTTTGACAGCTATGCCCAGGGTTTTGCCCATGAGGGTATTTCTCCAGGGTTCCCTTAACTGCAGCAAGGTGTCTTTGGAGAATGTGACTACGTTGGTTGTATCTGGGGGGATTGTTTCTTCATCCTCCCATTCAAGAACGCTAGCCTTTAGCTTCTCTGCTTCATGGAACCATTTCGAGGAACCTGCCACCGCATCTCTAAAGGAGAGAGGTTTTTCTGAGCTATGTTCCTCCATGGGTGTGTCCTCCATGGAGATAGGTTCTACGCTAGTTGGTTGGAGGATCGGTGATTTTAATTTTTTATTTGATCTCGCAAGGAGGTCGGCTTCTTCAAGAGAGGGGATTGTTTCTGGGGAAATTGAAAGAGAGTTTCTAGAGAGAGAAGTGCTAGAGAGAGAAGCCATTCTGCTTAGTTCTTAACTAGCCGGGGAATTGAACCCTAGTCACATGTATTTGTCAACTTATTCTTACCCACTGGGTTGAAATTAGTATGCATGCTTTTACGCTAGCTTTAGTTGTATTTATTTGTTTTCTACGAAGGGGCCTTGGACAGGGGCACAGCTCGCCCAGGCTTTGCCATGCCACTGGATGTTAGAAAGAAGGTTTTGTTGGTACACATTTTGTAAATGAGCCACAACTCTTAAGAAAGTGTTCCTTGGAAAAGGTCCATGTGATACTCTCAAGGCCCAAAGGGTACTAGCCATCAGATCTTGGTTGAATGAAGGGTTAGGATTGATTAGGGGTACCTTGGTTATTCCTTCTACTCTCTATAAATACCCCCTCATTTGCCATAGTCAAGGGATTTTGGACCTTTCACACACACAATATACATTCTTTCTCTACTCTACGTACTATTATATTATTTTGTGACTACCCCATACTGACTTGAGCGTCGGAGGGGCGTCGCCTGGCGAAAGCCGGGCTCCCCCCCTTGACCGTTTGTTTGTGCGCGCAGGAAACCAAGGTTGATCCCGGTCTATCCCAAATCGAACTCACCCCAACATTTGGCGTCGTCTGTGGGGATAGACTGTGAGGATCGACCTAGTTGGTTGCGCAGTGCGAATATAGGGGTGCGCTGTGCGCATAAGCCCCTAGGAGAGATACAAAGTATAATATTATTTATCATTAAAAGTGGGTCATAGTCTGAGGCCTCATAGAATCTAGTTTCCTACGAGAAACCTAGGTGTGAGTGTGACTTGTGGATTGCGGAGTGTGTGAGTGAGAAACAAAGCTGGACCCAGTTTTATTGCGAGTCGTACAGAGATATACGACTTCGAAGTACGGACTGCGCATCTGGCGCCTCAAGCGCGAATGCGAAGTGCGCTAGTGCGGGCTCTGACCCGACCCATGAGCGAGGTGGCGTGGTCTCTGGCTCACCAGGACCCGACCTTGATTCAGAGTAGTGGTTCGGAACGTCTGACTCGACCGCCGCAACCGAGAGCTGGTGGAGTTTATTGTTGGTTTTGTGAATGCGAAGTGTGTGAGTGCGGCGTGCGAAACGCGAAGGGTGTGGTTGCGGAGTACGGTGTGCGATTGTGGTGCGCAGTCGGATCCCAGCCCATTCGAAGTGCGCACTCGGACCTTACCCGAGTGTGGGGAACTTGGACTCGGACCTGATACAACCCGAGGTCGAGGTGGTCAGATTCAACCTCGCTTGAGGCGGCAGTGCTGACTTCTGACCCCATTTGGCTCAACCCGCGTTGGCGGCAGGGCATGTGCGAAGGCTGACCTTGGCCGCGGAGTAGTAACCTCACCTATGACTTGATGCGCAAACCGCGGAGGCCGAACTCGGCGGTGGCTACCCGGAGTCGACTTTGATTTGAAGCGGCAACCCAGATTCAATCCGAGTCCGGGGTTAGCGGATTCGACTCGGGTTCGAAGTGGGCTGAGTCGACCTCATTCGAAGCGCAGGGAGCCATGCGAGAATCATTCTGGGTGCGGTGCAGCAGTTTGGCCCGTGATCGGGGTGGTCAGATCCGACCCGTATATGAGGCAGCAGTTTGATCGGAGCAATTTCGGTATGTACTCGGACCAACGATCGGAGCCGAAAGCTTGTCCCCGTTCGCGTGCGAGGTGCGCGGTCGCTGACTCATTCGGACCCAACCTCGGTTTTGTTGTCCGGAGTTGACGCCGGCGCGAGCGCGACTCGGATCGGAGTGGTAGCTGGCGGCGAGACCAGAGACTGTTCGAAGTCCCGGAGCAATCGCGTATGAAGTGGGTACTGTTTGACCAACGGTTGGAGCGGCGACTCAGATTACATATTGAAATATTATTGGCTGCTGTTTATAAAAGAAGGTCATTGTTAGCTCTTTATTTGAGCAACAACCTCCTTTATTCACCAGATAAGTACCTGCTTTATGGTCAATTTTGTCGAAATGTTGTAAAAAGAATGTTCAATTATTCCTAAAAAAAAATGATATTATATCCAGCTAAGTGGCAATTCCCATGTAAATGTGTGGTATGTCGGTTACTTGTGTCGTTTGTATGAAATCAACGTTAGACATTCTACTGGTCATATACATACAACATACTCCATGACCCATGTGCTAATTATACGTGGCGTAAGTCATAATGATAATTGTTGACTGACTTTTTCCTTTAGTCACGTATGATAATTTCATGCTAATTTACTTTATACAATTCACATATTATTTAAATTAAGTGGGCTCATGTAGCCATGTTTTGATAAAACACGATCAAAAAGCTACTTTGTGATGATATCACATGAAATTCCTATGCTATGTTGGTTGATTTTTCCGAAATTGCATCAATTTACACACTAAAACATATTACACGGTTATCCAAAATTATATAAACGTTCCCAACACATATTACTCCGTGTATGTTTATGCTTAAATCGTGATCAATGATCATATAAATTATGATTAATAATGTGAGAAAAATATTTCTCAAAGTATTTATGCGTCCGCGTAAGGACTTGATTTGTGGGCTAACTAGCAAGCATGTTAATTCTTCGCATGACGAGATTATTTTTGGCATGTCTTAATCAAGTTGTTAGCCGAGAGGCTTATTGAATGCAAAACATGAAATATGTGTTTGTCAATTATTGAATTTTGTGAAATTGCATGCGTTCGTACTCTCGAGCTCGGTTGATTTACTCCAACTCAAACTCGAGAGTGGCGGCAAGGTGGCGTACTGCATGATTGATTAATGCCACGAAATTTTATATTATTTGCCAAAATTGTCATGGGCAAAACTCGTGTCGGCAAGCTTCACCCTATATTTGTGCAAATGTTATTTCACCTATTACCCTTTATTTGGGCAACGGTCGTCGGCTCAGCAAATTTCTCCTTGCCGAAGACAATTAAAAAGTTGTGAGATTATATCATCCTCGACTCGAAAAGGGTTTCTTGACCTCGCCTCCGAATATCAATCCCCTTGCCTCCGAGCTAAGGAATTCGGTTACCTACCTCGCCTGGGAGCAGAGCTTGGCTCGAGGAGAAGCTCATCATCGACCTCGCCTCAGAGCACAGCTCGGCTTGAGGATGAGCTTCAAATTATTATATCGGCCTCGATGCGGTGGAAGTACTCGACCTCGGTCTTGAGAACTTCACCATCGACCTTAATGCGGAGGAGGTCCTCAACCTTGGCTGCGAGGACCTCACTATCTACCTCGCCTAGGAGCAGAGCTCGGCTCGAGGAGAAGCTCATCATCGACCTCTCCTCGAAGCATAACTCGGCTTGAGGATGAGCTTCAGATTATTATATCGGCCTCGATGCGGTGGAAGTACTCGACCTCGGTCTTGAGAACTTTACCATCGGCCTTGATGCGGAGGAGGTCCTCAACCTCGGTTGCAAGGACCTCACCACCTACCTCGCCTGGGAGCAGAGCTCGGCTTGAGGAGAAGCTCATCATCGACCTCGCCTCGGAGCATAGCTCGGCTTGAGGATGAGCTTCAGACTATTGCATCGGCCTCGATGCGGTGAAATTTCTCGACCTAGGTCTTGAGAACTTCACCATCGGCCTTGATGCGGAGAAGGTCCTCAACCTCGGTTGCGAGGACTTCACCACCTACCTCGCCTGGGAGCAGAGCTCGACTTGAGGAGAAGCTCATCATCGACCTCGCCTCGGAGCATAGCTCAGCTTGAGGATGAGCTTCAGATTATTATATCGGCCTCGATGCGGTGGAAGTACTCGACCTCGGTTTCGAGAACTTCACCATCGACCTTGACTTGGAAGGGTTTCTTGACCTCGATTTTGAAGACCCTTCCCTCGGTCTACGCGCCTTGAAGTGCATGATTATTGACCTCTCCTTGAGCATAGCTCGGCTTGAGGATTAGCTTCAGACTATTGCATTGGCCTCGATGCGGTGAAATTTCTCGACCTAGGTCTTGAGAACTTCACCATCGGCCTTGATGCGGAGGAGGTCCTCAACCTCGGTTGTGAGGACCTCACCACCTACCTCGCCTGGGAGCAGAGCTCGGCTTGAGGAGAAGCTCATCATCGACCTCGCCTCGGAGCATAGCTCGGCTTTAGGATGAGCTTCAGACTATTTCATCGGCCTCGATGCGGTGAAATTTTTCGACCTCGGTCTTGAGAACTTCACCATCGGCCTTGATGCGGAGGATGTCCTCAACCTCGGTTGCGAGGACTTCACCACCTACCTCGCCTAGGAGCAGAGCTCGGCTTGAGGAGAAGCTCATCATCGACCTCGCCTCGGAGCATAGCTCGGCTTGAGGATGAGCTTCAGATTATTATATCGGCCTCGATGCGGTGGAAGTACTCGACCTCGGTTTCGAGAACTTCACCATCGACCTTGACTTGGAAGGGTTTCTTGACCTCGATTTTGAAGACCTTTCCCTCGGTCTTCGCGCCCTGAAGTGCATGATTATTGACCTCACCTCGGAGCATAGCTCAGCTTGAGGATGAGCTTCAGATTATTATATCGGCCTCGATACGGTGGAAGTACTCGACCTCGGTCTTGAGAACTTCACCGTCGGCCTTGATGCGGAGGAGGTCCTCAACCTCGGTTGCGAGGACCTCACTACCTACCTCGCCTGGGAGCAGAGCTCGGCTCGAGGAGAAGCTCATTATCGACCTCACCTCGGAGCATAGCTCGGCTTGAGGATGAGCTTCAGATTATTATATTGGCCTTGATGCGGAGGAGGTCCTCAACCTCGGTTGCGAGGACCTCACTACCTACCTCGCCTGGGAGCAGAGCTCGGCTCGAGGAGAAGCTCATCATCGACCTCGCCTCGGAGCATAGCTCGACTTGAGGATGAGCTTCAGATTATTATATCGGCCTCGATACAGTGGAAGTACTCGACCTCGGTCTTGAGAACTTCACCGTCGGCCTTGATGCGGAGGAGGTCTTCAACCTTGGTTGCGAGGACCTCACTCTCTACCTCGCCTGAAGCATAGCTCGGCTCGAGGAGAAGCTCATCATCGACCTCGCCTCGGAGCATAGCTCGGCTTGAGGATGGGCTTCAAATTATTATATCGGCCTCGATGCGGTGGAAGTACTCGACCTCGGTTTGAGAATTTCACCATCGGCCTTGATGTGGAGGAGGTCCTTAACCTCGGTTGCGAGGACCTCACTACCTACCTCGCCTGGGAGCAGAGCCCGGCTCGAGAAGAAGCTCAGCATCGACCTCGCTTCGGAGCATAGCTCGGCATGAGGATGAGCTTCAGACTATTGCATCGGCCTCGATGCGGTGGAAGTACTCGACCTCGGTCTTGAGAACTTCACCATCGGCCTTGATGCGGAGGAGGTCCTCAACCTCGCCTGGGAGCATAGCTCGGCTCGAGGAGAAGCTCATCATCGACCTTGCTCGGAATCATCGACTTGGGAATGGAAGCTGAGTAAAGCCCGGAACTTCATCGGTCTCGATGAATTATTTTCGATATCCGTTCCAGGGGCGAATGAAGTTGGTCGAGTCGGCATAATTCACTCTACATTCATGCAAACTTTATTGTGCCCTATACCCTTTATTTGGGGAAAGATTATTCAAATTCAGTGAAAGAAGCTGAACCAAGCCCGGAACTTCACCAGTCTCGATGAATCATTTTTGATCAATTCAGTGACTAAAACCAAGCCGAGGTCGGATATTTCGCCGGATTCGGACGGTGAATACCCACTGCGGGGGGGAACCTAACCACCTCGGATCTCCAGCCGCGGGTCACCAACATTTCTTAAGTTAGCACCTGAGTATCACTAATATTCGGGCGCGGCTGGTAAGAAGTCCAATTTCAAAATATACCTGGTTCGGGTTAAGACACTATATTCATTCCCAATGACTTGGGTGTGTGTTGAATAGGGTTTCATGAGATCGCCCGGCCCGCAACCAGAGGCAGGGCCGAAGTAACGGCCCTCGGCAAACATGTCTCCAGCTCGGATTGGTTCGCCTACGCTCTCGTACTCAGTAATCGGGGGGCATTCTGATTTAAGGATGCCGAACTGTGATGTTGTGTTTAAACAAGACGTAGACCCCCAGATCCACGGGCCAGGATACTCGAGCCGAATTTTCATCAGTTAAAATCGATATCTCGGGCTCGACCCTCGTTGATATCCGAGTTCAATTCGAACGAAGGATGGGTTGTAATGACCCGCAAAAAACGAGCTGAGCCATAATATTTCACCCTTGGTTAATACCCCGAGGGGCGCACCTAAATAACGAGTTAGTGTTTGTTGTTGTTTTGTAGGTACAAGATATTATCATTATAAAGAAATCATTGCAAGATAAGCCAACGTGAAATTCGACTGCTATTATTATTATTTTTATTCGCACCCAATTCCAAGGGCGATGCTATTTTCACCTCCATTTCAGGGGCGACGTTATTTGGTCAAGCCTAAATCGCGCCTGATTCCAGGGGCGATATTCGGTTGCGATTTTCGCCTCTATTTCAGGGGCGAAGTTATTTGATCGAGACGAATTCGCACCCCATTCAAGGGGCGAAGTTCGGTTGCGATTTTCGCCTCCATTTCAGGGGCGAAGTTATTTGATCGAGTCGAAATCGCACCCGAGTTCAGGGGCGATGTTCGGCTGCGATTTTCGCCTTTATTTCATGGGCGAAGTTATTTGATCCCGGTCGAAATCGCACCCGAGTTCAGGGGCGATGTTCGGCTGCGATTCTGCCTCCATTTCAGGGGCGAAGTTATTTGATCGAGACGAATTCGCACCCCATTCCAGGGGTGAAGTTCGGTTGCGGTTTTCGCCTCCATTTCAGGGGCGAAGTTGTTTGATCGAGTCGAAATCGCACCCGAGTTCAGGGGCGATGTTTGGCTGCGATTTTCGCCTCCATTTCAGGAGCGAAGTTATTTGATTGTGTCGAGATCGCGCCCGATTCCAGGGGCGAAGTTTGGCTGCGACATTCGCCTCCTTTCCAGG